>JAKJMR010016967.1:149459-208674 GCA_024449315.1 Daboia siamensis
AAAAGATCTGGGTGAGAAATGTGAAATTTACCCAAGCTCAAAATTTAAGAGAGAACTTTTATAAAATGTTTTACAGATGGCATTTAGATCCTAGAAAGTTAGCAAGTATGTATCCAAACTATCAGCCTAAATGTTGGAGATGTGGTGGCGAAGACGCAACGTATTTTCATATATGGTGGACTTGCAAAAAGATCAAACCATTTTGGATTAAAATCTGGTGGAACATGCAGAAGATATTTAAGAAAAGGATAAAGTTTTGTCCGCAATTGTTTTTACTGGGTATTATTACTGATACTACTGTGTTGGACATTAATTTGATGTTGAACTTAATTACGGCAGCGAGACTTTTAATAGGCCAATATTGGAAGAAGCAAGAACTGCCGACTTTAGAGGAATGGACTTTAAAAGTTTCCAACCTGGCGGAGATGGCAAAGATTTCAGCATATTTGAAAGACCATTCTCAACAACAATATATTGTGGAGTGGAAGAAATGGATTGATTACATCCAGAATAAATATGGGACTAAAAAGTTTTATTTAGCATTTGAATAAGTATATTGCTTGTAGTCAATTTATAAGAGCTAAAGCGCGAGAGAATTAATAGGTTATTATTGTTAGCATATGGGCGTTTATGATTGGTTATCTTATTTTTTATACCTTGTATCTAGCTCTGGGAAGTCTGGGGGGGGGAGGGGGGAGAGGGAGGGTAAGAGGGTGGGAGAGGGCGGGGGAGGGGTGGGGAATGGGATGTTATAATTAAAATGTATTGAAAAACTTTTTAATAAAAAAAAAAAAAAAAAAAGAACAAAAGGAAGGGATGAATCAACTGATAACTGATGAAGAAATTTTTTTAGCAATTAAACAACTGAAAGTGGGTAAAGCGCCGGGTAAAGATGGATTGACTGTTGTGTATTATAAAAATTTACAGTTAGAGATGGTGAAGCCTTTAAGGGAATTGTTCCAGACAATTCAAATGGGAGGAGGGGTACCTCCATCTTGGAAGACTGCTTTTATTTCCTTGATCCCGAAGGAAGATCAGGATGTCACCCAAGCTAAAAATTATAGGCCAATATCACTTTTGAATACGGACTACAAAATATTTGCAAAAGTTTTAGCTAACAGATTAATGAGGGTAATACAACAAGTAATTCATGGTGATCAAACTGGGTTTATAAGTGGTAGACAAATGAAGAATAACGTGAGACATATTGTAGATTTATTGGAATTTTTGGAAAGAAACAATCAGATCCCTGCAGCGCTGATCTTTTTGGATGCTGAAAAAGCCTTTGATCAACTGGACTGGCAATTTTTGATGAAAGTATTAGAGAAAATGGAATTTGGGGATAAATTTTTACAACCAATCAGGGCAATATATCAAAAGCAAACAGCCCGCATAATAGTTAATAATAGCCTGACTGAATTATGTAATATTGAAAAAGGTACAAGGCAGGGGTGCCCGTTGTCACCTCTATTATTTGTTTTAACATTGGAAATATTACTGATTAAAATACGTGATTCGGATAAAATTAAGGGAATTCAAATTAGAGACCAGGATTATAGATTGAGGGCGTTTGCAGATGATCTGGTTGTTACAGTGACTGAGCCTGATTATTCAGTTGTGGAGCTGATGGAGATAATAACGCAATATGGGAAAGTTTCTGGATTTAAGATTAATATACAAAAAACTAAAATGTTGTCTAAAAATACGACAGTATCACAAAAGGCTGTTTTAGAAGAGTTAACCGGATTTGAAATAGTTAAAAGGGTTAAATATTTGGGGATATATTTGTCAGCCTCAAATGTGAAGTTATATAAAAATAATTATGAAAAGCTATGGGGAAAAGTACAAAAAGAATTAGATAGTTGGAAAAAATTACAATTATCTTTATTGGGAAGAATTGCAGCAGTGAAAATGAACGTTTTGCCAAAATTTTTATTTTTATTTCAAATGATACCTATACTTAAAAAGGATTTAAATTTGGAGGAATGGCAAAAAAGAGTTAATAAATTTGTTTGGGCAGGGGAAAAGCCACGAGTTAAATTTAAGATAATGCAAGATACGCGTGAAAGAGGTGGTCTTAAAATGCCTAATTTTAAATTATATTATGAGGCTGCTGCTTTATCAGCGATAAGTGACTGGTTTAATTTAACACAAGCGAGATTATTAAATCTTGAGGGTCATGATTTGGTATTTGGATGGCATGCATATTTATTGTATGATAAGAAGGTGGATAATGTGTTTAAGATACATATTTTAAGGTATGCTCTGCTGCGAGTTTGGAAAAAGTATAGACATAAGTTAAATTATAAGATACCTATTTGGGCAATACCTAAACACGCAATAGAAAATATAAATGTGGGATTTCAACATGATGTGACTACATATAAGGAAATTTTAAGTTTGGAAAGGAATGTATGGCAATTAAAGTCATATAACATTTTAAAAGAAGAAAAGATAGTACAAACTTGGTTTCAGTATGGGCAATTACAGGCTAGGTGGAAAGAGGTCCAGAAAACTGGTTTTTTGATGACTGATGAAAACTTGGTAAAGCAAATTAGAGATCAAGGTCAAGCACATATAAAAAGGATATATCTTGCATTGATAGAAATTGATTCAGAGATGGAACTTGTTGAAGATTGTATGATAAAGTGGGCTCAGAATTTTCAGGAAGTCATTACAATGGATACTTGGGAAAAGATTTGGGTGAGAAATGTAAAATTTACACAGGCCCAAAATTTAAGAGAGAATTTTTACAAAATGTTTTATAGGTGGCATTTAGATCCTAAAAAATTAGCAAGTATGTATCCGAATTGCCAGCCCAAATGTTGGAGGTATGGTTGTGAGGACGCAACGTATTTTCATATATGGTGGACTTGTAAAAAGGTTAAAGCTTTTTGGATTAAAATTTGGTGGAATATGCAAAAAATACTCAAGAAAAGGATAAAGTTTTCTCCGCAATTGTTTTTATTGGGTATTATCACAGATACCACCGTTGTAGATATTAAATTGATGTTGAATTTAATTACGGCAGCGAGACTTTTAGTAGCGCAATATTGGAAGAAGGAAGAACTGCCGACTATAGAAGAATGGACTTTAAGTGTTTCTAACTTGGCGGAGATGGCAAAGATTTCAGCGTATTTGAAAGATCAATCGAAACAGAGATATACTGTGGAGTGGAAGAGATGGATAGATTATATTCAGAATAAATATGGGACTAAAAAGTTTCACTTAGCATTTGAATAAGTAGTGGATTTATATGATGTATAATTAGCTTGTAGTTATTTTATTAAGAGTTAAAGTGCGATAGAATTTAATATCTTATTGTTTGCATATTTTAGATTATGTTTGTTTGTATTTTTATACCCTCTGGGAAGTCGGGGAGGGGGGAGGGGAGGGGAGGGTTAGGGAGGTTTGGGGAGAGGGGAGGGGGAGGGGAGGGGTTTTGTATTCAAAAATGTATTGTAAAACTTTTCAATAAAAAAAAGAAGCTCTTCTTTAAAGTATGTATGCTAAGAGGAAGTTTAAAAAAAGATGTATTAGAATGTTTTAATTTTAGATATGTTTTTAAAGACAAGCTTAGTGTTTTAAAATGGATGAAAAAATATTTTTCCCTTTAAGGTTAAAGAATCTGTCAGGTCCACCTTCATGTTCTTTTGGAGGGGAGGGGGAATATTGGCATATTTGGGGTGCTTTTGCTTTGCTGCAATGCTTGGGAATCAGGGAGGGGGACTATCTTCAGACGAAGCAGATTCCGTCCCAGCCGGTTCCAAGGCCATCGTGCCCTAAGAGTGACCTGTTATCTGCCTAGCACCTCAGCATTCTCAAAACAACTTCGCGGCATTATATTGGCTGCCGGTGGACTGGTTGGGATGGGTGGGGAGTGTTGGGACTTGGGGAAAACAAAAAAATAGCTTTGCATTTGGCACAGGATCTTCAGATTCTGCCTGACTTTCCTGCAACCACTTTCTCTGAGTAAAAATTCTGATTCAACCACATGGATTCAAGAGTCTTACTTTCCTGAGGGACCAGCTGGGGTGGGTTCTTACAATCTGAAAGAATACAGTGAATTTTGTTAATATAAATGATGATAGTTTATAAAGATTATTAAGTGCAAATAGAAATACATATTTCAACAGCAAGGAAGATAAAGCAGTAATGGTTAAATTGGTTGTTCTATTCAGGAGGAGAAAATATGCTTTTTATTTGGATATCACTTCTGGAATTTGTGCTTGTGAGGAAAAAAATGAAACTTTGATTTTGGTTTTGCCGATTAGATAGATTTGTTGTTATAAAAATAGCTAGTTATATACTAATGTGTAAAAGTAAAAAGTTGAGGTTGTAATGTTGTTATCTTACACTGTGCTAAAAAGAATCGGAAGACAACACCTTTTTCTTTCTTCCCTTATACCTCATATTTTCTTTCCCTTTCTTTTTTCTTCCCTTAAGATAAGATAACCTTTATTGTCACTTTTTTTACTGTGGACACAACGGCACACATCAAAAATGAAAATTAGTTGCCCACTCTCAAAGTGAAACACATACATGACACACACCTAAACATACTATATATAACATATGTATAGACCCACACCCCTACATATACATAACAAATATTAAATACTATCCATCTTGAATATATAACGGAAGGAGGAAGCTTGAGAGTTCACAAGGTTAATGCTGTATGGAATGAAACTATGGCTGAATCTGGATGTTCTGCTGCGGATACCACGAAGCCGCCTCCTCCCAGAAGGTAACAAGAAAAACAGGTTGTGAAGAGGATGTGTAGTGTCCCAGATAATCTTACAGACCCTGCTCAAGCAATGCTGCTGTGCTATGTCCTGGATGGAAGGGAGGGAACAGCCAATGATCTTTTCAGCCACCCTCACCACTCTGCACCACCTTCCTGTCTGAAGCAGTGATGCTTCCAAACCAGACTGATGCTGTATGATAGGATGCTATTTTTATTTTTCTTTGTATTTTATACATTGATAAAACAATATTATTATTATTATTAATTTTATTTATATACCGCCCTTCTCCCGAAGGACTCAGGGCGGTGAACAGGGCAATACATGTTAAAAAACAGTAATACAAAAATTAAAAGAAATTAAACAAGATGCCCCTAAAACAATAAAATAAAACAAAACCCACAATAAAAACCCTAACCCATCCCCCATCAGGCCAGGCCGGCTTGTTCGAATAAGTAGGTCTTCAGATCGCGTCGGAAGGAGCGAAGGTCAGGTGCCATCCGGAGCTCAACCGGCAACTGATTCCATAAAGCCGGTGCGCCCACAGAGAAGGCCCTCCCCCTGGGGGCCACCAGCCGACATTCCCTGACCGGCGGCACCCTGAGGAGGCCCTCTCTGTGGGAACGCACAGGGCGGAGGGATGTTGACGCCGGCAGCAGGTGATCCCCGAGGTACTCCGGACCCAATAAAAGTTATATATATGAAAAAGTTTAATTAAATGGTAAACAAGAAGCAAAGCTCTTGCCTGTGATTCACTTCGGATTTCATATTCAAGAGACCAATTGTTAAGCATCAAGTAACGGAGATGAGCACCGGCCCCTAGAGTCAAAAATGACTAGTACCCATGTGCAGGGGAACCTTTACCTTTACCTTTTAATGTTTTTTTAATGGGCAGCTTTCTGTGACTAACTCCCCCCCCCCACACACACACCTTTACAAATGCAGAGGAGATTCTCATCCAGGAAATGGCAGCTCTCTCTGAATAATGGAAATACAAAAACAAAAGGAAGACACTACAGAGAAGGGGTTAGCAAGCGGGGATTTTCAATAGACTAAGGAAAAATGGAATAAAATCCCCTCTTCCTTCACTTTTTCTGACTAATTTACGTCCACTAGCTAATAAGATGGATGAAATACTTCTTTTAAACAGATGCAACTCTGATTTTTACAACTCAGCAGCCCTCTGCTTCACTGAAACCTGGCTAAATAAGTTGATTGATGATAGCAGCTTGTATATCCCAGGGTTTCAGATACAGAGGGCAGACAGAATTGCAGAAACATTGGGTAAAAAGAATGGAGTGGGTCTCTGCTTTTATATCAATAACCAATGGTGCAAAAAAGTAACTACACTGAACAAATTCTGTGATGTGGACTTAGAGACATTAATTAACAATTGCAAACCATTTTATTCTCTACAACAGAACTTTTCAACCTTTTCACAGATTGTACCACTTTTAGGACATGACAATATTTGAGTACCACCAGTGCTTAGCAAGGTGTCAAAAACTTGATGACTTTGAAAAAAGGGGGGGGGATTTTGGGTTTTACTGATTAGATTCATTTGTTGTTATAGAAATGGCTAGTTTATAATATTATGGAAAAGTAAAAAGTTGAGGTTCAATGTTAATGCTTCCTTCTACTGCAGCAGAGGAACTCAGTTCTTTTTCCCTTCTCCCCCTCACTTTTTCCTCCCTACTGTGTCCTACTATTTATTTTTGTATTTTATTCTATAATGTAGTAAAATATTACAAACTGTAGAAAAAAAGTACCAGTTTTAATTTCTTTGGTGTCTGTTCCTTTGCTGAATCACTTTCCCTTTGCACTGACAAATGTATGATGAATTTATTCATGTTTATTAATATGTACCACTACCAGCTAGTTCAGGGGTCTTCAAACTTGGCACTTTTAAGACTTGTGGACTTCAACTCCCAGAATTCCTCAGTCCTCATGGTATATTTGGATGGATAAACGATTAAAGAAATGAGGTTGGTCAAAAATGAAGTGATATAGTCTTTGTTAATGAATAAGCTTTGGAGTTGGATGGTTATAAGAGACTTAATGAGTGGGGACTTCCTGTAGCGCTGCCGCACCGAATGGTGGCGTTTTGAAGCCGCCCGATCCTGGGCAGCGTCGGAGCGCTTGGAGGCAGCGAAAATCAGCTGTCCCGCGGCGCTGGAGCCTCTCCCTCGGGAGAAGAGGGAGAGGCGAGCTTGCCTGGGTAGAGGTAGAGCTCCCCTGCGATTCTCTCAAGTAGTTTGGGGGATAACAGGGTGAGCCCCCTTGGAGCCCAGGCTTTCTCCGCTCTCAGGACGTTTTCACTCCAAAAGGAGTGGAACCAGACGCGACAACTGCACCTGCTGCTTAGATGGGTTTGTGAGTATTTTGTTTTTTTGAGAAGCAGGCAGAGCAAAGCAGGAAGATCTGAATTTTTAAGTTGGATTTTAACTTTAACTCAGTTTTATTATCTTCTTCAAGCTTTAAGTTTGAAATGGAGTAAAAATGGCGCTGGAATGTTTCTCTTCTGTGTGAAGTGACTGCGTTGGAAAACTGTTATATTTTGCTACATAGCAAGAGATACAATTTGCAACTGACTTTACCCAGTACCGGATTTTGTTTATTTGAAAGCCTGTTCCCTTTTTTCCTATTGAAGGTTAAGAAGGTTAAGAACTTTGGGAGAATTTTTATTTTTTCTTTCCTTTTCCTTCTTTTTTTTTCCCCCCCCTGAATTTTGATTCTGCTGGGTGAAAGAGGAAATCGAAACCTAAGAGATGGCTGCGAGACGTGGGGGAGGGCCTCCAATCTCCAAGAATGTTATTTCTTCACCTTTATCACAAGCTGCAGGGCAGACTTCGATGAAACCTACAGTACAACCACCCTCCGCCCCACCTCCTGCATTTACACTGACAGACATTCAGCGAGTTGTGATGCAGTCAACACAAGTTTTGCAGCAGGAAATAAAGGAAACAAGGGAAGAATTTGTTAACCAAAACAATCAGATGAGGGAAGATATAGTGCTCACATTCCAGGGTTTGGCTGCACACATAGAACGCCTGGATGGTCGTGTGGATTCAGTTATGGAGTATGTGGAGAATTTGGAAAATAAAATCACTGATGCTGAACAGAAGATTGATAGAGCAGAGGCCAAGATTGACAGAACAGAGGACGAGGTTACTATATCACAATATAAGAACATGGAGTTTGCTTTGCGTATCAGAGGCCTCAAAGAGAATCCTAAAGAAGATTTGGAATGGGAAATAGCACAATCAATGGCTCCTGTTTTGAAATGTGAACCTGAAGAATTACTTAAAGAAATGAATAAGACATTTAGGGTTAACTCCTGGATTGCAAGGCAAAAAAATTTACCTAGAGATGTAGTGATTTATTTCTCCAGAAGACTAACCAGAAATTCTATTATCCAGGCTTTTTATCGGGAAAAATTTCAAATTGCAGGCCAAGACATTATGATTTTAAAGGAGATACCTCCAAAAATTCTTAGAAAAAGGATTTTTAAGAGAAAGATAAAGTTTTCTCCGCAATTGTTTTCATTGGGTATTGTTGTAGATTGTGATGTTAAAGAAACTAATTTGATGTTGAATATGATAACAGCAGCACGGTTACTGGTGGGACAATATTGGAAGAAGGATAGTTTGCCTACTATAGAAGAATGGGTGTTTAAACTTTCGAATCTTGCAGAAATGTCTAAGATTTCTGCTTACTTGAAAGATCATTCACAGGAAAGATATATTTCAGTTTGGAGGAGATGGATAGATTATATTCAGAACAAATATGGGACCAAAAAGTTCCATTTAGCTTATGAGTAGATTTTAGTGGGATATTGTTATTGGTACTCTGTATGTAGTTATGTTAAAGGGGAGTTAAAGCACATTATGAATTTGGTTAATTGTAAATTATGCATAATTTTTATTTAGAATGTGATTATTATAACTATAATCCTGTATTTAGCTCTGGAAAGTGGGGGGGGGGAAGTGGGTGGGTTTGGGGTGGGGGGGATTTGGGGATATATTGTAAAATTTTGTTTTTGTAAAACTCTTTAATTAAAAAAAAAGAGAGACTTAATGAGTGGAATATAATTGTTAGTTTAGAAGTAGATATAATGTGAAATTTTTGAAATGGTTTTTAATTTTTTGATTTCTTCGTTTTTTGTATATTGTAAATGTTTTTTTTGGCCTTTGTTAGTGTATGGTGTGTTTTTAACACGAAATGTAAATAAAGATTTATTTTAAAAAAAAGGAATTCTGGGAGTTGAAATCCACAGGTCTTAGTTTCTAAGTTTGTAGACTCCTGAGCTAGCTGGTTGGCCCTTCTGAGCTCTTCCACAGTGTAGTAAGAATGCACACACCCCCCCCCCCAAATCCCTTCCCTGTGCCCTTAAAGACACAGTAATCAAGTGCAAAGCAAGAAAATGTAACACAAACTCTGGAGTTTATTTCTCTTTAAGCTGCCTTAGGTGTGTCACAATGTTGCAACCAGACAGAAAGGCTCCAATTGTGAAAAGCTTTAGCTTTAAATTAAGCCAGTTTACCTTAAAAAAATAGGGACCACTACAGTGGGAAGGTAACAGCGTTCCGTGTGCCTTTGGCGTCTAGTCATGCCGGCCACATGACCACGGAGACGTCCTCGGACAAGCGCTGGCTCTTTGGCTTTGAAACGGAGATGAGCACCGGCCCCTAGAGTCGGAAACGACTAGCACGCATGTGCGGGGGAACCTTTACCTTCAAAGAAAACTTTCTAAAAGCCACAGACACTCAATTAAAGGGGATAAAACCAATTACATTTGTTTAAAGGGATTAAACCTTTCCTGTTGTCTTTTTTCCTCTCTCCCCCCCTTTTTTTTCTTCAGTTCACCTCCAGCTCCGAGCTGCTTCTGGAAGCGCCAATCAGCTGGAGCCAATCAGCTGGAGCCCTGCCCGCTCCTGAGGCTTCTGCCCAGCCCAGACAGTCCTGCAGCTGCCTCTCCCTCTCCCTCAGGCTTGGCTCACTTCAGCTCATTCCCCTCCCCTGCTACACTTGGCTAGCAATTGTACCACCTGCCATGTGGCAAAGTACCACCGGTTGAAAAGCCCTGCTCTACAAGAGTTTTCCACATTCCTTCTATTTGCAATGTATATTCTTCCACAAGCTTGCATAAACAATGCATTACAAACTCTAGCTGACCAGATTATGTAGGCTGAAGAGAAATACCCAGATTCGCTCCTCATTGTGTTATGAGATTTTAACAGGGCTAACTTAAGCCAAGAGCTACCAAGATACTTTCAGCATGTCAACTGTCTTATTAGAGGCAAGAATAATTTAGAACACTGCTACACAACATTAAAAGATGCTTATCAGTCTTTACCATGAGCAGCTGTGGGACACTGATCATTGTATGATTCATCTTGTACCTGTTTATAGACAAAGGATTAAAACCATAAAACCAACAATTAAATCAGTGAAGTCTTGGACTGAGGAGGCGAAGTTAAAGCTACAGGCTTGCCTTGATTGCACATATTGGAACATTTTTGAAGATACCTCTGCAGACTTGCGCAGCTCCAGCTGAATCTCTGCCTGAAGACTGTGTGAGGCTGCCTGCTATCCCCAATCAGCTGGAGCTGCGCGTGATGATCCTGGCTCTCTGCAGGACCCAGGCAGGCAATGCCTTGCGCAGCTCCAGCTGAATCTCCTCCCAAAGACTGTGTGAGGCTGCATGCAACCCCTAAGGCCGCCGCCAATCAGCTGGAGCTGCGCACTTCAATCCTGGGCTTTCAGTAGGACCCAGGCAACACCTTGCACAGTTCCAGCTGACTTTCCCACAAGCCTGTGCGGTGCTGCCACCGCTTCACCTCATCCACTTTTACACTTTTTTTTTACAGTGCTGTTTCCCCTATCGTACACGTACCACCTGCCAGATGCCAATGTACCACTAGTGGTATCCATACCACCGGTTGAAAATCCCTGGTCTACAGTCTTTAGTTTGTGCTCTTCAGGCTGAAATTAGGTGGCTGACTCAGCTGCTGGGTTCTATTGAGCTGCTCTGTTATCAGCTCCCCCTTCCACAAAGACCCTGCAGGAGAAGGGCAGTATGGACAACTGTTGGATCTGGTAGAGTAAGAGCTGTGGACCAGAAACATGATACCTTTCGTGTGTCCCTCCATAATAGTGTCCTTGCTAAATTTAATAGAGATACTGAGGTGGCAGATTGAGCTTGCTGATTTACAACACCCGATACAGACCTTCCCTTATCCAAGACAACTTTGTCCTCACAGACCACAATCCTGTCCAGTTGAGTCATCATCATCATCATCATCATCGTTAGTCATAATGTTTGTAGTTGGTCTGATGCAAAACTGTATAAAAGAGTTTGTTTGCATCCACCACAGAAGTAACTAAGCTACTTAGTATTCAGGGTGTTTCTGGAAAAGCATTTAAACTGAATAATGGGAACAGAACAGTTCTGTCCCCAACAATCTAAAATGAATAGGGTTATCAGTGTTTCTAACATAGATGTTTGTGTGGTTAATAATATTAAGGTTGCTGTTAAGAAAAATCAAGCTTTTGATGGCATGCGCTATACCATGAGCAGTTTAAGCAACAAACTTTGTGATCTAACAGCCATTATGTACAGGGACAACTTGGATCTTGTTGCAATTACAGAGACATGGTTCAGGGATTCCAATTCCAATTCCAATTTTTTTCAGCAGAATTTCAACTTTCAGAGCTGCTGGGAAGTGCTCCGTGCTGTAAGTTTTGCAAGGGTTGCACCAAAAAAGGAGCTAGAGCCCTGATTGGTTTGCATTGTATTTGAACTGTATTTGGGGTCCTCATTGGATCTCCATTGCTTTTCAGCAGAATTTCAACTTTCAGAGCTGCTGGGAAGTGCTCCGTGCTGTAAGTTTTGCAAGGGTTGCACCAAAAAAGGAGCGGCCCGCGCGCCTAATGGCACGCGAATTATATTACTAAATATCAAAAACAGCAGTGGTACATTCAGGGCAAGTACATCTGAGATTCATTGTAATTCAGCATGTCTGGCTTAGTTCAGTGCAACACCTGTTTTGCAGCTATCTTTCGCAGTACCCTTTTCAAACTTGGAAACTGTCCTATCTGTAAACAAATCACTAGTCTACAAGGACAGATTATTTATCTAGGGTCTGTAATCTGTGCTCTTCAGGAAGAAATTAGGTGTCCAGTTCAGCCCTTCTACCCTATTGAGCCTCCGTGCTATCAGCCCCCTCTACCACAAAGATCCTGCAGGAGAAGGGCAGTGTGGACAACCGTCGGATCTGGCAGGGTGAAACCTGTCAACCATAAACCCAAAGCTTTTGCTGTGTCCCTGCACAACAGATACAGTGCCCTTTCTGACTTTAATAAGGACATTAAGGAGACAGGTAAAGGTATCTGTGATAATCACTCAAATAAGCAGGGGATCGTGGTCCAAGATGAAAAACTTGTTTTCGACAGGGAGAAGTGTGAATCTGGTATTACACACCAGTCATGCAAGAACAGAAAGGCATCCAAAAAGAGAAGCCACCTTCTGGTTGCTGATTCAATTATAAGGGATGTAAATTTAGGAAAGGACACAGAGGTTTCGAAAGAGGTCAGGTGTCTTCCAGGTGCTACTGCCAGTAGGGACAAGAAGCGTATTTTTAAAATAGTCAAGAATGCCAGCAAGGACTGTGATGTGGAGGCTATTGTACATCTTGGCACTAATGATCTGTCCCAAAAAGATGTACTCTCTGTGCAGAACGATTTCCAGAGCTTAGGGCAGGAACTTAGCACAATAGGCTGTAGGCTTACTTTTTCAGAGGTTTTACCAGTGTATAAGGAGCAAAATGGAAAAGGCCAGCGTATAGCAGAATTTAATATGTGGCTAAAGGAGTGGTGTAAAGGAGAAGGCTTTGGTTATATTAGTCATGATGTCTATAGCTGGTCCAATGAAAAAATGTATAAAAGAGATGGTCTGCATCCATCCAAGAAAGGGACTGAATTGCTTGGCAATAAAATCACAGCTTTTTTGGAGGAACATTTAAACTAAATAATGGGGATAGTGAGTTAATTGATACAGAACATCACTGTCCCCGGCAATCTAAGAAAATAGGGGAAGCCAGGCACCACACAAGTTATGCAGCAAGTAAACACAGCGTCAGTCACAAAGGACTCAAATGTCTATACACTAATGCACAGAGTATAAACAGTAAGCAGGGTGAACTAGAAATTCAGGTAAATGAGGGCAGATATGACATTGTTGCCATTACGGAAACATGGTGGGACGAAACCTACAAATGGAACACACAGCTAGAGGGATTTAAACTATTTAAAAGAAACAGACTAAACAAAAGAGGAGGAGTTGCTCTATATATAAGAAATAACTTTATCTCTACAGAAATAGAGCACAACAATGATGAAAACTGTAAACTTGAAAGCATTTGGGTCAATATAAAAGGGGAAAAAAATGACATTGCCATAGGTGTATACTATAGGCCGCCCAACCAAGCAGAGGAAATAGATGAACTTTTTGCTAGTCAGCTAACTAAGGTATGTAAGAAGCACATCACAATAGTAATGGGGGACTTTAATTACCCTGATATCAACTGGGAGACAAACTCTGCACCAAGTGGAAGATCAAACAGATTCCTGTCAAACCTAGCAGACAACTTTCTCTCCCAAAAAGTAGAGAAGGGAACTAGGGGATTAGCCATATTGGATCTAATTCTCACAAACAGAGATGAAATGATAGAAGGTGTCGAAGCCACAGGAACCTTGGAGGGAAGTGATCATGCAATATTGGAATTCAACATTCTGGAGGCACAAGCAATAGAACACAGCCAAACTAGAGTCTTGGACTTTAAAAGAGCTAATTTCAATAAACTTAGAGAGACCATGGGAAGAATTCCATGGATGAGAATCCTAAAGGGGAAAACAACTCAAGAAGCTTGGCAAATTTTGAAAAGTGAGATAATAAAGGCCCAGTCTAGTACAATACCAACAAAGAAGAAAAATAACAGCTCTCAAAAGAAACCAGCATGGCTGCATGAAGAACTCTCTGATAAATTGAAAGATAAAAAGGACAAGTATAAGAATTGGAAAGAGGGGCACATAACTAAGTCAGAATATCAGCAAATAGCCCGTGCCTGCAAAGATGAAGTGAGGAAAGCTAAGGCTCAAAATGAACTAAGGCTTGCAACCAAAGTCAAAAATAACAAAAAATGCTTCTTTCAACATATAAAAAACAAGAAAAAAGTCAAAGAAATGATTGGTCCATTAGTGGGGGAAAGTGGCAAGAAGGTGACAAGCAACAGGGAGAAAGCAGAACTATTTAACTCTTTTTTTGCATCTGTCTTTACACAAAGGGAAAAAACAGTCCAACCTACCCAAACCAGTGCCACAAAAAACAGAATAGAAACACAAGTTAAGATAGGCAAGAAAATGGTAAGTGAGCACCTGTCCAGCCTAGACGAGTTCAAATCACCAGGACCAGATGGATTACACCCCAAGGTTCTCAAGGAACTGGCAGACGTGATCTCAGAACCACTGAACTATATTTTTCAAAGATCCTGGAGCACTGGGGAACTACCAGAGGACTGGAAGAGAGCTGATGTAGTTCCCATCTTCAAAAAAGGGAAAAAAGTAGATCCAGGAAACTACAGACCTATCAGCCTGACCTCAATACCTGGGAAGATTCTGGAAAAGATAATCAAACAACAAATCAGCGAACATCTTGATGCAAACAAAGTCATCACTAAAAGTCAACACGGGTTTGTCAAAAACAGATCATGCCAGACAAATCTTATTACATTCTTTGACTAAGTGACAAAACTAGTGGACCAGAGGAATGCTGTAGATATAATTTACTTGGACTTCAGTAAGGCATTTGATAAGGTAGATCACAACCTACCACTTGACAAGATAGAAAAATGTGGGTTAGATAGCATTACCACCAGATGGATTCGTAGCTGGCTGACAGGCCGTACTCAGCGTGTGGTCCTCAATGGAACTGCATCTACATGGAAGGAAGTGTGTAGTGGGGTGCCCCAGGGCTCTGTTCTGGGCCCAGTGCTCTTCAATATCTTCATTAATGACTTGGATGAGGAGATAGATGGGGAACTCATCAAATTTGCAGATGACACCAAGCTGGCAGGAATAGCCAATACTCCAGAAGATAGGCTTAAGATACAGAAGGATCTGGACAGACTCGAACACTGGGCACTATCTAACAAAATGAAATTCAATGGTGAAAAAAGTAAGGTTCTACATTTAGGGAGGAAAAATCAAATGCATAGGTATAGTATAGGTGGTACCTTGCTCAATAGTAGTAACTGTGAGAGGGATCTCGGAGTCTTAGTAGACAATCACTTCAATATGAGCCAGCAGTGTGCTGCAGCTGCCAAAAAAGCCAACACAGTGCTAGGCTGCATTAACAGAGGGATAGAATCAAGATCAAGTGAAGTACTAATACCACTTTACAATGCTTTGGTAAGGCCACACCTGGAATACTGCATCCAGTTTTGGTCACCACGATGTAAAAAAGATGTCGAGACTCTAGAAAGGGTACAGAGAAGAGCAACAAAGATGATTAGGGGGCTGGAGGCTAAAACATATAGGGAACGGTTGCTGGAATTGGGTATGTGTAGTTTAACGAAGAGAAGAGTGAAGGGTGACATGATAGCAGTGTTCCAATATCTCAGGGGCTGCCACAAAGAAGAGGGAGTCAAGCTATTCTCCAAAGCACCTGAAAGCAGGACAAGAAGCAACGGATGGAAACTAGTCAAGGAGAGGAGCAACCTAGAACTAAGGAGAAACTTCCTGACAGTTAGAACAATTAACCAGTGGAACAACCTGCCTCCAGAGGTGGTGAATGCTCCAACACTGGAAGCTTTTAAGAAGAGACTGGACAGCCATTTGTCTGAAATAGTATAAGGTTTCCTGCCTGAGCAGGGGGTTGGACTAGATGACCTCCAAGGTTCCTTCCAACTTTATTATTATTATTATTATTATTATTATTATTATTATTATTATTATTATTAATGATTGAGATATAATTATATCAGGCTACATACTGTATTATCGAAAGGCTACCCTAGCCGATGCAGAATGGGTGGCAGCGACAGATGTGAAGGCAGATAGATTAGTGTGCAGTTTTCAGGCCGAGCATCCAGGCCGGCCCAAGTGAGGGTGGTCTTGGAAGTGGACAGTAATGTCTACTGTTGTGTGCACATTAAGTGTCTTATTTTCCAGGGCTATCATTCTTTTGTCAAACCTGACTCACAGCATAGTTGCCTGTACCTGCTTTTGCTCGCAGCTTTGCCAAACAATGACGGGAGGAGGGTGGTGAGTTCCTAAGGGTGGAGGGAGGCTATGGAACACAAGTGAACAGTCAGGGAGAGTTATCTAACAAGGCCGAGTGATGAAAAATGTTTTGACTGCAGCAGACAGCTTATCCCAAAGCAAAAAAAATGAACTCAATTGGTGAAACTATGACAATGAAATGAAATGTGTTTTTCTGGATTTTTTTGTTATTCTGTCTCTCACTGTTAAAATAAACCTACCATTAAAATTATAGACTGACCATTTCTTTGTCAGTGGGCAAACGTACAAAAACAGCAGGGGATCAAATAATTTTTCCCCTCACTGTACTATACAGAAAAGACAGAATAGAAAAAGGAGGGGGGGAGTTGCCATTTATGTCCAGGAGGGCATAAAAGCAACACTAATTCAGAAAACACATTAGCTACTTGAAACACTTTGGGTTTGCTTACAAATTGAAGAGGGATCAGTCATCAGAATTGATGTCATATACAGGCCCCCAGGACAACCCGGGGTATGATGATAGCATTCTGGTTGAGAAGATAACCCAGATGGCAATGAAAGGAGAGGTTGTAATCATGGGCAACTTCAACGTGACTGACGTTAACTGGAATCTTTCAACTGCACTTACAAGCAGGAGCAGGGATATGTTAGAGGCATTAAAAGGTGCCTCTCTAAAGGAGTTAATAAAATGCCCAACGAGAGAGGACCATATTTGACAAGGATGAGCAGAGCAACTCTTGAGCAAAAGAGAGCTTGCACAAAAAAAGAGGATACTGAGAGTAGTTAGGTTTACACAGCAACCACACAGATATTTCAAACTTAGTTTTGACAAATGGGGATAGAGTACTAGAAACTGAGGTTGAGTTGGGAAAAACCTAGGTTCGAGTAATCACCAACGCCTTTGGTTTGACATTAAAACTAAAACCCATATAACATACACTAAAACTAAGTTTTAGACTTCAAGTGGACAAATTTTGCCAAAATTGGGGATTATCTACAACATAAATTTGAAGGGTGGCATAAAGTGACAGGACTCAGTGAACACTGATAAAATCTGCCATCTTGGAGGTAACTAGTCTTTATGTGAGGCACATTGGTAAAAGCAAAAGAAACCCACTGTGATTCACAGCATTACAGTACGTAGGATAGTAAAGGAGAAAAAAATCAGCATATAGCAGATATAAGAATAGCAGAAATGTAGCTGATAAAGAAGTACAGTGCATTCAGAAAGTATTCAGATCACCTTCACTTTTGTCAATTTTGTCATGCTGTGGCCTGATTCTACAGTTGCTGAAATTCACTTTTTTTCTCATTAATACTCAGTACCCCATAATGACAATGTGAAAACAGAATGTTAGAAATGTTTGTAAATTCATTAAAAAGAAAAGACTGAAATATCACATTGGCATAAGTATTCAGACCCTTCACTCAGTACTTTGTTGAAGCACCTTTGGCAGCAATTACAGCCTTAAGTCTTTTTGGGTATGATGCAACAAGCTTTGCACACCTGGATTGGGGAATTTTCTGCCATTCTTCCTTGCAAATTCTCTCAAGCTCAGTCAGGTTGGATGGTGATCGTCGGTGGACAGCCATTTTTAGGTCCTTCTAGAGATGTTCACTAGGGTTCAAGTCAGGGCTCTGGCTGTGTGATTAGGATCGTTGTCATGTTGGAAAGTGAACCTTCGGCCCAGTCTGAGGTCCTGAGCGCTGTGGAACAAGGTTTTCACTGAGGATATCCCTGGACTTTGCTCCATTCACCTTTCCCTCAACCCTGACTAGTCTCCCATTCCCTGCTGCTGAAAAACACCCCCACAGCATGATGCTGCCACCACGCTTCATTGTTGGGATGATATTGGGCAGGTGATGAGCGGTGCCTGGTTTCCTACAGACATAACGTTTAAAATTGAGGCCAAACAATTCAATCTTGGTTTCATCAGACCAGAGAATCTTGTTCCTCAGTCTGAGAGTCCTTCAGGTGCTTTTTTCCAAGCTCCAAGCAGGCTTTCATGTGTTTTGCACTGAGGAGCGGCTTCCATTTAGCCACTCTGCCATAAAGCCCAGATCGGTGGAGGGCTGCAGTGACAGTTGTCCTTCTGGAATTCTGTCCCATCTCCACACAGGATCTCTGGAGCTCAGTCAGAGTGGCCATCGGGTTCTTGGTCACCTCTCTTATTAAGGCCCTTCTCCCCTGATTGCTCAGTTTGACTGGGTGACCAGCTCTTGGAAAAGTTGACCTTCTGTCAACTCTACAACGAACCTGGCTGAAGCCATGTTGCTAATTCTAGGTTGCCACAAGAATGGGAGGGGGCAGCAGTTTTCTGCTAGTCTAAACAATTCTCTGTCCCATGGGAACCAAGGTCATTTCTACTGGTTGAATTGGGGGGTTGAGCATTCTGTCAGAAAGCCCGCCAAACTATTCTATTGGGAAACATAGTAAATTGCATATTATGGGGGTGGGGAGTTTAACTTTGCAATATTGTAACTCTTTGGAGGGAATTTTAGACTTGGTTTCACTTTTCACTTTTGATGTGCCAATACTATATAGCCAAAAAACATATTCTTTGAGGAAACTTCCAGCCTTGGAGTTCTGATTAGTTTGGTCTCATCTATTGGAACCATGACACCTTCAGTGCAGCAGAAATTTTATTGTAGCCTTCCCCAGATATGTGCCTTGCAGTAATCCTGTCTCTGAGCTCTTCAGGTAGTTCCTTTGACCTCATGGCTTTTGCTCTGCTACAGTAGCATTGTCAGCTGTGAGGCCTTCCTTAGAGAGCTGTGTGCCTTTCTAAATGGTGTCCAGTCAATTGAATTTACCATAGGTTGACTCCAATCAAGGTGTAGAAACATATCAGCAACCATCAAGTGAACTGGGAGGCACCTGAGCTAACTTTCAAGTGTTGTTGCAAAGGGTCTGAATAGTTATGCCAATGTGATATTTCAGTTTTTTCTTTTTAATAAATTTACAGACATTTCTAAAATTCTGTTTTCACTTTGTCATTGTGGGGTACTGAATAGATTAATGAGAAAAAAATGAATTTCAACAACTGCAGAATCAGGCTGCAGCAAAACAAAATTGACAAAAGCGAAGGGGGTCTGAATACTTTCTGAATGCACTGTATATAAGAACCTAAAGAAGGAAGCCAAACAAGTTATTAGTGCTGCTAAAGCAGAGGTCCCCAACCTTTTGGGCACCAGGGACTGGTTCTGTGGAGAGGTTTATCCACAGACAGGAGGGTGCGTGGTTTTTTGTGCTGCCTGCATCTTGTGGATGGGGCTTTGCTTGTTTGTGCGGACTGGCTGCTGGCATGCCACAGACTGGTACTGGTCCATGGACCAGGGATTGGAGACCCCTGTGCTAAAGCACAGAAAGAGGAGGAACTGGTTAAATCAGTGCAGGTTCTTTTGCAGGGTTTTCAGAGGTGGAGGTGGCAGGTGAGCTAGCCCACTTAAAGGTTAATAAAACAATAGATCTGGAGGGTATTGATCCCAGAGTTCTGAGGGAACTTCTAAGTGCGCTCACTGGACTATTAACTGATCTGTTTAACCAGTCTCTTATAACAGGTGATGTCCTCCAGGACTGGAGAACAGCTTATATTGTACCCATCGACAAGAAGGGGGTAGGGAAGAAGCTGGAAACTAGGACAGTGTAGTACTGAAGTTAATGGAATCACTCCTGCAAAAAAGGTTTAACAAACATTTAAGTGTTCTACTTGATGGATCCAAAGCAGCATGGTTTTACTGAGGGCAAATCATGTCAAACTAACCTGATTTGACTTTTTTAACTATGTCACTAATGTGTCAAGCTACAAAACCTACTGTCTTTAGGACTGCTATATGCTTCTAGCTTGTCAACAGTGGGGGGAGGGGGAGAAGAGGGGAGCATTTTGGATGCACAGGTGTTCCTTATCAATGTGAGAGCTGAAGCAGTTGAAGAGTTATTTTGGCAAACTGAAGCTTCTTCTCATAACAATTATTGGAAGATATATTGGACAATGTGACCTGAAATGTCAGAGAGGGGAGGGAAAGGACCCAGATTGTTGGGGGCAATAAGCTGACTTTGTAATAATGCTGCTTGGGGGGGGGGGGGGGCGAAAGCCCTAATAAGCAGGCATATACATAGAATGAAGGCTATTGCTAAGCACATTGATTTGTGCTTTAGATTGTAAGCCGCCCTGAGTCTTCGGAGAAGGGTGGGACATAAATGGGATTAAAAAAAAATCACTCTTTTAATTATCTGCTTTCTGCCATTTTCTTAGAGCTAGCTTCCATTCTATCTTACCAGTTTGCTAATGCCTAATAAAGTTTACATTAGAGAACTCAATGTCTCTGGTGTTTTGCTTCATTGGGCTTCTCAGCCAGAACTTAACACTAAGCTAGCTCTGAGAAACAATTCCAATTCCATTGAGGGGTCCTGAGCCCCTACGCCCTTCTGGTAGCCTCCAGAGGGGTGGTGAAGACTTAGGAGAAGATGCCTGAAACGGAGAAGACGGCTGGAGCCAGGTCGGGATCGACCAGCGGGACTCCAACTGGGGCCAAAAGCAGCTTCATAACCCCACCGGCCTCAACACGACCCAAGGAGCAAGTTGAACATAATGAGCCGACCCTGGAGTGGATGGGTGGAGCAGTGGCATTCAACCGACCTGAGTTGGAGAAGCGGCGAGAGGAGCTATGGAAAGCCACTGAAGCTGAATTCCCATTGGACTGCCCTCGGCCCAAATGGAGCAGAGAGCTGGAGTGGTGGGAGCGAGGAGCCTCGGAGTGGACAGCATCCAGGGAGTGCTACTTGACAAGGTGTGGCAGTCAATTGATGGAGCAACTGAGGCAGAAGTTTAGCAGCCTGGAGGTCGATGGAGGAGAGCTTGTCCCATGGCTGGATCCTTGACCCCGAAGAGGCTCAGCTCCGCTTCTAGCTCAAGCACCAGCACCTTCACCCCAGCACTCAACAGGAGCAGGAGCAGCGATGGCTGGAGGAGCAGTTAGCCTGCAACCTGGATTACCTCCCCAGTCTGAGACAGAGAGCCTGCAGTCTGCCACTGGTGCCTCTTCCTCAGCCAAAGCAGAGAGACAGCTGTCTTTGGGGCCTGAGCTAAGCGAGGGGGAGGAACAGATGGTGCTCATCCCAGATGCATGTATGCGTAGAGAGGAGAGGAGAGCAACAGAAGGCAATAAGCCAGGTCTCAGGAAAAAGAAGACGTAGACGCTAGCCAGCCCCTCCCTGGCTGGAAAATAAATAGTAGGGCTTTGGGAGTGGCCTGTTGTCATAGACAACCATTCGTTTTCCAGGGTACATCAATCAAGTCAGATTCCTTTGCCAGAACCAGGTTTCTCGGAACTACTTGCTCTGTATTTGAGGTGCCAACTGAGTCTCCCTGCTGGGAACTAATAGGTAGTGAATTAGCCTTGTTGACCCGGAATTAGGAGACAGTATAGGAAGTATCAGTTGTGAATATTTGCAGATGGCCTGCTGTCTTTGGGCACTTGCAGAGTCCTGGATGCAGGGTCATGAAAGGACAGCAAGGAAACACCCAATGTCCTAACCCACCCAAAAACATGTTATCTTTAAGGAAACACCCAAAAGGGAACATGTTTAGCTACTTCTGCTTTCTCCCTTATCTACAGTGTGCCAGACTTACTGGGTGAAATCTTTATCTTATGTGTGTCAGCTTTGCAGGATGGATTGCTTATGCAATCAGAAACAATAAATACAAGAATTTCTTGTCATTCGGGGCTTCTCTCATTTAGAGGAGCCCGTCTTTGTGAACATGAATGAACATGAATAAAAATGTAAAAGTTTAAAGGCAACTTCTGGTTTCCTGTATTTTTTATCAAGCAAAACATCAGAACCTGCATATCAGCCTCAGCCGGTGTGAACAGGGACTGCTTCTGCTTGGCTTAATCCTTGAAAGACTTTCTATCTGGAGTTCTCAAGTGAACAGAGACTGTTCTTGCCCTGTGTCAGAAGGGGAAAAGACTTTCCTTTGTGACTACTTCTTTTTGGTTTTGTCTACCCAACGTGAACAAAGATTGTTCCTGCCGTTTTAATAAAAGAGGGTTGCTTTACTCGTGAGTAAGCAGTTCCTTATTGCTTGCAAAGGCTGAGTCAGAACAGCAAGTCAGATGGGTGCAGTATTTCAAAAGATTTGATTTTGAACTGAAATAATTCCAGGAGGGAACAACTTCCTGGCTGATGCCCTGTCCTGCATGCCCTAATACAAAAGCACTTGGCAGGAGGTGGTGAGTTCTGTCATTCCAGAAAGGCAGCAAGCGGCACAAGTGACAACCAGACGGCAGGAGAAAAAGAGTTTGTCCCCCATCGATGCATTTGCAAAACAGCTGAAGCAAGAGCTGCAAACCGACACATAATGTAGTTCATCAGAATTGACCATGAGGTAGGGGCTGGCGTGGAAGGGGGACAAATTATATGTCCCAGACCATCTGCGACTACAAGTCCTGCAACGCAGCCACAATGCCAAGCAGGCAGACCGCTTTGGGTTCCTAAAGATGCTGCATCTCACTAATCGTCAGTTCTGGTGGCCAAAGATGAAGAAAGACATTGAGAACTATGTGGGAAGCTGTGCTGTTTGCACAACCAGCAAAAGACTACCAGGGAAGAGTCCGGGGCTGCTGCAGCACGTAACTGACCCGACCAGACCCTGGGAGGAGATAGCCACGGATTTAATAGTGGAGCTACTAGAGAGTGGGGGAAGCAATGCGATTTGGACTGTGATAGACCTGTTTTCCAAGCAAGCCCACTTCACTGCCTGTGCTGCTCCTCCCCTAAGCCCAGAAACTAGTGAAGATGTTTTTGCAACACATCTACCAACTGCATGGAGCACCTACCACACCAACTTTGTCTCATTCCTCTCAAACCCAGCTTTCTAACTGGCAATCAAGTTGTGTGTATAATTTCCCCAAAGTCGCACACACTCTCCTTCTCAGGCTTCTAAACCAAGCCTCAAGACCTGTCCATGGAATAGTCATAGATGTCCTGGGAAATGGCAATTATTGAAGAATACCTAACAGGGCTCTGACCATCTTTGCACTATGAAGGTACTATTGAGTTACAGCTCCATATACAACACCCAACTTGGGGGGGGGGGAAATAAGAGAGGTAATGGAAGATAGAATGGTAGGAGCACCCAGACTGTGATGGAGCTGCTTGGTGCTGATGGCTCAGGAAAATTCCAGAACCTACCTTCAGGCTTCTAGCAAGTTTTTTTTTTCTTTTCCTAGTTTTTAATGGTGAGGGAAAGGGTCAAGGTCCTGGTTTTATCTAAGTCAACAGAAAAAAATCCATGTGACTGACACATTATTATTAAATGTTATTTGTTGCTCATCTTGCAGTTCAAGGAGACTCTGAGCGGAATACATGCTGCTCTATATCTCTACTCCAAAAGATGGTTAGAAAAATGTGCATTATTGATTAAACAACCTTTTTTTTCTCTGAAAGATCATTCCACATCCGTGCCAGCAACCGGGCGAGTTCACTCTCCGACAGTTCAGGTCGCTCTTCCTGCAGTTGCTTGCGTTTCTCCTCCGAGAAGATAAACATAGCAGAAATGGGCCGTTTGGGTTTCTCAGAACCTCCCTGTTAAAGAACACAAAGGTACTCATTGGTGTGGAACTTTGCATTTATCTTTTTGTTTATTTATTTATAAATAATATTTTATTAATTTTTCAATTTTACATTTAAGTATTTAAGAAGCAACGTGGTGGCTGGGTTAATCAATAGTTCGATAACATATAAAAATCTTTAGTACAAATCTCAAGTTACAACATCAAATATTTCCTCTCTTTTTCCCTTAACATCTACTGTCTCATATTTAGGCTAATACAGTTCTTATTATATCAACTCAGTAAAAACATCCTTATTACATGTATCAATAACTTTTTAGCTTGTACATATCTTAAATACTTTTTACATTCAAATTTCATAAACAATCCATATCCTGTTCTTAATTTTTCCCAGTTTTTATTTTCCCATCAATATTCCAATTTAACATTTGATATTTATAATTTTCAGGCTTTAGGTAACCAAAAGGAGCCTTGGTGGAGCAGTGGGCTAATGCCTCCTTAAGTAACACCAGCTGCCTGCAATTAGTGCAGGTTCGAGTCCCACCAGGCTCAAGGTTGACTCAGCCTTCCATCCTTCCGAGGTAGGTAAAATGAGGACCCAGATTGTTGGGGGCAATAAGCTGACTTTGTAAAAATGCCGCTGGGGGGGGGAAGCCCTAATAAGCAGGCATATACATAGAATGAAGGCTATTGCTAAGCACATTGATTTGTGCTTCTTAGATTGTAAGCTACCCTGAGTCTTTGGAGAAGGGCGGGATATAAATGGGATTAAAAAAAAAAAATTCCCTTCTCTCAATACATAACAGAATGTAATATTCAAAATACACATTTCATCTATTTGAATATAGTCTTGTTCTATTTCCTAAAAGTTATCTATTTCCCACCATATTAAATCATCTACTTAATAATACAATTTCCCCTTTAATAAATCAAAACCATTATATACAGTATATTGCCTGGGTTAATCAATAAATCAAACATATTCATAATAATTATTTTTTTTCTTTTAGGTCTAATTTTTAAATATTAAACAGATAAAATCCTTATTTGTCAACTAATTTCCAAATATTTTAAATCTAATGACCAAAATTCCCCTTATTTCAACTTCTCCCTTTAACCCTCTAATTAATATGAAATCCCCTCTAATAAATCAAACCCCAATTTTCTTCAGCCTTATTCTGGCTTTCTTCCTTTGCCAACTGGACTTCCATATCAGTGCTTTTAGATCGTCAAATAGATCTCCCTCTATTATTATATGTTATTTGAAATAAGAGACCATTTAGTTGCCTTTTTTTGGAAGGACTAGCCCATTTGTATTCATTAAATTGTCTCCCTAATATTCCAATTCCCCATGATTGCCCTGATATGTTTATCTTCCATTCAATCTGTTCCTTCTTCTTTCTCAAATTTCTTCTGATTTATATAGAGTCTTTTCCATTTTCAGTGTTGTCACTCCCTTTTCTGGATTTTCCATTAACTGTATTTGATGATCAACTGAGTCCTCCGTCTTAATATTTGATTGTTACACTTCTTCTGTTATCTTCTGCGTTGTTAGTTCTTTGGTTGTAGTCAAAGTTTGGTTTTGTGTATCTAAGCTGGCATCTTGTTCTTTTACGTTAGGTGTGGGAACGGCCAGACTTTGGCTTCCCAAGAATTTGGTTTCTCACCTTTCAGCCTTTCCGTTCCCCTCTAGTTGAGCCTCTCTGTTAGCTTCAGTGAGAGCACACTCTCCTGGCTGGCAGGGAGCCTAGCATGTGGGAGGTTTGGGAAACGCTATGATAAAGCCTTCACATACATCTTATGCTACCTTGTTTTTGTGTGATCTCATAGGCACCTGAATAATCCAATTATTTCTATGTATCCTATTTGGTATGAGACTGATGTAGTTTTTTGTAAGATTGGAGGTGAATAAAAGTTCAGCGGGCAGTACTCGGGGGAGTTCTTTTTCTGGAGACGAGGCTGCCTGGCTGGTTCAAAGCTCTCTATCGACTCAGGTCTGAATTCTTTTTCCTTCATCTGAATTCCTGTCCCTACATCTGAATTTCTTTCCCCTTCATCTGGTGACCCCGTGATTCCTGTGCCCGACGTGATGCCTGTGAAGGGTGTGATACATGTGCGGCTGTGAGGCAAACTGTAACTTCTGGCTTACCTCCGCTCGGCAGGAGCTAAACGAACGCGTTCAACTAATTCATCCCGTTTTAAGGGGTCAACGAGGTAAGACCAACTTATTCATTCTGTTTAAGGAGTCAACGAAGTCAGTTCAACAATTCATTCCGTTTAAGGAGTCAACGGGGTAAGTATGGGGACTTCTCTTTCAACAGGACAGGAAAAACAGGTATCTGACCTTTGCAATTTGTTGACAAGGACTAAGCAAACAGTTAAAGTTTATAAAGAGGATGTAGAAGAGCTGGTTAAGATAATTGGTAAATTATGCCCTTGGTATCCTGCAGATGGATCTCTTAATCCCAAAGATTGGCAAGAAATTGGGAAAGATTTGCATCAGGCTGCAACCATTCCAGTATCAGTACTGCACACTTGGCAACTCTGTGGTAAAGCTATTATTGAGTTGTCCAATCCGCTCTTGTACCCTCCAAAATTAATAACTCCTGAGGCACCAATCTTGTACCCTCCAAAATTAATAATTCCTGAGGCACGAATCCTGTATCCCCCAGACCCTCATCCACCACTGCCTTATCATAATTCTTCACGGCAGTGGAGCTCTGAGAGTCAGCAAAATTTGGACCTTCAACAGCCTCAAACACAGAGTGCTTTTCAGCAAATGGTGCAGTCTGCATTGGTCTCTGGAAATTCAGAGGACGTCCAGGCGTCATTGCCATTAATGGCTGTCTGCCCCGTGGTCCAAAACGCTCAAAATCAGCAAGTCCATGAGTCTGTCCCATCTGCAGTTCACAAAGAGCTGAAAGGAAGTGTTACAGACAATGGGTTGCAAAGCAATTTCACCCGAGAGCTTTTCCCTGAAAAGGCTCAAAATGAAGCTGCTGCTGATGTTCTGATGAAACAATTGGCATTTGAAAATACTAATCAGAACTGCAAAACAGCCCTGAAAGCAATTGATTCCAAACCTGAGACAACTATTGCTCCGATGATTGATTTGTGTCAGAACATTGAAACTGAATCTCCTAAGACAAAACTTTTAGCTACAGCTCTTGCAGCTGTAGTTCATCCAGCCAAAGACAAAAAATGCTTTGCTTACCATTTTATGGATGATTTCTTGCTTGCTGGAAAGCCTTTACCTGTTAACTGTTTCCTAACCTTACAGGAAATCTTGGCTAAATCGGGACTTGTCATTGCCGCTGAGAAGGTTCAAATAAAACCTCCCTTTCTATATTTAGGTCTTCGGATGCTTCAATCTTCTTTTTCTCCTTTTGTTTCAACTCTGTGCATTCCATCTCATTTCACTCTGGTACAATTACAAAGCTTTTTAGGACATCTGAATTGGGCTAGACCATTTTTAGGGTTAACTACTGCTTTGTTGTGTCCACTTTTTATTGCTTTGCAAGGTCATTTAACCCCTGACGGGCAGATTCCAGTCTCCACGGCGATGCAACATTGCCTTCATCAAATCAATTCTGCCTTTCGCAAAGTTATGGTTAACAGAACTTTTCTTTTAGGATTGTTACAGCCAACTGCTATCTTATTTTTTCCTGAAACGCTTAAATCTATCTGCATTGTAGAATGGTTGTATTTGACACACACACCAGCTAAAAATGTATTTCCCATTGAGGTGTTATATTCTGGATTTCATCCTTTAATTTTTCATTTGCCTTGCACCAAGGATCAGCATGATTTCTTTCTGCAAATGTCTAATGCTTTTGTGATTGCCTTTGTAGATTATGTGGGAGCTGTATTGTTTAACCCCCCCAAGGACCAACGTTTGATTTTCTTACAGGAATTACCTTTTGTTTTTCAAGCTGCACAGGTTTCTACCTTTCTTCCTAATGCTATTACTTTATTTACAGATGGATCTCATACCCGTGAGGTGGTTGTTTGGCAAATTAATGGAAAATGGCAAAGTAAGTTCACAGCTTCTCAAACATCCACTCAGCGTGCTGAACTTTCTGCAGTGATTTTAGCCTTTAAATTACATGATTTGATTCCTTTTAATCTTATTGTGGACAATCTTTTTAATCATATTGCCTTTGCTTACCTGTCCCCACTTTTGGACCATAACTTGCTTTCTCTATTCCTTACTTTTCAAACTTTCCTGCATGATACTATTCCTGATGGCAACCATAGAGCTGATGTGGTTTTCCATTTTCTTAAGGAGGCTTACCCTTTGACTAACCATTCCTATTTTCACCAGAATGCTAAATCTCTTCGTGCTACCTTTAACATTCCTCTTTCTCAGGCTCGTGATATTATCTCAGCCTGTCCTCCTTGCTCCTCCTCCCCCCTCTCTTTTCCCTTTGATGCTGTTGGTCCAAGAGCTGTCTGGCAGATGGATGTTACTCACATTCTGCAATTTTCTCCAGCTTCCTATCTTCACGTTTGCATAAATACTTATTCCGGCTATGTGTGGGTTACCCCCCTTCGCAGCGAAACTGCCTCTCATGTTATTCAGCACCTTCTCGCTGCCATGGCTGTCATGGGACGACCACTTGTTTTAAAGATTGACAACGTTCCTGCGTATACTTCTAATGTTTTTTTTCAATTTTGCAGAACTTGGGATATTTCTCTCCGACATGGCATTCCATACAATAGCTCAGGCCAAGCTATAGTGGAACGTGCACATGGTACATTTAAAGCTTTGTTGTTTAAACATTTTAAAGAAAGGGGAATTACTCACTCAGATCTTAAATCTTTGATTCCAGTATTGTTATTTACTTTGAATCATTTAACTATCACTAATCAAGCTTATACTCCTGCAGAGAAACATTTTAGGAAGGAGCTCCCCCTGGAACGACCACGAGTGCTATATAAGGAGCTGCCCGAGCCAACCTGGAAGGGATCAGCTGAATTGATTACTTGGGGAAGGGGTTTTGCATCTGTTCTTATTCCTACAGGACCGGTGTGGGTGCCTGCCAGGTGTGTGAAACCATTCCGAGCCAAACATGAGCTGGCACCAGAGGCTGAGCAGTCCGCTCCCAGAATTCAATCCAGCCCTGACATTGAACCCGGACCCGATGGGTGAAACACCACGAAGGCGTAAAAGACCTTCGTGGCCAGCAGGAACTCAGCCACCAGTAACATGGGGAATGTTAAAAACACGCAGTGCAGATGCCTTTCGTGACCTTACAACTTTTCCTGTCGGCACTTATTGCTCAACTTAACACCAATTCAGCACTTGGACTGTTGCTGTGGTTTTTTGTTTTTTTTTATTCTTCAGCTGTAGGAATTCATGAAGATTTAGCAAATAGAGGACAATTCAATTTGTGGCTACAACTGGCCAATATTTCTAGTCACAGTAATTTTTGCTTATAAATGTCTGCTTCTGCTCATGAAGTTATTAGCTTTTGCATTGTTCCAGTCTGTGCTCCAGCTACTATTATTCAAAATTATACTCTTTTTGCCAATTTTAATATAACTACCATCTCTATACTATGTATTTTTGGGGCTCTCCAACTTATAGACTTAGGAAAATGCTTTTTCTATGGCTACCAGATTTAGCTTTGCTTAAACATTTATTTGTTTATGGTATTTTAATTATAGTTATATTGATTAGTTTGTATTATTGTATCCAATGTATTCCCTCTTTGCTAGCATTGTGCCATTTGTTAAGCGATCCCGCACCTCTACTTTCAACACCAAAGATTTACACATTATGCAAGCTTATCTCAAACATTCTGCTTCTGTCATTAAACAAAAAACGGGGGGACATGTGGGAACGGCCAGAATTTGGCTTCCCAAGAATTTGGTTTCTCACCTTTCAGCCTTTCTGTTCCCCTCTAGTTGGGTCTCTCTGTTAGCTTCAGTGAGAGCACACTCTTCTGGCTGGCAGGGAGCCTGGCATGTGGGAGGTTTGGGAAATGCTATGATAAAGCCTTCACATACATCTTATGCTACCTTGTTTTTGTGTGATCTCATAGGCACCTGAATAATCCAATTATTTCTATGTATCCTATTTGGTATGAGACTGATGTAGTTTTTTGTAAGATTGGAGGTGAATAAAAGTTCAGCGGGCAGTACTCAGGGGAGTTCTTTTTCTGGAGACGAGGCTGCCTGGCTGGTTCAAAGCTCTCTATCGACTCAGGTCTGAATTCTTTTTCCTTCGTCTGAATTCCTGTCCCTACATCTGAATTTATTTCCCCTTCAGTTAGGTCTTATTTTATCCCAAGCTGAAAGAATGGTTTAATGTATTGCTTTCAACATGGAAAGGATCTTTTCCTGGTCTTCATCCATATTTGTTTAATAATGTGTTGAGGACTTTAAAATCAGATGTTAAAAATAATTTTATAACTAGGTATGGGACCTCTCTTTCACATGTTTATAGATAGTTTTTATAGTAGAAGTCGATTTGTCAAACAAGGTTTTATAGTCCAAGGTATTTTATCATCTCAATGTTCCTCAAATAAAGAAGTGGAAGGCAATTCCCCACATATAACTCTGAAAGTCAGTAAAGGTTTACATTCATAGTTCAAGTAGGCCAGTTATGCCGCCCAGATGTTCTCTTTACAGCTGAGTTTCTCACAGTTGGTGCCAAAGTCAAGAGTCTTATCTAAAGTCTGGGCTCGAGCCAAGTCTCCTTTAGGAAATAACAAGTTGTAATACCAAACTTCACCACATGATGTCACTGATGCCATTTAAAGTTTTTTAAGCCCAAAATTTTTATAATCCTTTTTCCAATTTTATTTTATTTTTTTTGTAGATAAAAACAAAAGTCTCCAATAAAGATAAGAAAACTTTTCATCCCCAAGATTCAGGAACATATAAATCCAATTAGATTAAAGTTGTTCTTTTAGTGTTTTAATTCCCCTGGGTAGTCAGTCGCCGCTATTCTTAGAGGGTGGAATAGAAATTCCCTTCCCTCTCTCCTCATAGGGGAAAGATACTTTGGGCAGTTTTTACAGGAAAAGAAAATACTTAGGATAAAGAGAAGATCAGATCTCACCCAGTTTCATCTGCATTGCTTTAGAAGTGCTTGGTGGTGAGTTTGACTTTGGCTGTCTACAGCCTAGTGACGAGCCATATTACTATGGCTGGTCTTTCCTCCGCCGGTTTGGAGGGCTGCCCCAGATCAAGCGGAAGGGCTGCCACCCTCCCGTGATCGAGTGGGGGTCCCCTCCTTGCTCGTCGCCCCTACAGGGTGACTTTTGACCCTTTCCAGGTTCCCCTAGAGGAGCGAAACCAAACACGGAAGATGGAGCTTGCCTTCCAGTGGCCGTGGCGGCAAACTGTTAAGTCTTTTTGTTTATTTTTTTTGTAGGCATTATAGAAAAAGCAAAAAACAATAGTAAAAGGGAAAATTTAATTTTAGATCTGCAAACTTTATCTACCAGATTAATCAACTAACACCTTACTTCATTAATCTGTAGGGGAAGTCATTCATACAAGTGAGATCAACTTTTAATTGATAGGGCTGTAAGTTAAAGCAATTTTTGTTTAGCTGCCTTAATGCAAAGAAAAAAAGAAAAAAAAAAGCTTTCCAAAGATGAGTATTTGACCCGCTCCCTCCTCAATCAGGAGGTGAGGGAGGAGCCCTTGCAAGGTCGTGCCGAGGAGTTTAGGCAACATCTGGCGGACAAAATCGCTCAGATTCGGGCCAGTCTGGACTCTGACAGGGCAGAGTCTGACGGAGGTGACACGAGCGGTCTTGGTGATGTTATCTGGGAAGAGTTCGACCCTGTGACTCCGGAAGATGTGGACAGGATCATGGGGAGGCTGAGATCCACCACGTGTTTATTGGACCCGTGCCCCTCTTGGCTGGTCTATGCAGCTCGGGAGGGGACACGAGGCTGGCTCCAGGCAGTGATAACTGCTTCTTTGAGTGAGGGTAGCTTTCCTGCCGCCTTGAAGGAGACGGTGGTGAGGCCCCTCCTCAAGAAGCCTGCCCTGGACCTGACTATTTTGAACAACTATCGTCCGGTCTCCAACCTTCACTTTCTTGTGAAGGTTGTTGAGAGCGTGGTGGCGCATCAGCTCCCTCTGTTCCTGGAGGAAGCTGATTATCTCGACCCGTACCAATCGGGCTTTAGGCCCGGGTACAGCAGGGAGATGGCATTGGTCGCGCTGGTGAATGATCTCTGGCGGGCTCGGGACAGGGGTTGTTCCTCTGTCCTAGTCCTATTAGATCTCTCAGCGGCTTTCAATACCATCGACCATGGTATCTTACTGCGGCGTCTCAGGGGGTTGGGAGTGGGGGGCACTGTTCTCTAGTGGTTCTCCTCCTACCTCCTGGGACGTTCGCAGTCGGTGCTGACAGGAGGGCAGAGGTCAGCTTCAAGGCCTCTCATTTGTGGAGTTCCTCAGGGGTCGGTCCTCTTGCCTCTCCTGTTCAACACCTATATGAAGCCGCTGGGTGACATCATTCATGGTTTTGGAGTGGGGTATCATCAGTATGCTGATGATACCCAGCTTTTCATCTCTACCCCAAACCACCCCAGTGATGCCCTCGATGTGATGTCCCATTGCCTAGAGGCAGTTCGGGTCTGGATGGGGAGGAACAGGCTTCGGCTCAATCCCGACAAGACTGAGTGGTTGTACATTCCGGCATCTCAGGAAATTCAGTCCATTCCATCTTTAACCATGGGGGGTGAGGTGTTACCCCCCATAGATAGGGCTCACAACTTGGGTGTCCTCCTGGACTCACAGCTCAGTTTGGAAGACCATGTAAGAGCTGTAACCAGGGGGGCTTTTGCCCGGGGTCGCCTGGTGCGCCAGTTGCGACCCTATCTGGACCAGGATGCCCTGCGTACAGTCACTCATGCGCTCGTGACCTCTTGTATAGACTACTGCAATGCTCTGTACATGGGGCTGCCCTTGAGGACCACTCAGAGGCTTCAGCTGGTGCAGAATGCGGCCGCGCGAGTTGCGATGGGGGTCTCCCGATACTCCCATGTAACACCTCTTCTCCGCGAGCTGCATTGGCTTCCAGTTGCCCTCCGGGTGAGATTCAAGGTGCTGGTGATGACCTATAAAGCCCTAAATGGCATGGGTCCGGATTACTTACGGGAGCACCTGCTGCCGGCGTCATCTTCCCTTCGTCCTGTGCGCTCCCACAGAGAGGGCGTCCTCACGGTGCCGTCTGTCAGAGAGTGTTTGCTGGTGGCCCCCAGGGGGAGAGCATTCTCTGTGGGCGCGCCAGCCCTTTGGAATCAACTACCGGTTGAGCTCCGGATGGCTCCCGACCTTCGCTCTTTCCGCTGTGATCTGAAAACCTACTTATTTGAACAGGCCGGCCTGGTCTAAGGGTTTGGGGTATTTTTAACTATTTATTGTTAGGGCTAAATTAATTTAATCTTACTTTTAACTTTTGTATGTAGTACTTTTATTGCCCTGTACACCGCCCTGAGTCCTTCGGGAGAAGGGCAGTATGGAAATTCAATTAAATAAATAAAATAAAATAAATAAAAAGTAACAATGAGGTTAATTTATTAAAAACCAGAACTATTTCACACATGCAATATCTCAAAATGGCTTCTCTGTTAAGACTTTTGAGCATATATGAATTTACAGGTGAAATGAAAACCCCAAATCCACAATCTCAGAAAATTAGAATATTGTGAAAAGGTGAAATATTCTAGGCTCAAAGTGTCCCACTCTAATCAGCTAATTAAGCCATAACACCTGCAAAGGGTTCCTGAGCCTTTAAATGGTCTCTCAGTCTGGTTCAGTAGGAATCACAATCATGGGGAAGACTGCTGACATGACAGTTGTGCAGAAAACCATCATTGACACCCTCCATAAGGAGGGAAAGCCTCAAAAGGTAATTGCAAAAGAAGTTGGATGTTCCCAAAGTGCTGTATCAAAGCACATTAATAGAAAGTTATGTAGAAGGGAAAAGTGTGGAAGAAAAAGGTGCACAAGCAGAGGGGATGACCGCAGCCTGGAGAGGATTGTCAGGAAACGGCCATTTAAAAGTGTTGGGGACTTTCACAAGGAGTGAACTGAGGTTGGAGTCAGTGTATCAAGAGCCACCACACACAGACGGATCCTGGACATGGGCTTCAAATGTTGTATTCCTCTTGTCAAGCCGCTCCTGAACAACAAACAACATCAGAAGTGTCTTACCTGGGCTAAAGAAAAACAGACCTGGTCTGTTGCTCAGTGGTCCAAAGTCCTCTTTTCTGATCAGAGCAGCTTTTGCATCTCATTTGGAAACCAAGGTCCCAAAGTCTGGAGGAAGAATGGAGAAGCACACACTGCAAGATGCTTGAAGTCCAGTGTGAAGTTTCCACAGTCTGTGTTGATTTGGGGAGCCATGTCATCTGCTGGTGTTGGTCCACTGTGCTTCATTAAGTCCAGGGTCAACGCAGCCATCTACCAGGAGATTTTGGAGCACTTCATGCTTCTTTCCGCAGACAAGCTTTATGGGGATGCTGACTTCATTTTCCAGCAGGACTTGGCACCTGCCCACACTGCCAAAAGCACCAAAACCTGGTTCAATGACCGTGGGATTACTGTGCTTGATTGGCCAGCAAACTTGTCTGACCTGAACCCCATAGAGAATCTATGGGGCATTGCCAAGAGAAAGATGAAAGACATGAGACCGAACAATGCAGAAGAGCTGAAGGCCGCTATTGACGCATCCTGGTCTTCCATAACAACTCAGCAGTGCCACAGGCTGATAGCTTCCAAGCCACGCCGCATTGAGGCAGTAATTGTTGCAAAAGGGGCCCAAACCAGGTACTGAGTACATATGCATGCTTATACTTTTCAGAGGTCCGATATTGTTCTATACACTCCTTGTTTTATTGATTGCATGTAATATTCTAATTTTCTGAGATTGTGGATTTGGGGTTTCATGAGCTGTATGCCATAATCATCACAATTATGACAAATCACAGCTTGAACTATTTTGCTTTGCATGTAATGAGTCTATCTCATATATTAGTTTCCCCTTTTAAGTTGCGTTACTGAAATAAATGAACTTTTGCACGATATTCTAATTTTTCGAGTTTCACCTGTATTTTAACTGATTAACAGTTAATACATTAAAAGGTAGATTATTTATTAATCACGTTTTCTCTAAGTCTGCTGGACTGTTTGGGGAATGGTGGCATCATGTTTAGTAATAAAATTTCTAAAGGAAGTCCAGCAGCCATTTAAAATGAAGTTTTGAGGCTGGTTTAAAGGTCAGATTCATCCCACTGCTTCAGTGTAAAAATGCATCCATATCCATAGTAAGTCATGCCCCTGAAGTGTGTAGGTCACCCACCTTGTGGGCATCTGGTGATGACTTCTTAGAGGCAGGGCTGGTGGCACCCTTCTTGTTTATTCCCAGCATTTTTTCTTCTCCCAAAACCCTCTGTTGTTCCTCTTCAGGCAGGCTCTAAAAGATAATCACAAGCTTTTTTAAAAGGTTATAGAATCACAACATTGGCATATTTGTAATTTCCCTATTTAGCAAATAAACGTGTATATGATTAGGCAGCCTTTTCAGTATTAACAGAAATCTCCATAGCTGCCTATTCATTTTCTTCTGAAGCATACTTTCCCAAGAAGGTGCTACATTAGTAGTACAGGTAGTCCTTATTTAGCAAGTGCCTTGAACAGCAACTATTCACAGTTATGATGGTGATGAAAAATAACTTTGCAACCAATGCCTGTATTTATAACCTTTGCGGGCCTATAAAGCAAAGAAAAGCTGAAGTAAGACTGTAAGCATAGCTGTGGTTTTACTTAACAACCACTCTGCTTAATGACCGAGATCCCAGTCCCAATTGTGGTCACTAAACAAGAGCTACCTATATAGCATCTGCACTGTATTAATCTTTTACCTGTTCTTCCCTGCCTAGGAATAAGGAATCCCCTCTGAAGATCACTGAAAAACTCATAAAATCTGCTGAAGGGAGAGGAAGACATGTATACAATCTTGTTTATAATACCCACAACCTTTTTCAAGGTGCTTTGTATGATTGATGTTCCAAAATATAGAAGAAATTTGCCCAGAATTTTTTTTCTAGATACCCAGCATGATCACCCAAACCATAAAGACTGGAATGTAATACATGGAAACTGCTAGAATGTATTTTCAAATATTTATCAGCTCAAATATTGTGCAAAAATAAAAGTGGACATAAACACAACTGCTAAGGAAAAAGAATTCAGGTTTGTTAAGAGGAGATTGAGCTTTGTCACTATGGTCCCATAACAGAGTAAAAACGTAACCCTGAAGAGTTCAAGAAAATAGTCACAATGATAATATGGGCAAACAATGTTGGACATACTATAGAGCTTGAAGAATTGGAAAAGTTATGGGACAGAAATATTAGATTAACCAAAGATGTACCATATAAAGAAAATTTGTATAAAATGTTTTATAGATGGCACATGACACCAGTGAGACTAGCCAAAATGTTTAAAAATACTTCAAATGTCTGTTGGAAATGTAATCAAAGACCAGGTACTTATTATCATATATGGTGGTCATGTCCTAAAGCAAAAAGGTTTTGGCTTAAGATACATTTATGGTTAGAGAAGATGATTAAAAAACAAATAGAATTTAAACCAGAACTGTTTCTGTTAGGAATGATAGGCCCCAATTATGACAAGGAGAGCAAATACTTAATGTTACATGTATTGACAGCAGCGAGAATTATGTATGCCCAATATTGGAAAAATGAAAAGTTACCGACTGAAGAAGTATTAATCAAGAAAATATTGGATTGTGCAGAAATGGATAGATTAACTTTAGAGATTAAAGAGAAAGAACTTTCAGTTTACTATAGAACTTGAAACAAATTTTATCAATGGCTAGATAAGCGAGTTAGAGAGAAAGGAATGTGATATGCAATTTTGAATTTATTTGAGTAAGAAAAATACTATACATTGAAAACTTAGTATTGTTTATGATAATCTATTATACCTACCAGTTATTATTAGCTTTACTACTTTTATTTATATATATTTACCCAGACAATATGCTGTTTGCCAAATATTGAATGTTATTGGGGGAAACCCCAAACCCCACCCCCAACCTTTCCTGTACCCTATCCCAAATTCCCATCCCATTACCCCCCTTTTTAACCCTATAAAAACTAATAAAAAAATTTTCAAAACAAAAAGAGTTCAAGAAAATAGTATGTCTTACTTCCCCCCTGTGCCAAATGAAAATTAGTGAACTGTTGTAGTGATTATGGTCCAACCAATGTCAAGGTTTTTTCAAGTTCAATTCATTTAACTGGAGATATTTAAACATGTGTATCAGTGTATGAGGGCAATTTGGAAATAAACCTACGTTTGAGCATGTGCAAGAAATAGGCGGGGATAGCAATGCCCGTCCTATGGTGCCATGCGCAGTAGTTCAGTAGGCAGTGAGGAGTGGAAAAAGGCTGTGTTGCAGTTGACTCGTCCGCTAGATCAATTGAAAATGAACCAGTTTTTTAAATAAAACAGTGGCTTGTGTCACACCGCTTCAACGATAACAATGCGCTTCATGATGCTGTTACAGGGTGGCTTCATTCTCAGGCAGGAAATTTTTTTGCAGAAGGAATTTCAAACCTTGTAAGACATTATGACAAGTGCCTCAATATGAATGGCAATTATGTCGAAAAGTAATGTAGTGTTGTAGTTTTCCAATGTGTAAAATACAAGTTCTGTATCTGCAAGTGTCTGTCATTGATAACCAAATGGAGGTTTATTTCCAAATTGCCCTCGTATTATGGATCACACTCACCTCCAGGAAACGCAAAAGCTCAATTTCATAATCTTTCTTTTTCTATGAAAGGAAAACAGCAAGAAGAGAAAATTAGTTTCTTGAGTATGCCAAATGGTTCCCATCTCCTTTTCCTCCCTCCATGACTGTTTTGTGTCTCTAAACAAATTGATTCTCTTGATTCTTAAAAAGTTGTAAGAAACTGATTTCTAGAAATTCTAATAAATTACTGGAGTTGGGACCAAATATTTAATTGGCCTAGAATAGTAGCTCTGAAACACGGCTGTACTTGAAGAATCAGTAACTGGAAATCCTTAGTAAACACAGCCAGTGGACTCCCCCCCCCCCCCCCCGTTTTCAGATTCCAAAGGTAAAAGAAGACTTTAGGCCCGGGTACAGCACGGAGATGGCATTGGTCGCGCTGGTGAATGATCTCTGGCGGGCTCAGGACAGGGGTTGTTCCTCTGTCCTAGTCCTATTAGATCTCTCAGCGGCTTTTGATACCATCGACCATGGTATCTTACTGTGGCGCCTCAGGGGGTTGGGAGTGGGGGGCACTGTTCTCCAGTGGTTCTCCTCCTACCTCCTGGGTCGTTCGCAGTCAGTGTTGGCAGGAGGGCAGAGGTCGGCCTCGAGGCCTCTCATTTGTGGAGTTCCTCAGGGGTCGGTCCTCTCGCCTCTCCTGTTCAACATCTATATGAAGCCGCTGGGCAAGATCATTCGTGGTTTTGGAGTGGAGTATCATCAGTATGCTGATGATACCCAGCTATTTATCTTTACCCCAAACCACCCCAGTGATGCCCTCGATGTGATGTCCCGTTGCCTGGAGGCGGTTTGGGTCTGGATGGGGAGGAACAGGCTTTGGCTTAATCCCGACAAGACTGAGTGGTTGTACGTACCAGCATCTCGGGAAATTCAGTTCATTCCATCTTTAAGTATGGGGGGGTCAGGTGTTACCCCCCCCCCTGTAAATAGGGCTCACAACTTGGGTATCCTCCTTGACTCACAGCTCAGTTTGGAAGACCATGTAGGAGCTGTGGCCAGGGGGGCTTTTGCCCAGGTTCACCCGGTGTGCCAGTTGCGGCCCTATCTGGACCAGGATGCCCTGCGTACAGTCACTCATGCGCTCGTGACCTCTCATTTAGACTACTGCAATGCTCTGTACATGGGGCTGCCCTTGAAAACCACTCGGAGGCTTAAACTGGTGCAGAATGCGGCCGCGTGAGTTGTGATGGGGGTTTCCCGATACTCCCATGTAACACCTCTCATCCGCGAGCTGCATTGGCTTCCAGTTGCCCTCCGGGTGAGATTCAAGGTGCTGGTGATGACCTATAAAGCCCTAAATGGCATGGGTCCGGACTACTTACGGGAGCACCTGCTGCTGGCGTCAACTTCCCTTCGTCCTGTGCGCTCCCACAGAGAAGGCCTCCTCAGGGTGCCGTCGGTCAGGGATTGCCGGCCGGCGGCCCCCAGGGGGAGAGCATTCTCTGTGGGCATGCCAGCCCTTTGGAATCAACTGCCTGTTGAGCTCTGGACGGCTCCCGACCTTCGCTCTTTCTGCTGTGACCTGAAGACTTGGTTGTTTGAACAGGCCGGCCTGGACTAAGGGTTTGGGTTTATTTTAACTATTTATTGTTAGGGCTAATTAATTTAATTTTCTTTTTAACTTTTGTATGTTGCATTTTATTGCCCTGTACACCGCCCTGAGTCATTCGGGAGAAGGGTGGTATAGAAATTTAATAAAATAAATAAATAAATAAATAAATACCGTATTTTCTGGCGTATAAGATGACTTTTTAATGCATGAAAATCTTCTCAAATGTTGGGGGTCGTCTTATATGCCCAGTCGCCTTATACGCCGGAAAATAGTAAATCCTCGGGAGCAGAGACGTTAGTGGAAACAGACAAATCCAGCACTCAAGAATGGCGAAAGACGGCCTCCTCATAAATAAACCGACCAACCCAACCGAGGCTGAGGCTCCAGCTTACCGGCGCCTTAGGGCAGCAGACCCCTTTTTTTATTTTTTTTGGGAAGGGAGCGGGAGTCAAGCGCGTGCTGAGCCACCGGCGCTCGGCGAGCACGAGAGCTCAAGGGAGCGCGGGAAGCCAGGTGGAGGCCGACCTGACATGTTCGCGTGGAGCTGAGCTTCACCCGACCCTGGGAGTTCGACTTCAGGGTGTGGTGCCGTGGCCAGACCTACAGCAACACCCGCTTAGGAAGGCACAGCTCGGGAATTGCGACAGGCAGACCGCAGCGGAAAGCTGGCGCTGGGGCTTCAGCAACCCGGGGTCGCCCCTCCGCCCTGAAGTAGAAGGCGGCTGTCAAGCCCTTCGGGCTCGACAATTCACGCAGGGGTCCTGTCCACGCCCGCGGCTACGGCACCAGCAAAAGAACGGCCGCGCGAGTCAGCTGGGAGCCTCTCCACGCCCGCGGCTCCCCTGGCAACAGCAGGGCGGCCGCGCGAGTCAGCTGGAAGCCTCTCCTCTTTCTGCAGCTATTCCCGCGGAGCCATCGGGTCGGCCTGCGGGCGTGCGGGCGGGCAGCCGCCTCCTCCCCCAAGACTTCTCAGCTGCCTGCTCCGCGGCGGCGGCGTTGGGCAGCCTGCAGCCACACCTGGGTGACGGGGGCTGGGGGGGGGGGTCGCGGCGCGGGGCGACAGGCTGGTGGGAGGGGGCGGTTCCGAGGCTCCAGGTCAGGGGGTAGGGGGGATTTTGAGTTGCGCCTACCTGTGCGCTGTTTGGTCCGTAGGGCCAGGGGGAAAACCACGGTGTGGGGGATTGGGAAAAGGGGTGGGGTTTTATGCAGGCTTGGGCGGATGCTGGTCTGCTCGGGGAAGGGCGGAGCTGATTGCCCAAGGATTGAAGAGTGCGTTGGGGGTGGGCAACTCCCAACGCTGACTTTGTTTCGCATGGACTTTCTGAAGTAAAGAAAACTCCTGCCGTCAACCGTTCCACGTTGTTGTCGTTTGATCTTTGTTGCTGGGGACGTGGACAGGTTTTTGACAGCGGCCTTTTGAAAAATAAATATTATAATATGTGCGGGGTTTTTCCCCTTTATTTCTTTTCCCCCTTTCTGTATACTCCAGCGATAACTTATGCAAGTGAAAGGAGGAAAAACCCCGAGTTTGCATTTTCTTGGAAAACTTTAGAAAAGCACAGCAAAATGCAGGGGAGGGTAAACGGGCTTCTCGATCTCAGTGCCACGCAGGGCTCCTTCTGGTTTCTAGTTACTTGGAAACTCGGGGCTTTCTTTGAGGGAATCTCAAACTTGCGGCGCAGGGCTGAGCCCGTTTCTTTCACCACCACCCCCCGCCCTCCACCGCCCTGTTTATTAACTAACCTACGGAAAGAACCACCTTCTTTCAGACCTGGTGCCTTCCCGGAGTGTTGGGCCACAATGCTCGTCGTTCCTGGCCAAAACAGCCAGCGCGTGTGGCTGAAGTAGAAGGGGGCGCCAAGGCAAGAGGAGACGAGGTTTAGGCGAGGCAGAGCAAAGCTGATCTCAAGGCCAAAAGCTCTTGATAAACCTTCACCTAATTGAGAAGCAGCCCTGACTTCCTACTTACCCGTATTTTCCGGCATATAAGACTTTAACCCATGAAAATCATCTCAAAAGTTGGGGGTCGTCTTATACGCCCAGTCGTCTTATACGCCGGAAAATACGGTATCAAGAATAATTTAGTATTAGTATAATTTAGTATTTAGTATAATTTAGGAAGAATTCACTCATTTAAAAAGGCATGCTAAACAAGGTGAAGCTAGGGCACTACAGTTATTGTTTTTTAAGTCAAGGTTAGACAACATGATGTCCTCCAGGTATTCGAGACCAGTGGTGGGATTCAGTTGGTTTGCACCGGTTCGGTATAACCAGTAGCTAGTTTTTTGTTGACTTCAGCAAACCAGCTGAAGCCCTAGCCCTTTTTCGCAAGGCCCAGAATGGGCCCCAGAAGTGCATGGATGCCACTTCCAGAAGACCATTCTGAGCCTCAGAGGCCTGGGGGAGGCCTCCCAGGCCCAGAACAGCCCACCAGAAATGCATGAACATCACTTCTGGAAGTCTGTTCTGGGCCTCAGAGGCCCAGGCCCAGGCCCAGAACGGATGTCCAGAAGCAACGTCAACACAGAGAACCGGTGTCATGGTTCTGAGTAATGAAACACTTCAAAGAACCTTCAGGCATTGTTTATTCTCAAAAGTCTATTATAATGAGAACAAAGCATCGGCATGGCATGGTGGGATGCCAAGATCTGAATTCCCCTCCCTTCAGCACCTAATATCTGGCACAATTCCCTCCTCCAATTAGCAGTCATAAATCACATTCTCCAATCAGTTTGAAGGGCAAAGCTTCCCTTCCATTCTGTAACGTGCCATTTCTTATCTTATTAAAAACAATGGGGGGGGGCATTCTCCCTCCTCTCCCCAGCGTCATCTAATTCTAAGAGCAAAACAATTTAAAGGAAAAGGCTGCCTCTTATATTGTCAAAGCAAAAACATCCAATGTTTGCAGCGTTGACAACCGGCTGTTCAGGTATTTGAATCCCACCATTGTTTGGGACACATATTTCCATCAACTAGTCCAGCATGGCTGATTGCAAGGTGTTGTGGGAGTTGTAGTCCCAAGCATTTGTAGGACACTATGTCACCATCCTATTTTAACATGTTTATGATGGTAAGTGTACATGGGATGGAAGCTATTGCAACATGATGTTCTTTAAATCATGAAGTTGGACTTTTTAAAAAAGATAAATAGCTTGGTCTTTACCCCAACCCTCAAGTATTTCATTGGTGCTTTATTTCTATCAAATATGTATGGATGAGCTTTAAATATAAGAATTATAACAGAGAGAGCCTGGGAAGGCAATTAAGAAACAGGAATGTTAGAAAAGCAGACACTATTATACCTATTACATTGCTGGTCCTTTCTAATTGTATTAAATTTAGTAGCAAGAGAGCAACCTGCTTGTTCTCAAGAGTGCTTTTGTTATATGCCTGGTTGGTTACAGGAAATCGACCTCCACTCTAAATGTGATCCTGGAAGAGTGCAATAATCCGATTGATATCTATCAGATTTCAGCTCCCCTTCTCAGCTATTTCATCCAAAAATAAGCCAGTTATGAGTACTTACAGTGCATTCAGAAAGTATTCAGACCCCCTTCACTTTTGCTATGCTGCAGCATGATTCTACAGTTGTTGAAATTCATTTTTTTCACATTAATCTACACTCAGTATCCCATAATGACAAAGTGAAAACAGAAGTTTAGAAATGACTGTAAATTTATTAAAAAGAACAAAACTGAAATATCACATTGGCATAAGTATTCAGACCCTTTGCAACAACACTTGAAATTTAGCTCAGGTGCTGATGGTTGCTGATATGTTGCTACATCTTGATTGGAGTCACCCTGTGGCAAATTCAACTGATTGGACACCATTTAAAAAGGCACACAGCTCTCAAAGGAAGGCCTCACAGCTGACAATACATACTGTGGCAGAGCAAAAGGCAAGAGGTCAAAGAAACTGCCTGAAGAGCTCAGAGACAGGATTACTGCAAGGTACAGAACTGGGGAAGGCTAAAATAAAATTTCTGCTGCACTGAAGGTTCCTAAGAGCACAGTGGCCTCCATAATTCTCAAATGGAAAAAGTTTGGCACAACTAGGACTCTTCCAAGAGCTGGTCACCCGGTCAAACAGCAATCGTGGGAGAAGAGCCTTAGTAAGAGAGGTGACCAAGAACCCGATGACCACTCTGACTGAGCTCCAGAGATCCTGTGTGGAAATGGGACAGAGTTCCAGAAGGACAACCGTCACTGCAACCCTCCAGCGATCTGGGCTTTATGGCAGAGTGGCTAGATGGAAGCCGCTCCTCAGTGCAAAACACATGAAAGCCTGCTTGGAGCTTGGAAAAAAGCACCTGAAGGACTCTCAGACTGTGAGGAACAAGATTCTCTGGTCTGATGAAACCAAGATTGAATTGTTTGGCCTCAATTTTAAACGTTATGTCTGTAGGAAACCAGGCACCACTCATCACCTGCCCAATATCATCCCAACAGTGAAGCGTGGTGGCAGCATCATGCTGTGGGGGTGTTTTTCAGCAGCAGGGACTGGGAGACTGGTCAGGGTTGAGGGAAAGGTGAATGGAACAAAATCCAGGGATATCCTCAATGAAAACCTGTTCCACAGCACGCAGGACCTCAGACTGGGCCGAAGGTTCACTTTCCAACATGACAACGATCCTAATCACACAGCCAGAGCCCTGACTTAAACCCTAGTGGTTTAAGGTCTCTGGAAGGACCTGAAAATGGCTGTCCACTGACGATCACCATCCAACCTGACTGAGCTTGAGAGGATTTGGAAGGAAGAATGGCAGAAAATTCCCCAATCCAGGTGTGCAAAGCTTGTTGCGTCATACCCAAAAAGACTCGAGGCTGTAATTGCTGCCAACAAAGTACCTGTTGCCTGGAGGCGGTCCGGGTCTGGATGGGGAGGAACAGGCTTCGGCTCAACCCCAACAAGACTGAGTGGCTGTTCGTGCCGGCATCCCGGGAAATTCAATTACTCCATCTCTTGTCGTGGGGGGTGAGTCATTACCCCCCGTAGATAGGGCGCGCAACTTGGGGGTCCTCCTAGACTCACAGCTCTCCTTAGAAGAGCATATCGGAGCTGTGACTAGGGGGGCCTTTGCCCAGGTTCGCCTGGTGCGCCAGTTGCGACCCTATCTGGACCGGGATGCCTTGCGTACAGTCACTCATGCGCTCGTGACCTCTCGTCTGGACTACTCTACATGGGGCTGCCCTTGAAGACCACTCGGAGGCTCCAACTGCTGCAGAATGCAGCCGCGCGAGTTGTGTTGGGAGTTCCCCGATACTCCCATGTTACACCTCTGCTCCACGAGCTGCATTGGCTGCCGGTTGTCCTCCGGGTGAGATTCAAGGTGTTGGTAATGACTTACAAAGCCCTACATGGCATGGGTCCGGATTACCTACGGCAACACCTGCGGCCAGTGTCAACTTCCCTCCGCCCAGTGCTCTCCCACAAAGAGGGCCTCCTCAGGGTGCCTCCGATCAAAGAATGTCGATTGGCGGCCCCTAGGGGGAGGGCGTTCTCTGTGGGCGCGCCAGACCTGTGAAACTGCTTGCCGGTCGAGCTCCGGATGGCCCCTGACCTTCACTCCTTCCGGCGGGATCTAAAAACTTATTTATTTGAGCAATCCGGCCTGGTTTGATGGGTTAAGGGATGGGGTTTTAACATGGTTTTAATTACTGTTTATACTGGGCATAATATTTAATTGTTTTTTAACTTTTGTACTTCGTTTTTGATATTTATTGCCCTGTTCACCGCCCTGAGTCCTTCGGGAGAAGGGCGGTATACAAATTTAATAAATAATAATAAATAATAATACTGAGTGAAGGGTCTGAATACTTATGCCAATGTGATATTTCAGTCTTTTCCTTTTAATGAATTTACAGACATTTCTAAGATTCTGTTTTCACTTTGTCATTATGTGGTACTGAGTGTAGACTAACGAGAAAAAGTGAATTTCAGCAACTGTAGAATCAGGCCACAGCATGACAAAATTGACAAAAGTGAAGGGGGTCTGAATACTTTCTGAATGCACTTTATGTTTAGTAATAGGCACTTAAAATAGTATTAAGATTCTACAGTATTAGCATACCAGCAACAATGCTTACCCATCAGCCTTCATACCTCATAAATTAATTGGGAGATAGCTTGGGGGATATCCACAGCTTGCAAACATGAGGATTTTGAAATCCACCTGGAGGCTGCCTTGTCCAATATGCTTTATAATTTCCAAAGCCTCCCTGATGAGTAACAAGCCTGTCTAACCAGACAATTTTGATAGAATGAACACAGAAGATTGCCCAAGACCAAAGAATTATTTATGTGGGCACAACTACTACCTTCAACTTCCCTGTCATAGTCAGACTACTAATTAATTATATTTTCAGATGTGAATTACAACTCCTCTCTGCAGGTCTGCCTTGGGAAGCAAAAATATTGTGATTATTTCCTAGTGCCTCTGGGAGATTTCTTTAAATTAGGCAGACTTACTGAATTCCTTGGAAGATGATGCATATCCTTTTTTATATATAAATATTTTATTAGAATTTTTTAACATGACATAAAACATTCAGTAATTTATAAACAGAATGTTGTCTGGGTAACATTTATAAGACAATCCTTAACAATTAATTTCTATGATCTATATTCCATACGTTAATTTCATTTGATTTCCCCTTTCCCCAAAGTATCTTTCTTTGCAAAACATTAGATTAAGACAATTCTCATTATTTTAATTAACAACAGCTAAGTATATAGTTTCAATAATCCTATTTGTCATTTTAGTTGCCTTATCATAAATCCTGTTACCGTGTTTATTTCAGCTTATTTCTCCCTCCAAATTCTAAATATTCTTACAAGTGACAATCTTTTCAACATTTAACTATATTTACATTGGTAGATTTAATTCTGCTTTTTCCATATAAACCCTCTCATGTTTTTATATTTCTTAATCAATAAGTAAAAAAAAGTAGAAAAAGAAAAAGAGAAAAAGAGAAACAAGAAAAAAAAAGAGAAGAGCACTGATACACAAAAAATAACATATAACTTAAAAATATGTATCCCTCCTAATTTAATATATATTTATTCCCTCAATTTCTTATTCTTTTTGACCATAACTAAGAATGTATTTAATCTGTTTGAACTTTGAGCATTCCATTCAATAGTTCTAATCATCTAATCCTTTAACTCTCATTCAAAACACATTTTAATGCTTTTCTTATCGTCACATTTAAATAACTAAAACATTTGGTTTTGTTTAAAATCATTTCAACTTTTTCCAGAATAATAATAATAAAAAAAACACATTACATTAGTTAAGGGGGGAAAAAATTATCCCTCTAAGTGTAGTATATTTCAAAGTTTTTCCATTTCTTTAGCCATATTCAAACAAATGTTTCTTTTTAAAATATTCTTTCTGATAATCTCCATCTTCTTTTCCCTGAATTTTCATTTTAGTCTTTTTTCTCTGGTCGTTGCCTTTCTTAATCAATATGTTTTGCTGCTTCATTTGTTTCCCTATAAGGAATTTTTTCTCATTCTTTTCCTTATCTTCAAAGTTGCTTAGACGTGTTGAAATATTTCCCATTTGAATTAAATCATGGTTTTTTTATTTTATATGGTTCCATCTTCAAGTCTCTATTCTCAAAATTATATTTAGTCATCTCTGCTGTATTTTCCTGAGAAAGTTCTTGAAGTGAAATTAAGTCGAAAATAAGTTGATTCATGCTCTCAAAGTTATTCTGCATTTCCTTGTAGTTTAAGGTCATTGTCCTTTGAAATTTTTGCCACTTATCATATTGTTCCTTTTGTGAAGTGACTGTTTTATAAGGTTCCTTCTTTAAATCTCTACTCTCAGAATTTTGTTCAGTCATCTCTACTGTATTTTCCTGGGAAATTTCTTGGAGTGAAATTAAGTTGGAAATGAGTTGATTCATGCTCTCAAAATTATTCTGGATTTCTATGTAGTTTAAAATCATTGTTCTTTGAAATTGTTGTCGCTCATCATAAGTTTCCTTTTGTAAAGTATTCATTGCTTCAGCTTTGTTATTTCCACTTTGTTTACACAGCTGCATTTTCTAAAAGCTTTGAGGTTCAGAGGAAAAAAAATCCTCATCCACCAGCAGGTGTCACCATTTGCTCAATTTTCATGTCTTTCTAGTCTTTTTTTCTTTCTCTAAAGGGTAAGTTTTGCAGCTACTAAAAGGGAGGGAGCAGAGTCCCCCTCCCCTTTTCCTTCTTCAGAGATCTCTTTTTTGGGGGACTATCTTCTTCAGGAAAATAGGTAAGATAGAGAAAATCAATATTCTTACCCAGATTCAAACATGCTGTTTAAGATCCACTTAGTTTAACAGCTTATGGCTTCCGTTGTTTAAGCTATGACTGGACATGAAGTTAGCCAGCCTTTTCTTCCGTTGGTTTCTGGGAGGCTTCTCCTGGACTGTTCGGAGAGACCGCCATCTCTCCTAAGTCCCTGGGATTTCCTTCATTCCACCCCTTCAGGGTGGGTTCTGGCCCCTTAGGGTCCCCCCAAAAAGAAATTTCAGCCAAAGGATTCGGCATTCCAAATCTTCCAGCTGTTTCGCTGAAAAACAGGAACCAGAAGCCGGAAGATGATGCATATCCTACGTGGGCAGTTTAAGGACCCTGTGGCGGCCTGACACATGGAATCCCGCATCCACACCCTTAAGCAGGGAAAGCGGCTGGTGATAGAGTACATTCAAGACTTCTGCAGCCTAGCTAGCCACTTAAGGGACTGGCCCAAGCGTCTGCTCATTTCCTACTTCCAAGAAGGGCTAAACTGAGTCCTATACCCAAACTGCATATGCCAAGGAGTGCCGCACAATCTACAAGCATGGTTCTGAGTGGCCAGCAAGGTAGAGGTCAACCTCATGGAGTTCCAAGAGAATGCCACACAGGAGAGTCGACCCCACAGAACCAGGTCCCAGAGGGGGAAAAGGCGCAACCCCAGCCAGAAGAGGCAAGCCTCGTCAGAACCAGCGTGCCTGTTTCCGCTGTGGGAAGAAGAGCCATCAAGCAGCCGTGTGCCTCACACCACAGCCAGTGTCTGCTCCTCCACCTGCCAGTCAACCCAAAAGGAAGAGGCCCCCGGCAAAGCTGAAGGAAAAGACACGCGTAGGGCAGCAGGTTGTCGAATTCTCTCCCCAGTCCAGTGAGCAAGAGGGAACTCTGACCACCACCCAAGCGGGCCCAACCTTCTACAAGAGTGATAGAAAAGGGGAAGCCGACCTCATGGTAAGTGGCACCATCACCCCTATGACAGCCAGGGTCGGGATCATGGTGCCATCCTCAGGGGTGAGGGGAACCATCACAGCATTGCTGGACTTGGGGTGCACCCAGTGTGGTCAGTCCCCAGGTGGTAGAGGAAGTGAGGCTGAGGAAACTAACATGACCCATGGCGTTTTCCCAACTGGATGGATCGATAACAGGGTGTGCCATCTACCTACCTGACCGAGCCAGTAAAGCTCAAAGTGGGGACCCACATAGAGACTATTAGATTCATTGTGGTCCCTGGAATGACTGAGCCCATGGTCCTGGGACTGGTGTGGTGGAAAAAGTGGAACCCCTCTGTGAGCTGGGACAAAGAGGTGGTGGATGTGGAGAAAAGCTGCTAACCAGCAAGAGCTAGGGAGAGCACAGAGAGCTGGCCACATGCCTGCGGCTAGGAAAGTGAAAGCGGAGACCGCAAATACACTAAAAGGAGGAAATGGGTTACAGCCGCTGATTCCAGCAGAGTATTGTGACCTAGCCAAAGCTTTCAGCGAGAAGGAATCAGATGTGGTCCCACCTCACCAACCCACTGACTGTGCAATATAGTGCTGGGAGCCAAATTACCCAATCTGAAAATGTACTCCATGACCCCCAGAGAGATGGACGAGCTCCGAGCATTCATTGACAAGCACTTGGTGAGGCGATTCATCCAGCTGACAAAATCAAGGATGGCGGCCCCAGTGCTATTCAAGGAAAAGAAGGACGGGTCCCTTAGGCTGTGCATGGATTAGAGGGCTAAACTGCATATGTGTGGAGAACATGTAACCCCTCCCTGTTGAGGGACAAGCTGGGTTATTTGGCAAAGGGGAAGATCTTCACTAAGCTGGACTTGAGGGAGGCATACTATCAAGTGAGGATTAACGAGGACGAATAGAAAACCGCGTTCAATTGCCCCCTAGGGTGCTACCAGTTCCGAATAATGCCCTTCAGGCTACAGAGGGCTCCTGCTGTATTCATGCAACTAATAAACGAAGTCCTGTATGGGTTTTGCTGTACTTGGACGATATATTAATACACACCGAAAGCACTGAAGAGCATGTGAAGTTAGTCAGGGCAGTACTCAAGAAACTGTGAAGAGCCCAACTCTACGCAAAGCTGTCCTAGTGTGAGTTTCACAAAACTTGCTTGGACTATCTGGGGTACCATATCTCTAATGAGAGAGTGGAAATGGACCCCAGCAAAGTGAAAGCCATATTGGAATGGGAGCCTCCACGAACGAGGAGGCAGTTACAGAGCTTCCTAGGCTTTGCAAATGTTTACCAATTCATTCCCACATTCACCCAAATAGCACTGCTGATCACCAATCTGCTGAAAACCAGGGGAAGGGGGACCAAAATCCAGTCAACCCCTGGATTGGTTTCTTGACTGCCAAGCCACTTTTGAAAAGCTGAAACGCCTGTTCACTGCAGGGCCAATCCTGAAGCACCCCAACGTGGAGAAGCAGTTTGTAATACATGCTGATGCCATCGATGTAGCAATAGGGGCAGTCCCACTCCAAATGAATACCAAAGGGGAATTGCAACATTTCACCTACACGTCCCGCAAGCTGTCTGACACTAAAAGGCATTGGGCTATCTGGGAAAAGGAGGCTTACGCAGTCCAGTGGGCTCTCATGATGTGGAAACAATTCTTGGAGGGTAGCAAGATCCCATTCGAGGTCGACAGACCACAAGAACCTAGATGTACTGAAGACCCCCCGGAAGCTGCCTCCTAAGCAAGTCTGGTGGGCTCAATATTTTAATTGGTTCAATTTCACCCTCCAATATCTACCTGGAGGGAAGAACGTCCTTGCAGATGCCCTCTTGCATGCCGCAGTACAATAACATCCGAGAGGCAGTAGTGACTTCCATCATCCCATCTAGACAGCACACAGCACCAGCCATCACTCAACAAGCAGCATCCCGACCACAGCCAGCCCAGGGATGTAGAGCAACCTCTGAAAGACACCCTGGCAAGAGACGAGTGGTTCCAGCAGCACAAAGGCAACCTGTCCCTGAAGGAAGGGTTGGTGTAGAAAGGGACAAAATTATATGTCCCAGCCAGCCAACAGACCTTGATTGTGCAGAAGAGTCATGACACAAAGGTAGCAGGACATTTTGGGTTCATAAAAACTCTTCACTTAGTGAAGAGGCAGTTCTGGTGGCCAAAGCTGCCATGTGTCCTTCAATGAAATGGCTACCCGGTCTATTGCAGCTGATCTAATGAAGCCCTGGGAAGAGATCTCTATGGACTTTATTGTGGACTTGCCAGAAAGTGCAGAGAATACTGTAATCTGGACCATCACAGATCTATTTTCCAAGCAGGTACATTTTGTACGGTGCTTGAAGATTCCCTCCGCCAGGTCCCTGGCAAAGATCTTCGTGCAGCATATCAGGTGCATAGAGTCCCAAAACACATCATTTTGGACCCAGGGGTGCAGTTCACATCAACATTCTGGTGGGAATTCCTCAACCTGATTGGCTCCTCACAGGGCCTTAGCTCCGCCTATCATCCTAGTACCAATGAAGCCTGTGAATGTACAAATGTAGTTTTGGAGCAGTACCTGAAGTGCTACGTTGACTACCAACAGCCCAATTGGACTAAACTACTACCCTTTGCAGAAGTGGCATACAATAACTCCGTGCATAGTAGTACAGGGTTTACCCCTTTCTGGGTAGTTAGCAGAGTAGAGTTTGCACCCATGCAGGAAATTCTGCAGGGGCAGTCGTCCTCAGCATCCTTGGCTGAATGGATGGACACCTTGAAGGAAACATGGGTGGTGGTGCGCAGGGCATTGCAAAAAGCTACGGAAACGCAGAAGAGGCAGGCGGACAAAAAAAGTGCCCCACAGGGGGAGTTCAACGTGGGGGATAAAGTATACCTGTTTACCAAGTTCATTAACTTGAGGCAGCCTTGTAAGAAGCTGGGCCCAAAGTACATAGGACCCTTCCAGATTATCTGGATCATAAATCTGGTTACTGTAGAGCTGCAGCTGCCAAAAAGTCTCAAGCAAGTGCACCCAGTGTTTCACTGCAGTCTGTTGAAGCCTTTCTGTAGTTCGGAATTAGGACCTGCTAGAGAGAAGGGACGTGGTGGCTCAGTGGGTTAGGATGCTGAGCTTGTCGATCAGAAGGTTGGCAGTTTGGCGGGTCGAATCCCGAGTGCCACATAACAGAGTGAGCACCTGTTACTCGTCCCAGCTTCTGCCAACCTAGCAGTTCGAAAGCACATAAAAAATGCAAGTAGAAAAATAGGGACCACTACGGTGGGAAGGTAACAGCGTTCCATGCGCCTTTGGCGTCTAGTCATGCCGGCCACATGACCACGGAGACATCCTCGGACAAGCACTGGCTCTTCAGCTTTGAAACGGAGATGAGCACTGGCCCCTAGAGTCGGAAATGACTAGCATGCATGTGCGGGGGAACCTTTACTTTTACCCAGAGAGAAGCCTCCCCCTCCCATCCTAGTCAAAGGAGAGGAGCACTATGAAATCAAAGAGATTCTAGATTCCTGGCACCATAGGGGGAAACTGCAATATTTGGTGTTATGAAGGGGCTATCCCTTAGCTGATGCAGAATGGGTAGCTGCAACAGATGTGAAGGTGGCTAGGTTAGTGTGTAGATTTCATGCTGAACATTCAGGTTGGCCCCAGTGAGGAGAGGGGCAAATAATGTGGTATGCACCTTTGTGTTTATTTTCTAGGGCTATCATTCCTCTGGACTCGAGGGCCAGCATATCAAAGCTGACTCACTTTCTTTGTTGCCTGCATCAACTTCCAGCTTGCAGTTTGCCAAATAGAAACAAGAGGGGTTGGTAAATTCCTGGAGTGGAGGGACGCTAAGGAATGAATGAGAGCCTTCTGCCACCGGAGAGGAGACATCCACCAAGACCAAGTTCTTGGAGCTACCAGCCAGCACAGAATATTTTCCCAAAAGTACTGAGTGTAATTGGTGGAAAATGAACTGTGGGCGGTTCCAGGGGTGAAAAGGGGGGTTTACCTATGTGGGTTTTAGCGGAAAAACCTCAAAGCTGACTGCTTCTGCTGTGCCTAAATGGATCTTTCAATAAAGTTTTACTCTTGGTAGTTCCCACGTGCCAGGAGTTTCTTTTTTGGGAAGTGCCAAATGGGATGGTTTCTTTCTTATTCCTGCAAAAAGCAGGCCAGGTGTCCACCCCTCATCTATACTAAGGAATGAAGTTAAATGAAATGGCTGAGCTAATAGAGACCAAAGAGGAATGCCTGATGACTATTTATGTACCTTGTGGTGAGATTGGCAGCAAATAAATTTAATAAATATATTTAAGATAATTTATATGGCTGCCCAACTCACTCTCAGTGACTTGCAAGGATAAAACCCCAATAGAAAAAGCAATACCGCTCCCCCTGGCGACAACAGTCAGACAACCCACTTGATGGGCTCCGTATCACTCTGGGGTCCCCAGGCCTGTTGGTAGAAACATGTTTTAAGGGACTTTTGAAAGAGTGTAAAAGTGGAGACCAATCTTATCTCTGCAGGGATGATGTTCTACAAGGAGGGAGCCACCACACACAAGGACTTTCTTCTTGGTCCCACTAGATGGACCTCCTTGGGATAGGGGACCCATAGCATTCCCTGCCTCCCCACTCTGGTGGGTCAGGTAGATGTGACCGGGGAAAAAACAGTCCTTCAAATAGCCTGGTCCCAAGCCAGGTGAGAACCAGCACCCTGAATTGGACCCCGAAGCATATTGGCAACCAATACAGCTCCTGCAGGAGTGCAAATGTAGGCTTTTGAACCAACACATTTTGAATTAATTGAAGCTTCCAGATACTTTTCAAGGGCAGCCCCATGTAGAGCGTATTGCAATAGTCAAGATGGGAGGTGACTAAGGCGTCGGTAACTGAGTAAGGATTGTTGGTCCAGGAAAGGGCATGACACACAACCCACTGTTGTGCAAAGGCCCTCCTGGCCATGACTGCTACCTGCTCTTTGAGCAGAAGTCGTGAGTCCAAGAAAACTCCCAGATTATGCACTGGGTCTGTCTGGGGCAGTGCCACCCCAACCAAGACCAGAGATGGCAATTCTCCATGGACCAAAGAACCCCAAACCCAGAGCCATTCCGTCTTCCCAGGGTTCAGTTTCAGCCTGTTGCTCCTCATCCAGACCTTAACAGCCTCCAGGCACTGCAAGGTGGTGGTCACAGCATCACTTAACTCAACATGGGGCTGAGACATACAGCCGGATGTCATTGGCATATTGGTATCTCAGCCGGTGGTGGCTGTGGATGATGTTGCCCAGAGGCTTCATGTAGAACTTAAATAGAAGACTGAACCCTGAGGGACCACAGCAAGCAGGAAACAAGAGCTGGACCTCTCACTTCTTATCAACACCAACTGAGAGTGACCACAGAGGAAGGAAGTGAACCAGGACAATGAAGTGCCTCCCACTCCCAACCCCTGAAGCTGCTCCAGAAGGATAGCATGGTCAATTTATCAAAGGCCACCGAGAAAGCAAGTAGAACGAGGATGGACGTACTACCCCCATCCTGCCAGAATTAATCAAAAAGTGTGACTAACGCAGTTTCCACCCCATATCCAGGCCTGAACCCTGACTGGAAAGGCTCCAGGTAATCCATTTCATCCATGAACCTCTGGAGCTGATGCATAACCATCTTCTTAAGAGCCTTCCCCAGAAAGGGAAAATGGGAAACAGGATGAAAATTATCCAATTATTTTTCTTACACAACTCCTTGCACCAGGTGTCCTCTATCACCCTCCTCTGCTTTTTTCCTTTCTATTATCCTAAACTGACTACTGTTTGAGGTTTCAGTGTGCTCAGGTTTGAACAAGGCATCACTCTCAATTCAGTGTCAATTAAACAAGGCTGAAAAAAGTGAGATAATCATAACTGATATGACTGATTAATATGAGATAACTATTGGCTAAAATAAACATATTCTGATAGATAATACATTCAAAGAGGCATAAATTAAACAGCTGTATCCATTCACAGTCTTAAGTATTTAATTCAAGGAAAAAAGGGTAGAGAAAATACCCAGTTTTTATGAGAAACCAAAGATGACTTTATTATGGAGAAGACTAGATTGCAGCTGGGTGAATTTCATCATATAGTAGAAGACAAGACACAGAAAACCAGTCAGCGTATTTATGGTCCTCACAAGCCCCTAGCCTATGTGCAGACAAAATGTCCAGTTTTTTTCTAAAATAAAAATTTGGGAGAAAAATTTTGCTTTGCCTGCTTTTGAAGTGCAGTCCTCAACATATTAAGCACATCTGATGCAGCCCAACTAGCACACTCCTGTCCTACAGGCAAGATGAAACTTTCAATGAGTAACATGCTTGCATTGTTCAGAGAATATATAACCTGCATCATCATAGCTTCCTCCATTGGGGTGGGTGGGGTGGGGGAGAAGAGGTGCATTTTAATCTCTGAATTTTAGTTTTTTCCTCTATTCCCTTTTGCTTTGAGAACTCATGAAAACTTAATTTTTTCATATCAATGAGTTCATAATGGTCCCAGATTTGAGACAGCAATAGCAATAGCACTTAGACTTATATACCGCTTTACAGCCCTCTCTTAAGCAGTTTACAGAGTCAGCATATTGCCCCCAGCAATCTGGGTCCCCATTTTACCGACCTCAGAAGGATGGAAGGCTGAGTGAACCTTGAGCTGGTGAGACTCGAACTGCCAGCAGTTGGCAGTCAGCAGAATTAGCCTGCAATAGTGCATTCTAACCACAGCACCACCACGGCTCTTATTCCTTTTCCCTTTTATTTTTTCCTTTTTAATAGCAGCCATGAAAACAAAGCACAGCAGTATCTCCAATAATGGGCAGCATATCTGTAATATTGAGAATTATTTTGGGCATCTCACAAAAATGGCTGTCCTTCCACAAAACAGCTGAATGAATGTAATTAAGTCAGGTAGCTTTTTAGCCTCACCTCCCTGCCACATACCATTTACCTATCTTTTTTGTGGTCTTACTTCCAAAGTAGCAGCCTGCCACTCTTTTATTATCATCAGGAGGAGGACGACAATGGGACTAGCACTTTGCACTACAGCATGTCTGTCTCCCTTTTGTTATTTTTAATTAAAAGAAAATCAAGTATGGCACGGGACTGACAGGCACCCAAAGGCATGCCTGTTAACATCACATTTGCTCAGGATTTGGTGAGTCACTAGCCCAACTAATTGATGAGGGTTTACACATTATTTGTATTACGTGTAGCAGCATGCAATTTATCTGCACCCTGTAGAGACAGATATTTGCATTTTGAACACTGGACTAGATTTCCAAAAGTTTGAACAGGACTATCACATTGCATTTTTTTTTTAATTCCATTTATATCCCGCCCTTCTCCGAAGACTCAGAGCAGCTTACAAGCTTAGCAGTAGCCTGAATGTGAGCAAATATATTTCTCTATGAACAGTGGGATTGCTAATTCCAGTTGAATCAGAAATCAGGAAACGGATTTACTATTTGTCTCCACCAAACATTTTTAAGTCTTGCTCCTCCAGCTGTGCTTACCTGATCACACTTTTTGTGGTAGGCATCCTTTTCCTTTTGGGAAAGAAGTTTCCACTGCTGACTGCAGAGCACCATCCGTTCTGTGCTTGGGACATCTTTCATGTTTGCCATCAGCTCAGCACAATAAAGTGAGTAACTATTCCTAAAATAATAAGTTTCTTTATGTAGTACTGTTCCTTTGAGTTAGTACTGGGTACACTCTATACCAGTGGTTCCCAACCTTTTCTATACCCCGTACCCCTAAAACGCTTCTGATATATTCTCGCACCCCTTACAAAAGTTCAAAACAAATTATGCATATACACAATAATTTTGAAACTTCCAAACCCAAGTTTTTGTAACCCCTGGAATATCGTCTCGCACCCCCAGGGGGTGCGAGCACCCCTGGTTGGGAACCGCTGCTCTATACTAAGCAATAGCATTCAAATGCCTGTGATAGTATTTCCATGTCTCCCATGATAACCCTTGGAGATAAATTCCCACTTCAGCTACAAATGTTCACTTCAGGAGATTCTCATAATTTAAAATAGAGGTGCACTACTTGAGGCCTCAGAGCCACAGACAGCCCCCACTAAAGTCCTGAGTTCGCCCCTCCCTCAAAAAGATGTCAGCAAATTAATCAAACAGGAGAACTGTTAAAAATCTGGGAAACAATGCTGGCTGGGGAATTCTGGGAGTTGAAGTCTTCAACATCTTCAAGTGGCTGAGGTTGAGAAACACTGAGCTAGACACTAAAAATGAATGTGAGCACATGTACCTCAAATCTGAAAAGGAACAGATAGTTTGTCACTGGCAAATACATTAATTGCAACTAGTGCAGAAAGAGGAGGAGGAGGAGTGGAGTGAGCAACATAAATCCATAATTCTGCTTGCCTGCTATCTGAATAGCCTTTCAGAAGCCAGCTGGAATGATTTGGGATTTTTAACCTCAAAGGTTTGGAGAACAAAAGCTGGACAGGATACATCCGGTTTGCTGACGTGGCCGGTATGGACACTTGGAAGACGACTCTCGTCTTCCACGTCCAGTTTTGCATTGCTGGGGGGCCCTAAAAGGCGCTAAAAGTCACCCCAGAGAGGCGACCAGCAAGGAGGGGCTTTCACAAGATCGCGGGAGAGCGGCAACTCTCCCACCAGTGCCTGCGTTCCCTTCAACCTGGCGGACGAAAGACTGGCCATAGCAATATGGCCGGTCACTAGGCTGCGGACAGCCAAAGTCACACTTACCATCAGGCAACATTAAAGCAGCATGGAAGAGACTGGGTGAGATATACCTCTCTTAAATTCCAACTTTTTTCCACCTAAGTAAGCTGGTAAAGTACTTTTCCCCCCTGTGGAGAGTGAAGGGGGATTTTAGCCCTTCCTCCAGAAACAGCGGCGATCGAATATACAGGGGAGATTTTAAAAACGTTGAAAAAATAATTGGATCCCAACTAGAACTTTATTTTCTAAAACTTGTGGATTAAAAGCTTTTGATTATCTACTTTTTACTTCCTATTTTTATTTGAAAGTTTGGGGGTTTCCTCCTAAAATAGAAGAAATAATTGAAAGGAATTCCCTAAACAGTTGGGGGACATCTTGTGGGCAAACCTGAAATTGCAATGTGTTATTCTTAAAGAAACGAGACTTGGTTGACAGTTTAGAACAAGGCTTTTCAACCAGTGGTACGGGTACCACCTGTGGTACATTGGCACCTGGCAGGTGGTACACGATCATCCTAGAAAAGTGGTAGTGGGTGAGGGGAATGAGCTGAACCAGTGGCAGCACCGCACAAGCCTGAGTGAGAGATGGCTGGAGCTGCAGGGCTGTTAGGGCTCAGCGTTAAGTGCCAGGATCAGCGCCAGGCTACAGCTGGAGCTCGGCGCTGATCCTGGCGCTTCTGAGCCCAGAAGAAGTGCCGATCAGCTGGAATGTTGCAGCATCTCCAGGGTCTTGTGATTTACATTCAGATGCTTGGCAACTGATTCATATTTATGATGGTCACAGTGTCCCAGGGTCATGTGAAGTGACCAAAACCTGCTGCAATCACCCAGCAGATGGGGGGAATAAAAAACAAACACCACCCCACCCCACCCCCACTGCCAATCCTCAACAGAAATGCTCACAACTATGAAAACCTCAGACAGGAGGAAGAGCGCCGCCGGACGGGCAGGCAGGTTTCTTGCTCAGCTGTGGCTTGGGGGGCACTTTTTTCAGTGCCATTGTAACTTCGAACAGTCACTAAGTGAGCTGCTGTAAGTCGAGGACTACCTGTACTTCACTTTTTTTCTTTGTTTTTTGGTCATCAAGTTTTTGACACCTTGCTAGGCGACTGGTGGTATTCGGATGTTGCCATATCCTAAAAGTGGTACAATGGGTGAAAAGGTTGAAAAGCCCTGGTTTAGAAAACAAAATAAGATTCATGTAACCTTGAACACCAGCTGTGAGAGTCTTAGCTGTGTTTCTTATTTACTAAGGAAAAAATAACCTGTAAAAGTTTTCAATTTAACTCACCACTATGGAAGACCAGGAACAGACTTTTACTATGGAGGAAATACAAAAACAAAACTTTGCTAAGATGAAGATAACTTACCAAACTCACCAAATTCTCCTTACAGCAGGTGAGGAAATAAGAGCTTTTGGAAAAAAACTAGAAAGCGTCTTTAGATAAGCAAACTCAAACTTTGAATACAACTAATAAACTATCTATACAGAATACAACAGAAAAAATCGAACAATCAAATATTTTGACAGAAGATCTAATCGCCCAACAAGTACAGACAACAGAAAATTCAAAAAAAAATCTGACAAAATGGATGGAGGAAAAAACCTGCTATATAAAACAGAAGGAATTTGAAGATCAAAATGAGAAACAGATGGAAGAAAAGATAAAACAGTCCAGGACAACTATGTCAAGAGGAGAAAATAAAGAGAAGATCTGGTAGTTCTGCCAGACCCCTCAACTTTCCAAAAATGGTGACTGGATGGTCATCCCAATATGATAAAATAATACAAGAATTCTTTGATGATCCTGAAGCAAGGACACGGAAGATGACTTGGCAAACGAAAAAAGCCAGAATAAGACTGAAGAAGAAAGGAGTGTGGACATACTTAGGAGGTCTAAAATAGAATATATTTAAGTAGACAAGACCCGTATTTTGAATATGAGATATTGTTATGATGTGAAGATAAAGAAAAATGTTGGCTAATTAAAACCTAGATGTATGGATGCCAATAGTTAAATTGAAATATTGAGTTGTTTATAAAGGTTAGATAAAGATTAAGACATATATATGTTAAGAGTGATGTAACATAATTAATATGTTTAGATGTGATAAGAATAGAATTATAAGCTTAATTGTGAGAAAATGGACATTAATTATTATTATTATTATTATTATTATTATTATTATTATTATTATTATTATTATTATTATTATTATTATTATTATTATTATTATTATT
>JAKJMR010016967.1:208774-219172 GCA_024449315.1 Daboia siamensis
TTATTATTTTATTTGTATACCGCCCTTCTCCCGAAGGACTCAGGGCGGTGAACAGGGCAAACATAAAAATACAAAAATACAAAAGTTAAAAACGAATTAAACAACTGCCCAGACTAAAACAGTGGATAAAATATTTACAGCAACAATAAAATCCCAACCCATCCCCCATCAGGCCAGGCCGGCTTGTTCGAACAAATGAGTCTTCAGATCGCGCCGGAAGGAGCAAAGGTCGGGCGCCATCCGGAGCTCAACCGGCAACCGATTCCATAAATCCGGGGTGCCCACAGAGAAGGACTGCCCCCTGGGGGCCACCAGACGGCATTCTCTGACCGTTGGCACCCTGAGGAGGCCCCCTCTGTGGGAACGCACAGGGCGGAGGGAAGTTGATGCCGGCAGCAGGTGATCCCTGAGGTACTCCGGACCCGTGCCATGTAGGGCCTTAAAAACCATTACCAAAACCTTGAATCTCACTCGGAAGACAACTGGGAGCCAATGCAGCTCACGGAGCAGAGGTGTAACATGGGAGTATCGGGAGGCTCCCAGCACAACTCTCGCGGCTGCATTCTGTACCAGTTGAGAGAAGAGAGAGGATGTATTAAATGCTGAAATGGGAGAAATCTTGGTTATTGAATCTACAATATTTGGAAATTATAATGAAAATAAGAATATTACACTGTATTACTAATCTGTTGATATGGAAGTGAGATAGATATGTATCTGGAACACTAGATGTTGGGGGAATTGTGACAAAGGGAATTGGGGTCATTCAAAAATTTGGAAATGATAAATATTAAAAGTTTAATTTAAATATCAATGCAAAATTAAAGCTGCAAAAATTTATAAGGTTATTGACGGTTCAAAAGATGGAATGTCAAAATAAATAATATATAAAATTATTGATAAATGTAAGAAAGCTACTAAGTAGCTGATGGATACAATAAGAAGTATATTAATTTAGACAAGAGACAGTATGTATTAAAGCATGGCTTTTCAACCGGTGGTACACATACCACTAGTGGTACGCAAGCACCTGGCTGGTGGTACGCGGCATCGCCTGCCTACCCCCCGCCTCCCTCCCACCGCCTCCTCCCCACACCCACACCCCCGCGCTCCGCTCCTTCCCAGCTTACTTGCTGCTGGAAAGCATGCTGCTTGGCAACGGCCTGCAGGAACTCTACAGAGGGCACGCGCAGGCGCAGAGCAAGACCCTGCCCTCCCCAGGGACTTGTGCAGCAACCGGATTGACTTCTGATTGGTGCTTCTTCAGAGCACACATGGCCGGGAAGGCGCGTTGGAGTCCCAGGTACCGGTAAGGCGATTGGCCCGCTCCTCCATTGCCTGCCAGCCGCAGGAGAGCCCCGCATGAGCACCTCACCAGCCACCGAACCCTGCATTTTGAGCAGGAGTGGCCTTCCCCTGCTTGCCCTTGGCCGTCTCTGCGGGTGCTGCTCTAGCGCAGAGAGGGCGAGGCCGGTCCCCGTTCGGCCCGCCAGCACCGGGAGAGCCCCGCACGAGCACCTCACCTGCCACCGAACCCTGCCTTTTGAGCAGGAGCGGCTGTCAAGCCCCAGGCTCGACAATCTACTGGGTTGGGGGGGAATCCATGCAGCAACCCAGCTACCTGGCCTGCCAGCCGCTCATTGCTCCGCTGATCAGCTGGGCGGCTGAGACTCCAGATTTGACCCAGCAACAGAGCGCACCACAGGGAAGACGCGCCAAAGCTCGTCCTGGAGCCTCCGCTGCCGGAAGCCTGCTTGCAAAAAGTGGGGCAGGCGGCAGCAGCTGCTCACAGCGCCGGGCAAGAGCAACCAGGGCAAGGCCGCTATGAAGCCCCGGGCTCGACAACCAGTTGTGGGGGGGGAATCCGTGCAGCAACCTGGCTACCTGGCCTGCCAGCCACTCGTTGCTCCGCCGATCAGCTGGGAGGCTTGAGACTCTGGATTTGAGTCACTGACAGAGCGTAGCACAGGGAAGACGCACCAAAGCCAGCCGCTCATTGGTCTGCCGATCAGCTGGTTTGCTGCGTGGATTCCTCCCCCCACACTGAGTTGATTGTCGAGCCCGGGGCTTCATAGCGGCCTTGCCTTGCTTGCTTTTGGCCAGCGCCGTGAGCAACTGTCGCCACCTGCCCCACTTTTTGCAAGCCCCGTTATGCTGCCGTTGCAGGCTTCCGGCAGCGGAGGGTCCGGGACAAGCTTTGGCGCGTCTTCCCTGCGCTGCGCTCTGTCGGCGGCTCAAATCCGGAGTCTCAGCCTCCCAGCTGATTGGCGGAGCAACGAGCGGCTGGCAGGCCAGGTAGCTGGGTTGCTGCACGGATTTCCTCCCACAATCGGTTGTCGTGCCTGGGGCTTGATAGTGGCCTTGCCTTGCTTGCTTTTGGGCGGCACCGTGAGCAGCTGCTGCCACCCACCCCACTTTTTGCAAGCAGGCTTCTAGGAGTGGGAGGCTCCGCCTGCTTGCTTTTGCCCTGTTTGCTTTTGGGTGGCGCCGTGAGCAGCCACCGCTGCCCGCCCCACTTTTTGCAAGTCCTGTTATGCCGCCGCCGCAGGCTTCCAGCAGTGGGAGGCCCCGGGAAAAGCTTTGGCGCATCTTCCCTGCGCTGCGCTCTGTCTGTGGGGGCTGCCTTGGGAAAGGTGGAAGTGCAGCTGTTGTCCAGGACAGTCAACCGCTCTAAGCCCTGTTTGGCCGGCTTTGTGCCTCCCTCCCCCAATAGCAGCTGACTGTGATTTGCTGCTGTGTGCTTCCCCGAGTGTGCCTCAGCCCCAGATCTCCCCCCACCCGGGACTCCGACTGCATCTGCAGAAGGCAGCGGGGTGAAGGGCGCTTTGGCATGTCTTCCATCCATCCCGTGTGAAGGGCACCTTCCTGCCCCGCGGTCCACAGCAGCATTGTTGGCATGCATGGATCGACTGTGAGCGAATGTGAGGTGTTTCTGTTACTGGAATAAAGCTTATTAAATGAGCTAGCAACCTCAGAGTATCGTTGATAGATTTTCCCTAACTTTCCTTGGGTGCTTCATAAAGAGTTAAGTGGGCATCAGGTTTCTTGGTAAAAATGGATAAGGAAGGAAGGAAGGAAGGAAGGAAGGAAGGAAGGAAGGAAGGAAGGGACAATGGGAGGGAGGGAGGGAAGGAGGAAAGGACAAAGAGGGAGGGAAGGAAGAGAAATAGAGGGAACGAAAGAGGGAGAGAAAGAAAAAGAGGGAGAGAGTGAAATAGAGAGAGGGAGGGAGGGAGAGAGAAGGAGAAAGAAAGAGGGAGAGAGAAAAAGGGAGAGAAAGAGAGAAATAGAGGGAGAGAAAAAAGGAAAAGGAGGAAGAGAGAAAGAAAAGAGAGAGAAAGAAAGGGAGGGAGAGAGAAAAATAGAGAGAGAGAGGGGGGGGAGAGAAGAAGGGGGTTAAATTAGTAACATGGTGGTTAAGTGCTTGTCACAAGGTTGCAAAAGGCGATCACATGACCCTGGAACAATGTGACCATCATAAATATGAATTGGTTGCCAAGCATCTGAATGTAAATCACATGACCCTGGGGATGCTGCAATGGTCATAGGTGTGAAAAATGGTCATAAGTCACTTTTCCAGTGCCGTCGTAACTTTGAACAGTCACTAAACGAATTGTTTTTTCTTTTTCTTTTTTTGGTCAAGTTTTTGACACCTTGCTGGGCGACTGGTGGTACTCGGACATTGTCTTATCCTAAAAGTGGTACAATGGGTGAAAAGGTTGAAAAGCCCTGTATTAAAGGAAAAAAGAGAGGAAATATTGGCTGTAATAGTTGGAGATTTGTATTAATACACATTTGTATGTAATGGAATTATTGTAACCCAGACACCACGTTGTTTTTCAAAGATATAATTGTAATATTGGAAAATTAATAAAAAGTTTTTTTAAAAAAGCTGGACAGGAACAGGAGCATCTGTTGCTGTATCTACATCCTGCTGTATGGAATGGGACAATTAACTGTGGGCAAATGCCTGTGCCCACTTCACTGCAGGCCCTCTGCCACAGGTGACCCATCATGGGCATTTATCATTGGCTGGCCCAGAATTCCGGTTTGCCATTGCGGCACTGGCAAACACATGGAGGCGAGCTCTGTCTTCAGTGTCCAGTTTTATCCCACTGGGGGACCCTGGAAAGGGTCGAAAGTCACCCTGTCGGGGTGACAAGCAGGGAGAGGACCCCTGCTTGATCGCGGAAGGGTGGCAGCCCTTCTGCTTGATCTGGGGTAGCTCTTCAAACCAGTGGGGAAAAGACCGGCCATAGCAATATGGCTCATCATTAAGCTGCTGACAGCCGAAGTCAAAACTACAACCATGCACCTTTAAAGCAATGCGGATGAAACTGGGTGAGATCTGATAATCTCTTTAAGACTTTAAATATTTTTCCTGCAATAGCTGCCCAAAGTATTTCTCCCCATGTGAGGAGAGAGGGAAGGGAATTCTTACCCAACCCTCTAAGAACAGCGCCGATTAACTACCTAGGGGAAAAGAGCAATTCTAAGAACAATTTTAATTTAATTGGATGCATATACCTTTGAAATTTGGAAACTGAAAGTTTTCCTATTCTTACTGGAGATATTGGCTTTTATTTAAAAAGAAAAGAAACAACCCTTGAAAAACTATTATTAAAACTCGGGATTTAAAAAGTTTTAAACGGCATTGGTGACATCTTGTGGCAAAATATGTTATTACAATTTGTTATTGACTAAAAGAGACTTGGCTGGAAGCCCAGAAATTAGAAAAAAACCCTCTCGAACTTGACATACCACCTGTGAGAAACACAGTTGTAAAGAAGGAACTGCAAGGCAGTTTATCTGGCTTGTTTGAACTATGAAGATAAACCTTTATTGACTTTCAGAATTATATGTGGGAAACTGTTTTCCTATTTCTTTACATGAGAAGTCTTTGTTACTACATGAGATGATGGAATACTTTGGACTATAAATTCTTATCTGCCAAACAATTTTCACTATAAGACTATTCGCAACATGTGAAATAGATGTCACACATCTAGCTACAAAAACTATTTTTAACATTTGATTTTAAAATCTTTAATTTAATACATTATCAAGAAAATATGGATGAAGATCAGGAAAAAATATTTTCTCTGTTGAAATCAATCCATGAAACCATTCTTTCAGCATGTAACAAAATGAGAGGCAACATAAAGGAACAAGATGCCAGCTTAAATACACAGACCCAGATTTTGACTACAAAGACCCAACAATGCAGAAAACAACAGGAGAAATGGAACAACTATTAAGACAGAGGACCCAACTGACCAACAGATCCAGCCAACGGGGAAATTAGATAAAGAGTGACAACATTGAAAATGGAAAAGATTTTTTTCATAAATCAGAAGAAACTTGAGGAAAAGGAAGAAGAACAGACTGAATGGAAGATAAACTTATTAGGACAACTGTGGGAAACTGGAATAATGGGGAGGCGATCAAAGAAATATAATGGGGCGGAAGTTTCCGGTGACGTCAGCTGAAAACAGACTCAGGGAAAGGTCTCTCTCCTCCCTGGGTCCGAATTCTACCAGCTGGTGGGTCCAAATGGACTGAATGTTGCCCCATAGAGGCATCCCCCAAAGGGTGAATGTCTCAGGACTGCGATTAGGCGGTAGCCGGACCGCTGGTCCCAACAGAGCCCCTGGAATCGGCAGGAAGAAAGGCGGATCGTACTTCATATGACCCGCCATTGCCAGCTGCTCAGCAGAGACAAAAGACTTCTAATTTGCATGCAAATAGTCAGCTCGGTGAGGAATTTCCTTTTATTCTCTTTACAAGCCAAGACCCTTAGCGATTAGCACTTTTTCAGCCTTTGGGAGCGAAGCCCTTAGTCGAGGGAGGGGGGTAGAATTCTTTTTTATCCCCCACTTCCAATTTGCAAGCGGCGGTTTAAGCTTCCAGCAAAATGAAAATGCTACTTTATCACAGGGCTGTTTCTGGGTAGAAGCTTGGGAAAGCTTTTGCTTCTATAAAATTGAGCGTTTGTGTGAAAGCCATTATGATTTTTACTTCTTATTTTTACTTTTAGTTTTTAATTTTTAAAAAACTTGAAAGTTTTTTTTCCCTCCTCGCTCCTTCTTTTTTATTTTCCCTGCAAAGGGTGGGACTGAATAGATAATCCCATCTAGTGGTGAAACTTGAAAATTTCACGCACCCTCCTTGTATGGTTTTATCTCACACTGGAATTTGGCTGTTTGCCCAGACATTGCCCTGAAGGTCTTTGGCATCTCTGTTTTCAAAAGAAAAAAGGACTCCCTTTGGTGTTTTTGGCCTGATGGTTTTGAAGATTATTGTTTAAACAAGTCTGTCCTTGAAGCTATTTGATTCCCTTGGACTATACTGTAAGTACACATAGATTTGGAATTGCTACTACCTGCTTCTGAATATAACTTTTTGGATTATAACTTGGACACTTCTACCTAGTTTTATTGCATTTGACCAACTCATATCACTTACTTTTCCTATATTTTTTATTGAAAATTTTTGTTTTTTTAGTCTTACCTCTTTTTATTATTAGCCTTTTGTGGGCCCTTTCTTTCTTTTTTTTTCTTTTCCTTATTTTTATTTTTGGGGCATCTCCTCTTTTTGCTCCACTCTTTTTCAACATACTTCTTTTTTGGCTCCCTCTATTCTCATTTTTTATTATCACTATTTTTATTTTTGCTCTTTTTATTTTCTTTTTTTTTCCTTTTTGGTCATTTGCTACCTTTTTGGAATTTCTATTTTTTTTTGTTCCCTTTACTTTTTACTACCTCTACTATTTTTGATGGTTTGTCTCTCCTAACTACTAGGAGCTCCCTGGATTACAAAACTTAACCATTGGGTGGAGATACCACACGATTTGAAGGAAAAGATGAGTATTTCTAATTTATCCAAACTTGGAAAAAAAGGCTCTTCTGCTCCTGCCTCAACTTCTGCAAGCCCAGTCTACCAGAAATCAATAACCACAATGTTACAACAGGAGAAGACCAATACCCAATAGAAGGATATCCAAGCTATTCTACAAATAATCTTTGATGCCAATGCTGCCCAGTCCGCTACAGCAACTAAAAACCATGAAGAGTTGAAAAGTGACCTAGACAAAATGAACCAAAAAAATCAACAACATAGATTCTCAATTGGCAGACTTCAAAAAGTTGATTGCAGAAAATCAGCAAAGAATTCAAAAAATGGAACATAAGTCAACAGAGGTTGACCATCAAATAGCAGACCTGAAAGATGAAAACCAAAAACTCATCCAAATAAATGGAGAACTGGAAGATTCTTTGATGACCATAGAAATGAAGCGGGCATCGTATTTTCTAAGATTCCAAAACATACAAGAAGACAAGGAAGAGGATCTTTTAGAATTGATGACAGAGTTGCTGGCAGACGTTCTAGGCTTGGGGAAGTCCCAAATAGAAGGAGAGGTCAATCAGGTCTATCGCGTCAGCTCAAACTATGCCAGAAGAAATAAAGTGCCCAGGGAAGTCCATGTCAGATTTTTTAAAAAGAGCCACAAGAGATGAAATCCTGAGAAAAGTAAGAGATGAGCCGTTGAAATACAAAGAAAAACAAATTGTGGTTCTTAAGCAAATTCCTAGAAGGATAAGAGAGGCTCGAAGAGACTACCAATTTTTAACTAAGAAACTTGTTGGAAAAGGAGTGAATTTTAGATGGCTGATTCCAGAAGGGATTTTACTTTACTGGGATACAAAAAGATACAGACTGGATACATCACTTAAAGCATTGGAGTTCTTTGACAGTCACAGAGCCTTTTTGGAGAAAGATAATCCGGAACACAAAAAACGAGAGGAAATACCAGTTCAAGGTGAGGCCTACCAAAAAGAGAGGGAAGAGACCAAAGAAACCAAAACCACATATACCTATTCAGAAGAAGGTGCAAGACCAAGAGACCAGAGACAGATAAGATCGACTAGAAGATTAAGACCCAGATATAATAGAAAAGGATGGAAGAGATGGGGATACTATCAGTAAATATTAACGGCCTAAATTCCCCCTCAAAAAGAAGAAAAACTTTCACACGCTTACAAAAATTAAATATGGATATAATTTGTCTCCAAGAAACGCACATTAAGAGGCAACATACCAAAATTCTAGAGCAACCAAAAATAGGCAAACTTTTCTTTGCATCGGCATCCCAAAAGAAAAGAGGAGTAGCCCTTTATATTAAAGAAAAGATGAGTCCCAAACAAATTTATGCGGACAAAGAGGGGAGAATTTTAATGGTGGAAATTATGATGGATCAAAAGCAAATACTAATCATTGGAATATATGCACCTAACAATAAACAAGAACAATTTTATCTTAAACTTTATAAGAAAATACTAGATCTAAACTACCAAAATTTTTGCATAATGGGAGACTTTAATGCAAGGGTGTCAAACTCAATTTCATTGAGGGCCACATCAGCATTGTGGTTGCCATTGGGGGGCCGGGTGGGTGTGGCCAGCATGGCCGTGGCTTACTGAGTGGGGCGTGGCCAGCTTGACATCACTCACGTCGGGGGCACCTGTGCGGGCCTGGGCAGGACTGGGGCAGATCCAAGGGTCTCTGGCGGAAGGTGGGGTGGGACCGGGGCGAGCATCGGGGCATGGTCCATTGGAGGAGCTCACTGAGCCTCAGGCTGTGCACGGGGCCCCTGGACGGTGGCACGAACTGCCCAGAGCCCCAGGCAGCGAAGGTCAAGAGCCCAGCCTGACCCTTGAGCTCCCACAGCACCAGGACCCCACAGCCCTGCCTTGCCTAGCCGCACTTCCCCAAGGGGGCGCCCACCTGCGCTTAACTCCTCAAGGCTGCTGCTGCTGTCCTCCCTCTCCTTGGCCAGGTTGCTCATGGTGTGTACAGGAGGACAAAGTGCATGGGTCAAAGGGAGGTCCACTCCCTCTCCATGTGAGGAGATCTGGCTTTGTAACCAAAGCATCCTCAGCAATAGGATGGGAGACCACCAGGGGATGGTGAAAGGGCAACAGGGCTGCTGGTGGCCAAGTGCTAAAGCAGGAATTCCCTCAGACCCTCCCTCCCTCTTATTCCAATCTCCTTCCTTCCTTCCTTCCTTCCTTCCTTCCTTCCTTCCTTTTCTTCTTTCCTTCTTTCCTCCCTCCCCTCCTTCCCTGCCTCCCTCCTTTTCATTCCCATCTCCTTCCTTCCCTTTCTTTCTTCCTGTTTCCCTCCACTCCTTCCTTCCTTCCCTCCTTCTCTCTGTGCCCAGGAACGGATGAGGGGAGGGGGAGAGGTTGGCAGCACTTCTCTCAAAGAAAAAGAGTTGGAAGAGACCTTTGAGGTCTTTAGTCCAAGCCCCTGCTCATTACCATTCCAGACAATGGAATATCCAATCTCTACTTAAAAGCCTCCAGTGATGGAGCATCCACAACTTCTGAAGGCAAGCCTTTTCACTGGTTAGTTGTTTTCACAAGTCCTTAGTTCTAGGCTGCTTTTCTTCTTGATTAGTTTCCATTTATTATTGCTTTCTGATGCTTTGGAAAATACGTTGACCCCTTCTTCTCTGTGGCAGCCCATCGAATATTGGAACACTGCTATCATGTCACCACCCCTAGTCCTTTACACTAAGCTAGACATATCCAATTCCCACAAACATTTATGATATGTTTTAGCCTCCAGCTCCCTAATCATCTTTGTTTACCATCCATTTAGACCAGATGGTCCCCCTGGTTTGGTTTATAGAACAGTGGCCATAAGCAGAGCCTTCTCAGAGACAGCACCCCAATTATAGAACTTTCTCCCAAGGAAAATATGAACAGTGCATCCCTCACCCTTTTAGAGGCAACTCCAAACACACTGTTCAGCCAGGCATATGTAGAATAACAACACATTTTATGGTCAAACAGCACTAAGTACATTACTACTAATATTTTTCTTTCTTTATATACACATTTTTAATATTGTTTTAAGCAGTGCCAGTGATGCTTTACAATAGTTGTCTTTGAGAGTTTTCTTTTAAACCACCCTGGATTTGTAGATTTAATAAATTAGGCAGAAGAAACAAATGTTTACATACATCTAAATCCCACAGACCTACTGTCTCCTAGGCGCATACTAGAGAGAAAATAAGGCATTGCATTTCTAGCCAGCATAGCCACAGTATGATGGGAAATGTGGTCCATGACATCCAAAAGATATTAGTTTGGGCAAGGCTGGATTAAATTATAAAAGAGAAGATGAGGAGAAGTAGAAGCAAGAAACACTTTCCAGTCTCTGACAAAATATTTTTTGGGTGGGAGTTGACTCGGCCTTTTAATTTCAGCTCACACCAATTCCTTTTAACTTCCCATTCAATCCAAAGAGTTCTATTATTGCCTGGATTTTAGGGAAGGAAGGAGGCAGGAATAGACCACAAAGCCAATCTGTGAGTTTGCTCTCTCCACTGTC
>JAKJMR010016967.1:219572-233001 GCA_024449315.1 Daboia siamensis
TATTCTAATTTTCTGAGATTGTGGATTTGGGGTTTTCATGAGCTGTAAGCCATAATCATCACAATTATGACAAATCACGGCTTGAACTATCTTGCTTTGCATGCAATGAGTCTATCTCATATATTAGTTTCCCCTTTTAAGTTGCATTACTGAAATAAATGAAATTTTGCACAATATTCTAATTTTTTGAGTTTCACCTGTAGATTGAAAAAAGAAAAACAAAAGAAAATGGTAAATAAATTACAAAATACAAATGGAGAAATACAGTTTCAAAATGACGCAATGAAAAAAAATGTTAAAGAATATTATGAGAGACTTTACAAGGCAAAGGAAATCCCCAAGGAAAAAATACAGCAATATTTAAAAAAAGCAAACTTACCAAAAGTTTCCCAGAACTTTCGAAATATATTGAATGAACCAATATCAATGATGGAAATTACAGAAGCTATAAAAAGGCAAAAAAAAAAAGATAAGACCCCGGGGCCAGATGGACTGCCTGCAGAATTCTATACTGCCTTACAAGATATCTTAACTCCAACTTTGAAAGAACTTTACAATGAAATTCTCCTGGAAACCAAAATACCAAAGACATGGACTGAAGCTAATATTACTTTAATACCTAAAGAAGATGCAGACTTGACCCATATAAAAAATTATAGACCGGACTTCCGGGTGGCAAGGCGCCGCCGCCGACAGCTGATTTTAGCTTGTCAGCTTCGCGGCTTTGTAGAACCGCCGAAAACAGCGCCGATCAGCTGTTTCGGCGGTTCGGAAGCCCCCTCCTCGGGAGAAGAGGAGGGGGTGAGTATCCAAGTAGGGGAGGGGCTCTCTGGGGCCGCCAGGACTTAAAGTTCTGGCGGCTGGAAGATCGAGCCCCCCCCGAAGCTTGGATTTCTCCGGGCTGCGCAGCGTGTCTGCTCCGTTTTTCCGGGAGCAGAACAAGGCGAACGCAACCATCCCTGCCTACAAGAATGGACTTTGGAAGATTATGAATGCAGGCAGAGCGATGCAAGAGATTAAGGAGTAAGTGAACTTTTGAACTTTGGCTCAATCCACATAGAAGACCTAGAAAGTGAAAGTGCGTAGTTGCAAAAGAGGGAAAAGATGGCGGCTAAATCTTCTTCTAAACTTCCTAAAACTACGGGGGCTTCCCCTCTGCCGCAATCTTCAGCGCAAGTGTTAGCACCTCCTGCACCTTTACCTTCGCCTGTCTTAACAGTAAAAGTTTTGGAAGATGCTTTGGAAAAACATTCACAGCATTTGGCTGTGATGATAGATGAGAAGATGGATGAGAAGCTGACAGAAAAGTTTACAGTAATAAGGGAGGAAATCTTGCATGTATTTCAAGGCATGGCGACATGTATTGAGCGCCTTGACGAAAGAGTGGAGGACCTTACTCAAAATAATATTAAATTGGATGCAAAGATATTAGAGACTGAAAATGTGGTGGATAAAATTGATTATGATCTGACATTGGTACAATATCATGAAATGGAGTTTGCTGTGAGAATAAGAGGTCTCAAGGAGAATTTAAAGGAAGACTTGAGAAAATTAGTTTCTGTTGCTCTTGAAGACGTGCTGGGAAGGCCAGCTGAAGGAATTGCAGAAGATATAGACAAAATTTTTCGTGTTAACTCCTGGATAGCGAGACAAAGGAAATTACCAAGAGATGTGGTTGTTTATTTTACAAAGAGAGCAATCAGGAATGAAGTTATTCAAGTTTCTTATAATACAAAGCTTGTGATTGCAGACCAAGAAGTTTTGGTTTTGAAAGAGATCCCTCCAAAAATTTTAAGGAAACGAAAGGAATTTGCATTTCTGGCACAGGAGCTTAAGCGACGTGATGTCAGGTTTAGATGGGAGATTCCAGTGGGTATGGTGGTAATGTTTGAAGATACCAGATACCGTCTTGCTACAGTCCTGCAGGCACGTGATTTCTATAGCAATGTTTTAAAAGCAATCCCCATACCACTTCTGGAACCAACAAAGGAGGGAAAGTCATATGATGCTGAAGGAACACAAATAGATGAGACTGCAGCAGGAGTGATTCAAATTTCAACACTAGAGAAAGCAAAGGACCAGAGGGTTACTCGAGCTGCTTCGAGACGAGCCAGACGTGAGCAAGACCCAGACCAGCAGATTGTTGTGGAACTTCCAAAATGTACCTATAGCCAAGCTGTGGGAGGAGCGCGACCTAAAAACGTAAAAGGGATTTTGGATGACGCGCTTCAAAAGCTTCGGGTTGCCAGAAATGGTGACTAAGTTTTTAACTTGGAACGTTAATGGATTAAACTCACCACAAAAGAGAAAGAAAATTTTTCAATATTTAAAGCAATTTAAGACTGACGTTATTTGTTTACAAGAAACACATATTAGAGTTATAGACCAAAAGTATTTATCAAATTCAAGATTAGGTACACAATTTATTGCGTCTGCAGTTAACAAGAAAAATGGAGTGGTTATTTATGTCAAGAATACAATTACGGCAGAATTAATTGAAGCTGATCAACAAGGAAGATATGTTATTGTGGACTTGTTATTAGAAGGTAAAAGAACTCTTCTGGTTGGATTATACGCACCTAATCAACAGCAAGCTGACTTTTATAGTTTATTACACAGCAGGATTACCCAATTGGATTACAAATCTTTTATCTTTATGGGAGACTGGAATGGTGTTTTGGACGTACAAATGGATAAGAGTGGATCCTACAGAAGTACCCCAAGTCATGCTAAATTGCCTAAATCTTTTTTTGAGATGATGGACGATATGGAATTACGTGATGTCTGGAGGGAGAGAAATTTACAAGAAAGAGACTATACTTTTTTTTCTGATAGACACCAATCTTTTTCCAGGATTGATTTTATATTATTGTCTAATGATCTTTTTTTTAGAACTAAGAGGATAAAGATTTGTTCAAAGACTATGTCTGATCACAGTCCAGTTTGGCTGGAGATTGGAAACGACATTAGAGAACGACGTTCCTGGCGTTTAAATGAGAATCTGTTCAGAAATCAGAAAAATGTGGAAGAGTGTAAGAAACAAATGAAAGTTTTTTTTGAAATGAATATGCATAAGGGTACTTCTATGGAAATGGTATGGGATGCTAGTAAGGCATATATGAGAGGAGTGTTGATATATCTTAACAACAAATATAGACGCAATTTGGAATTTAGGAGGAAAGAATTAGAGACAGAGATTAAAGAAAAAGAAAAGGCTTTAATTTTGAACCCATCGGACGTGAAGATTAAAGAGACTATTAAGTTATTAAGAGGACAATTTGATAAGTTAATGGCTGATCAGGTGGCAACTAATCTACGGTTTGCAAGGCATAATACTTTTTGCAATGCCAATAAACCAGGCAGATGGTTAGCATATATGTTAAGAAAGAAGCAAAGGGTTTCTAATATAGACAAAATAGAACATAAGGGGAAGATTGTGTATCAACAGAATCTTATTAAGGAAACCTTTGTTGATTTTTTTTCTAAATTATATGCTAGCGACAAGATTAACGAAACGGACATTGATTTATACTTAAAAGACTTTAATATTCCGGTTCTTACGCAAGAGCAAAAAGAAGATATGAATCAGTTGATAACTGAGGAAGAAATATATTTGGCAATTAAACAGTTAAAAGTAGGTAAAGCACCAGGCACCGATGGTTTGACTGCTGTGTATTATAAAAATCTACAGTTTGAGATGATAAAGCCATTAAAGGAACTGTTTCAGACAATTCAAAAGGGGGGAGGAGTACCCCCGTCTTGGAAAACTGCTTTTATTTCTTTAATTCCTAAAGAAGATCAGGATGTTACTCAAGCAAAAAATTATAGGCCAATTTCACTTTTGAATACGGACTACAAGATATTTGCTAAGGTGTTAGCTAGTAGACTTATGAGGGTATTGCAACAGGTGATTCATGGTGATCAAACTGGGTTTATAAGTGGTAGACAAATGAAAAATAATGTGAGACATATAGTTGACCTGTTGGAATTTTTGGAAAGGAATAACCAGATCCCTGCAGCATTGATCTTTTTGGATGCTGAAAAAGCTTTTGATCAATTGGATTGGAAATTTTTGTTGAAAGTATTAGATAAAATGAATTTTGGGGATGAATTTTTACAACCAATTAGGGCAATATATCAGAAGCAAACAGCTCGAATAATTGTTAATAATAGTTTGACTGAAATATGTAATATTGAAAAGGGTACGAGGCAGGGTTGCCCGTTATCACCTTTATTATTTGTTTTAACATTGGAGATATTACTGATTAAAATACGGAATTCGGAAACAATTAAGGGAGTTCAAATAAGAGATCAGGACTATAAATTGAGGGCTTTTGCGGATGATCTGGTTATTACTTTGACACATCCAGAAAATTCTGTTATGGAATTGATGGACTTAATATTTCAATATGGGAAAGTTTCTGGATTTAAGATTAACATACAAAAAACTAAAATTTTATCTAAAAATATGACAGTATCACAAAAGGTTTTTATAGAAAGCTTAACTGGATTTGAAATTGTTGAAAGGGTTAAATATTTGGGGGTATATCTAGCACCCTCAAATGTTAAATTATATAAAAATAATTATGAAAAGTTATGGAATAAAGTGCAAAAAGAATTGGATAGTTGGAAAAAATTACAACTATCATTATTGGGAAGAATTGCAGCAGTAAAAATGAACGTTCTGCCAAAATTTTTATTTTTGTTTCAAATGATACCCATTCTTAAAAAGGATTCAAATTTGGAGGAGTGGCAGAAGGGTATCAATAAATTTGTTTGGGCAGGGAAAAGGCCACGGGTCAAATTTAAAATTATGCAGGATACACGTGAAAGAGGTGGTCTAAGAATGCCCAATTTTAAATTATATTATGAAGCTGCTGCATTATCAGCTATAAGTGATTGGATTAATTTGACACAGGGGAGACTCTTAAATCTTGAAGGGCATGACTTGTTATTTGGTTGGCACGCATATTTACTATATGACAAAAAGGTAGATAATGTTTTTAAAATGCATATTTTGAGGTATGCTTTGTTGAGAGTTTGGAAGAAGCATAGACAAAAATTAAATTATAAGATACCGTTATGGGCAATACCCAAACACGCAATAGAGAATATAAATGTTGGATTTAAACATGATGTGATTACATATAAGGAAATTTTGACTTTGGAGAGGAATGTATGGTGTTTGAAGTCATACAATCTTTTACGAGAAAATAAGATTGTACAAACTTGGTTTCAATATGGACAATTACAAGCCAGGTGGAAAGAAGATCAGAAGATTGGTTTTTTGAGGGATGATGAAAATCTGGTAAAACAAATTAGAAATCAGGGACCAGCGCATATTAAACGGATATATCTTGCATTGATAGAGATTGACTCAGAAACAGAAATTGTTAAGGACTGTATGATAAAATGGGCACAGAACATTCAGGAAATCATCACAATGGACACTTGGGAAAAGATCTGGGTGAGAAATGTGAAATTTACGCAAGCTCAAAATTTAAGAGAGAACTTTTATAAAATGTTTTACAGATGGCATTTAGATCCTAGAAAGTTAGCAAGTATGTATCCAAACTATCAGCCTAAATGTTGGAGATGTGGTGGCGAAGACGCAACGTATTTTCATATATGGTGGACTTGCAAAAAGATCAAACCATTTTGGATTAAAATCTGGTGGAATATGCAGAAGATATTCAAGAAAAGGATAAAGTTTTGTCCGCAACTGTTTTTACTGGGTATTATTACTGATACTACTGTGTTGGACATTAATTTGATGTTGAACTTAATTACGGCAGCGAGACTTTTAATAGGGCAATATTGGAAGAAGCAAGAACTGCCGACTTTAGAGGAATGGACTTTAAAAGTTTCCAACCTGGCGGAGATGGCAAAGATTTCAGCATATTTGAAAGACCATTCTCAACAACGATATATTGTGGAGTGGAAGAAATGGATTGATTATATCCAGAATAAATATGGGACTAAAAAGTTTTATTTAGCATTTGAATAAGTATATTGCTTGTAGTCAATTTATAAGAGCTAAAGCGCGAGAGAATTAATAGGTTATTATTGTTAGCATATGGGCGTTTATGATTGGTTATTTTATTTTTTATACCTTGTATCTAGCTCTGGGAAGTCCGGGGGGGGAGGGGGGAGAGGGAGGGTAAGAGGGTGGGAGAGGGTGGGGGAGGGGTGGGGAATGGGATGTTATAATTAAAATGTATTGAAAAACTTTTTAATAAAAAAAAAAAAAAAAAAAAATTATAGACCAATCTCATTACTCAATGTGGACTATAAAATCTTTGTTTCAATAATGGCAGAAAGAATTAAGAAATTTTTGAGTGAATTTATATTGATCAAAACGGCTTTTTACCTAAAAGACAGATAAAAAATAATTTAAGAACAATCCTGGATGTCGTAGAGTACTACGAAGCCCATCCAGGGAAACAGATGGCTCTGATATTTCTTGATGCACAAAAAGCATTTGATAATCTAAATTGGCAATTTATGTTCCAGCAACTTGCCGAAATGGACTTTGGGGAAAACTTTATGAATGCAATCCATGCAATTTATGATAAACAGACTGCTAGAATAATTGTAAATGGAGACTATACAGAAAACTTTAATATTAAAAAGGGCACAAGACAGGGATGTCCTTTATCCCCACTACTGTTTATACTAACTTTGGAAGTATTGAACAGAAACATTAGACAAGACTCTGAGATTAAAGGACTAGAGATAAAGGGTGAAAAATATAAATTACAAGCATTTTCAGATGACTTGGTTTTTATATTGGAAGAACCTTTGGAAACGAGCACGAAATTGCTGGATAGAATAGAACAACATGGTGATGTAGCAGGTTTGATAATAAATAGAGAAAAAACTAAAGTTTTGACAAAGAACTTAACAGAAAAACAGAAAATGCAACTTGAAAAAAAAACAAACCTTCAAATAGTCAAAAAGGTTAAGTATTTGGGAATTTACTTAACAGCAAGATGTGCAACAATAAAAGAGGATAACTACATAAAATTACTAAAACAAATAAAACTGGACTTAGAAAACTGGAAAAACCTCCAACTTTCAATGCTGGGGAGAATAGCTACAATTAAAATGAACATTTTACCGAAAATACTCTTTCTATTTCAAACCATTTCCGTAAAATTAGAAAAAGCTTTCTTTGACAAACTGAACACCATAATATTGAAATTTATTTGGCAAGGGAAAAAAGCACGAATTAAAGTGAAAATGTTACAAGATGTTAGAGAAAGAGGAGGACTGGGACTCCCAGATTGGAAGTTATATTACCAAGCAGCTATTCTAATGTGGATTAAAGAATGAATAACACTCAGAGATAAAAGACTATTATATCTTGAAGGGCATGACCTGCAGATCGGCTGGCATGCCTTCTTATGATATAAGACGAATAAAGCCCACAGATATTTCCAGAACCATACCATAAGAAACGCACTTCTCTTAGAATGGGAAAAAATAAAAGGAAAAACTTATATTAAGATACCTGAATGGCTTTCAACAATGGAAGCTTTTGCTTACCCAAACTTAATTAATTATGATAAACTTGTAACATATAAGGACTTATTGGATAATGAAGGAAGATTGAAATCTAGACAAGACCTATATCAACAAGGTATTGATTTAGCAAGGGACGCAGTGGCTCAGTGGGTTAAGACGCTGAGCTTGTCGATCAGAAGGTCGGCAGTTTGGCGGGTCGAATCCCGAGTGCCGCGTAGCAGAGTGAGCGCCTGTTACTTGTCCCAGCTTCTGCCCACCTAGCAGTTCGAAAGCACGTAAAAATGCAAGTAGAAAAATAGGGACCACTCCGGTGGGAAGGTAACAGCGTTCCGTGCGCCTTTGGCATCTAGTCATGCCGGCCACATGACCACGGAGAAGTCCTCGGACAAGCGCTGGCTCTTCGGCTTTGAAACGGAGATGAGCACCGGCACCTAGAGTCGAAAACGACTAGCACGCATGTGCGGGGGAACCTTTACCTTTACCTTTTATTGATTTAGCATGGCCATACTTAAAAATTCAAACAAGATACGAAAAAGACTTGAAAACAACGGGGCTCTACAATGAACAGACAGAACTCGATCGTATATTGTTAAAAACAGATGAGAAGCTGATTAAAAAACTTTACAGGTTTCTGCTTAATCAAAAGATGGAGGAAGAACAACTAAGGCAGAATATCAGCAAATAGCTCGTGCCTGCAAAGATGAAGTGAGGGAAGCTAAGGCTCAAAATGAACTAAGGCTTGTGACCAAAGTCAACAATAACAAAAAAAGCTTCTTTCAACATATAAAAAACAAGAAAAAAGTTAAGGAAATGATTGGTCCATTAGTGGGGGAAAGTGGCAAGAAGGTGACAAGCAACAGGGAGAAAGCAGAACTATTTAACTCATTTTTTGCATCTGTCTTTACACAAAGGGAAAAAACAGACCAACCTATCAAAAATAGTGTCATAAAAAACAGAATAGAAAGACAAGATAGGCAAGAAAATGGTAAGTGAGCACCTGTCCAGACTAGACAAGTTCAAATCACCAGGACCAGATGGATTACACCCCAAGGTTCTCAAGAAACTGGCAGACGTGATCTCAGAACCACTGAACTATATTTTTCAAAGATCCTGGAGCACTGGGGAACTACCAGAGGACTGGAAGAGAGCTGATGTAGTTCCCATCTTCAAAAAAGGGGAAAAAATAGATCCAGGAAACTATAGACCTATCAGCCTGACCTCAGTACCTGGGAAGATTCTGGAAAAGATAATCAAACAACAAATCAGCGAACACCTTGATGGAAACAAAGTCATCACTAAAAGTCAACATGGGTTTGTCAAAAACAGATCATGCCAGACAAATCTTACTGCATTCTTTGACCAAGTGACAAAATTAGTGGACCAGAGGAATGCTGTAGATATAATTTACTTGGACTTCAGTAAGGCATTTGATAAGGTAGATCACAACCTACTACTTGACAAGATAGAAAAATGTGGGTTAGATAGCATCACCACCAGATGGATTCGCAGCTGGCTGACAGGCCGTACTCAGCGTGTGGTCCTCAATGGAACTGCATCTACATGGAAGGAAGTGCCCCAGGGCTCTGTTCTGGGCCCAGTGCTCTTCAACATCTTCATCAACGATTTGGATGAGGGGATAGATGGGGAACTCATCAAATTTGCAGATGACACCAAGCTGGCAGGAATAGCCAATACTACAGAAGATAGGCTTAAGATACAGGAGGATCTGGACAGACTCGAACACTGGGCGCTATCTACCAAAATGAAATTCGATGGTGAAAAAAGTAAGGTTCTACATTTAGGCAGGAAAAATCAAATGCACAGGTATAGTATAGGTGGTACCTTGCTCAATAGTAGTAACTGTGAGAGGGATCTCGGAGTCCTAGTGGACAATCACTTCAATATGAGCCAGCAGTGTGCTGCAGCTGCCAAAAAAGCCAACACAGTGCTAGGCTGCATTAACAGAGGGATAGAATCAAGATCACGTGAAGTACTAATACCACTTTACAATGCCTTGGTAAGGCCACACCTGGAATACTGCATGCAGTTTTGGTCACCACGATATAAAAAAGATGTCGAGACTCTAGAAAGGGTACAGAGAAGAGCAACAAAGTTGATTGGGGGACTGGAGGCTAAAATATATAGGTAACGGTTGCTGGAATTGTGTATGTGTAGTTTAATGAAGAGAAGGGTGAGGGGTGACATGATAGCAGTGTTCCAATATCTCAGGGGTTGCCACAAAGAAGAGGGAGTCAAGCTATTCTCCAAAGCACCTGAAAGCAGAACAAGAAGTAACGGATGGAAACTAGTCAAGGAGAGAAGCAACCTAGAACTAAGGAGAAACTTCCTGACAGTTAGAACAATTATCCAGTGGAACAACCTGCCTCCAGAAGTGGTGAATGCTCCAACACTGGAAGTTTTTAAGAAGAGACTGGACAGCCATTTGTCTGAAATGGTATAGGTTTTCCTGCCTGAGCAGGGGGTTTGACTAGATGACCTCCAAGGTCCCTTCCAACTACTACTACTACTACTTTATTATTATTATTATTATTATTATTATTATTATTATTATTATTATGATTATTATTATTATTATTATTATTATTATTATCATTATTATTTTGTTGTTATTGTTATTGTTATTATAGAAACAATGATAATTTGGGCTAAAAATGTTGGTCACACTATAGAACTTGAAGAATGGGAAAAGTTATGGGATAGAAATATTAGATTAACTAAAGCTGTATCATACAAAGAAAATTTGTATAAAATATTTTATAGATGGCACATGACACCAGTGAGACTAGCGAAAATGTTTAAAAATACTCCAAATGTTTTTGGAAATTCAGCCAAAGACCAGGTACCTATTATCATCTCTGGTGGACATGTTCTAAAGCTAAAAGGTTCTGGCTTAAGATACATTTATGGTTGGAGAAGATGGTTAAAAAACAAATAGAATTTAAACCAGAATTGTTCTTGTTAGGAATGATAAACCCCAATTATGATAAAGAGACTGGGTATTTAATATTACATGTATTAACAGCAGCGAGAATTATGTATGCCCAATATTTGAAAAATGAGTTTACCAACTGAAGAAATGCTATTCAAGAAAATATTAGACTGTGCAGAAATGGATAATTAACTTTAGAGATTAAAGAAAAAGAGCAATCTACTATAGAACCTGGAATAAATTTTATCAATGGTAGACAAACGAATTAGAGAGAAAGGAATGTGATAACTTATTTTTGACCTTATTCTGCTATGAAAAATATTAGATTGAAAATTTAACAGTTTACTATAATTTGCTATATCTATTATTGATATCAATCATTACTACTTCTATTGATATATATCAAACCAGACAATATGCTATTTGCTAAATATTGAATGTAATTGGGGGAAACTCCAACCCCTCCCTCAACTTTCCCGCTATCCCAACCCCAAACCCTATCCCTTCATTTTCCTCCCCAACCTTATAAAAACCAATAAAATTTACATTAAAAAAAGAAATATAATGGGGCTAGTTCTTCCAAAAAATTGTAATTAAATGGTTTTTCTTAATTCAAATAACACACACAATAATAGAGGGAGAACTGTTGGATGAATTAAAAGTACTGACATGGATGGTTAGTTGGCAAAGCAAAAAAGCCAGAGTAAGGCTGAAAGAAACTAGGGTTTTGATTTATTAGGGGGGATTTTATACTATTGATTAGAAGATTGAAGATGGTCAAATATATTTTTTTTAGAAATTAAAGTAATATTACAACTAAATAGGTAAGATGTGTAATAAGATTAATAGATTTTTTGTTTAATATGGTGGGGGGAAGAGAATTTTTAAAATAAAATAAGATTATATGAAAATAGATAATATGTATATTTAGAATATTAGATTTTGTCATAAAAAGGGGGAAATGTAGAAGTTGAGATAAGGGAAACTCTAGTTACCTAAAGCTTAGAAAGTATAACATACCAAAATTTAAGTTGAATATTGAGGGGAAATTAAAGCCTGGGGGAAAAGCTACAACAGGACAGTGATGTATATAAGATTGAATGTTAAACACAATTAAGATACAGGTGAAACTCGAAAAATTAGAATATCATGCAAAAGTTCATTTATTTCAGTAATGCAACTTAAAAGGGGAAATTAATATACAGTCATGGCCAAAATTGTTGGCACCCCAGAAATTTTTCCAGAAAATCAAGTATTTCTCACAGAAAAGTATTGCAGGAACACATGTTTTGCTATACACAGGTTTATTCCCTTTGTGTGTATTGGAACACAACAAAAAAGGGAGGAAAAAAAGCAAATTGGACATAATGTCAAACAAAACTCCAAAAATGGGCCGGACAAAATTATTGGCACCCTTTCAAAATTGTGGATAAATAAGATTGTTTCAAGCATGTGATGCTCCTTTAAACTCACCTGGGGCAAGTAAAAGGTGTGGGCAATATAAAAATCACACCTGAAAGCAGATAAAAAGGAGAGAAGTTCACTTAGTCTTTGCATTGTGTGTCTGTGTGTGCCACACGAAGCATGGATAACAGAAAGAGGAGAAGAGAACTGTCTGAGGACTTGAGAACCAAAATTGTGGACAAATATCAACAATCTCAAGGTTACAAGTCCATCTCCAGAGATCTAGATTTGCCTTTGTCCACAGTGCGCAACATTATCAAGAAGTTTGCAACCCATGGCACTGTAGCGAATCTCCCTGGTGGTGGACAGAAGAGAAAAATTGATGAAAGGTTGCAACGCAGGATAGTCCGGATGGTGGATAAGCAGCCCCAAACAAGTTCCAAAGAAATGCAAGCTGTCCTGCAGGCTCAGGGAGCATCAGTGTCAGCGCAAACTATCTGTCGACATTTAAATGACATGAAACGCTATGGCAGGAGACCCAGGAGGACCCCACTGTTGACACAGAGACATAAAAAAGCAAGATTACAGTTTGCCAAAATGTACTTGAGTAAGCCAAAATCCTTCTGGGAAAACGTCTTGTGGACAGATGAGACCAAGATAGAGCTTTTTGGTAAAGCACATCATTCTACTGTTTACTGAAAATGAAATGAGGCCTACAAAGAAAAGAACACAGTACCTACAGTGAAATATGGTGGAGGTTCAATGATGTTTTGGGGTTGTTTTGCTGCCTCTGGCACTGGGTGCCTTGAATGTGTGCAAGGCATCATGAAATCTGAGGATTACCAAAGGATTTTGGGTCGCACTGTATAGCCCAGTGTCAGAAAGCTGGGTTTGCGTCCAAGATCTTGGGTCTTCCAGCAGGACAATGACCCCAAACATATGTCAAAAAGCACCCAGAAATGGATGGCAAGAAAGCGCTGGAGAGTTCTGAAGTGGCCAGCAATGAGGCCAGATCTGAATCCCATTGAACACCTGTGGAGAGATCTTAAAATTGCTGTTGGGAAAAGGCGCCCTTCCAATAAGAGAGACCTGGAGCAGTTTGCAAAGGAAGAGTGGTCCAAAATTCTGGGTGAGAGGTGTAAGAAGCTTATTGATGGTTATAGGAAGCGACTGATTTCAGTTATTTTTTCCAAAGGGTGTGCAACCAAATATTAACTTAAGGGTGCCAATAATTTTGTCCGGCCCATTTTTGGAGTTTTGTTTGATATTATGTCCAATTTGCTTTTTTTCCTCCCTTTTTTTGTTGTGTTCCAATACACACAAAGGGAATAAACCTGCAAAACATGTGTTCCTGCAATACTTTTCTGTGAGAAATACTTGATTTTCTGGAAAAATTTCTGGGGTGCCAACAATTTCGGCCATGACTGTATAAGATAGACTCATTACATGTAAAGCAAGATAGTTCAAGCCCTGATTTGTCATAATTGTGATGATTATGGCGTACAGCTCATGAAAACCCCAAATCCACAATCTCAGAAAATTAGAATA
>JAKJMR010016967.1:240767-263567 GCA_024449315.1 Daboia siamensis
TCTTTTAAAAATTGGGTTCCTATGCTATAGAACAGGGGTGTCAAACTGCTGGCCCGTGGGCCGGACGTGTCATCGAGAAACCACATCCACCCCATTGCCGGCAATGGCGAAAAAGCTCTGATACATTGCGTGACATCACATGACGTCGCAAGTTTGACATGTCTGCTATAGAACATACAATTTTTGAAGCCAAGGAACCTTCTAGCTACATGCCTTCTTTCCATTCTCTCCTCAGTCACCTCTGAACCAAAGCAGCTGTCACAGTGAAGTTCAAAAGAACTTCAGTAAATGTGTGCAACTGAAGTCTACAGCTGAGAAGCCTTAGAGTGCTAATGGATACAAGCAAGACATTGTTGCTTAAGGTCTCTTACCTAAATCTTGCCAGATTCCGCTCAAAGTCTTGTTTCTCTCGTTGGAAATCCTGAATATATTTCATCTAAAAAACAGAGAAAAGAGGAAAAATATTCCACAGCTGCTATTTATGTATGTGGTGTCTATATGAAGTTCTTGCACACAAGCCCTCTGAACAGGGATAGAGATTTCTTGACTCTTTATGCTGAATATCTAGTTCCCCTAATTCTATGTTCTGAAATCCCAGTTACATGGTCTGTGTGTGCACAAAATGCCTATCTTGTCTTCCACAAAGCCCTGTGATTGCTCCTTATCTGCAGGAATGGCATGAGAGGTTTAATTTCTTGGCATGCAGAGCTAAACTGTCCCAAGCAAGTGTACTTCCATTCTGCCCTGAAGGTCAACTGGATGGAGAAAGTGAACAGTCTACCACAAACATCCCCCCTATGCTATCATACTTTCTTTCTGGTTCATACTTTCCAGACAGGACAAAGACCTTACGCTCTTCAATGTTGGAAAATTGGCAAAAAAACCAGCAACACGCAAGCTGGCAAATAGGAATCAACCATTTCCTGATTCTATCTAGGCAGGTCCCTTCAAAATACTAAGCAAGTTTACAGCTGTAGCATCTTGAGTTCATAGCTCAGAGCAAGAACTGTGTGAATTTTAAATGTTCCTCTACTCAGAAATCTTTCCTGCAGCCAGCAAGGCTTATACAGGTTAAGTTTGTGGCACATTTGTATATATCAGTTCTCTAGAATGTTATCTTGCTTTCCATTTTGTTAAGCAGAAACTCAGGTAAAGGAGGCTTATGTTCATAAAGGTTTTTTTTAAAAAAAAAAGAAAATTAAATAAAGCCAACCTCTTATGAGGAACTTCCTACTGTTTTCAGCTTTAACACTGAGCTGACTCCACTTGTATCTTTCACTGGTTTCTGCATTTCTTTTATGATCAGGAAAGAGCTCTGTGCTGTTACCATTTAAAATAGGGATGCAGAAATTATGGCCCTGGAGTTCCATACAGCCTATTTTTAGTGGCCCCAGAAGTAATAGGGCCAAAAATATATTTTGAACTTTTGTTCTTTAGAGTTTCTTTTTTGTATATGGTTAATCCTTGCCTAATGACTGGTCACGTAGCGACCATTCTAAGTTACGATAGATCTCCAAAAAGGTACTTGCAACCTGGTTCCAGAGTTCTGATGGCCAAATTCCCCGCCCCCCCCGCAGTCAGGTGATCACATTTTGGACACTTGGCAACCGGCTCATATTTACAGCCTTTTGCAAGATCCTGCGGACACATGACCATGATTTTTGGTGGTTTTTGACAGTTTCCAGCAAAAAGCACCCATTGGATAAAATGGATTCATTTAACAACTACAGCATTCACTTAATAACTGTGGTGTTCGCGTGAAAGAGGTGGTCTTAAAATGCCTAATCTCAAATTGTATTATGAAGCTGCTGCCTTGTCAGCGATAAGTGACTGCTTTAATTTAACACAAGCGAGATTATTAAATCTTGAGGGTCATGATTTGTTATTTGGATGGCATGCATATTTATTGTATGATAAGAAGGTGGATAATGTGTTTAAGATACATATTTTAAGGTATGCTCTGTTGCGAGTTTGGAAAAAGTACAGACACAAGTTAAATTATAAGATACCTATCTGGGCAATACCTAAACACGCAATAGAAAATATAAATGTGGGATTTCAATATGATGTGACTACATATAAGGAAATTTTAAGTTTGGAAAGGAATGTATGGCAACTAAAGTCATATAACATTTTAAAAGAAGAAAAGATAGTACAAACTTGGTTTCAGTATGGGCAATTACAGGCTAGGTGGAAAGAGGATCAGAAAACTGATTTTTTGATGACTGATGAAAATTTGGTAAAGCAAATTAGAGATCAAGGTCAAGCACACATAAAAAGGATATATCTTGCATTGATAGAAATTGATTCAGAGATGGAACTTGTTAAAGATTGTATGATAAAGTGGGCCCAGATTTTTCAAGAAGTTATAACAATGGATACTTGGGAAAAGATCTGGGTTAGAAATGTGAAATTCACAGAGGCCCAAAATTTAAGAGAGAATTTTTATAAAATGTTTTATAGATGGCATTTAGATCCTAAAAAATTAGCAAGTATGTATCCGAATTGCCAGCCCAAATGTTGGAGGTGTGGTTGTGAGGATGCAACGTATTTTCATATATGGTGGACTTGTAAAAAGGTCAAAGCTTTTTGGATTAAAATTTGGTGGAATATGCAAAAGATATTCAAGAAAAGGATAAAGTTTTCTCCGCAATTGTTTTTATTGGGTATTATCACAGATATTACCATTGTGGACATTAAATTGATGTTGAATTTAATCAGGGCAGCGAGGCTTTTAGTAGCACAATATTGGAAGAAGGAAGAACTGCCGACTATAGAAGAATGGACTTTAAAAGTTTCTAACTTGGCGGAGATGGCAAAGATTTCAGCGTATTTAAAAGATCAATCACAACAGAGATATACTGTGGAGTGGAAGAGATGGATAGATTATATTCAGAATAAATATGGGACTAAAAAGTTTCACTTAGCATTTGAATAAGTAGTGGATTTATATGATGTATAATTAGCTTGTAGTTATTTTATTAAGAGTTAAAGTGCGATAGAATTTAATATTTTATTATTGTTTGCATATTTTAGATTATGTTTGTTTGTATTTTTATACCCTGTATTTAGCTCTGGGAAGTCGGGGAGGGGGGAGGGGAGGGTTGGGGAGGTTTGGGGAGAGGGGAGGGGGAGGGGAGGGGTTTTGTATTTTAAAAATGTACTGTAAAAATTTTCAATAAAAAAAAATAACTGTGGTGTTCGCTTAATGAGTCTTGCAAAAAAGTTGGAAAATTGGGCATGGTCACATGGTGACCTGCTTAATGACTGTCATGACTTACAAATGTAATTCCAAGCTCAATTCCAGTTGTAAGTCGAGGACTACTTGTATAGGGGGATTTTAATAGACAAAAGAGGCACCTTGCAAATGCTTAGATATCTCTTAAAATTCTGCCACTCAAAATGAACCGTACGATACACCAGCTGATTTTTGAAGTGTGGATCTCAACATGCTATACAAAACATGGTGCAGCCCTCAAGCCATCAGAAGTTGTTCACTAAATGTCAAGTGGTGCCAATTCAGCAGGCCAGTAGAGTCAAGGTCCCACTTTGCCACCCAGATATATAAAGGTTACAACCAATTCATGGGAGGGTTATTCTAGAACAGAAAGGAATAAAAACAGGCCCTTCACAAGGAAAGCATCCAGCTTTAAGCTCAAGATCCTAACAATCTGCAGCCATTATTAAACAACAGTCTAAAGAAATTGTCCTATAAACTCATTGTAAGGTTCATAATTTCTGCTTTACAATGGTAACACATTTGCAGAGCCCTTGAGAAAGGGAATACCCTTTTTGCAGAAAGCACAAGATATGTAATTTGTAGGTACTATGTTTCCCAAGAAGAAAATACTAGTTTTTTCCTTTCCCTTTCTCTTACTTGCAGAGCTTTACTGGAAGTTACGGAAATCTGCCACTCCTGATACCCCTTACCACATTCTTAAATATGTACTGCTCACCTTTTTCTTTTCGGGGAGCTCCTTATATTTTTTTGAGAGAATCTTGGTTAGATCCAGATTGCTCATCTCTGGATGTAGCTTAGCATACTTTGCTCGCTTTTCCATGAAGAAACGGAAATATGGAGTCAAAGGTTTTTTGGGGAAGTCAGGATGCTTCTGAATAGGGGCAGGAGAGAAAGTAAATAAGGAAAAAATATTTTGAGAAGATTTGTTTTCCCACAAAAAGCAAAGTTTTACTTAATCTTCTTGTGTGTTTTGTTTATAACATTTTCAATAAAAGTTGAGCTGAGCCAAGAATTTGGAATAAGGTGATACATATTTAAGTAACACCTTCAATTAAACTCAACCATGAAACTCCACTGATCTAATGTAAGCTTTATTTCACCTTAACATCTCTATGTGACCACACACAGAAATGCAACTACTTCTGAAGATTCAGTTGCTTCTAGAGGAGATGGGCAGCACACAAATCAAATCAAATAAATAAAATATAAAGAATTTAAATGTCTGTCTGTTCTGTCATTGCTTTTTGTTATTGTTTTAAACTAGTTGTTCCTAGGCTGAGGTAGGTTACCTTTGTAAGGCAGACCAGCAAACATTGAAGTCTTCCACAGCCTTCCCAACTGTTAATTATTATTGCTACACATTATTTATTAGATTTCTCTCCTTTCATTCAAGAGCTCAAGTTGACATGTATAGTGTTCCCTTCTCTATTTTCCTACGACAAGAACCTGGCAAGGTAGGTTAGCTTGAGAGAGTGACTGGCCTAAAATCTCCATGTAAAGCACCTGTGGTATCTCCAATTCTAGGAAGACCAAGATTCAATCAGAGTTGGCAATATTATCCTGGCATAAAGTAGTTCCTACATTCAAAATGCAACACTATAAACCTAAAGGTATGACTAGAATCCTGAATTTAACATTCATCTTTAGTAGCAATGCAAGAAATTGGAGAAGTTTTCCATTAAACTGCATTTTTTTTACAAATCATATAAAACATTTCATTACTGTAGAGGCTCCAAGCTTCAGTGAGCATTGTAGGAATTCAGGGGCTGTTAATTGTAATACCTGTTAATAACTATGCCACTACTCAGTCTTTCTTTAAAAAATGGGATTGAGAACTAGTTTTCCACTATCATTTCATAACCAATAAAGAAACCTGTGGCCCCTGGAAACTGCTTCTGGACTTTTTGCTTGAAACTGAAAAAAATGAAAATTTGATCACATAGAATTCCTTCTCTAGAAGAATGGCAGTCCAAATTGTGTTAATATGCATCTATGTAAAAAACAAAAACCGCCCCTTCATTTAAAGAATAACTGACACAGAATTGGACATGAGAACAGTTGATGGATTATACAGGTGAAACTCGAAAATCGTGCAAAAGTTCATTTATTTCAGTAATGCAACTTAAAAGGGGAAACTAATATATGAGATAGATTCATTACATGCAAAGCAAGATAGTTCAAGCCGTGATTTGTCATAATTGTGATGATTATGGCGTACAGCTCATGAAAACCCCAAATCCACAATCTCAGAAAATTAGAATATTGTGAAAAGGTGCAATATTCTAGGCTCAAAGTGTCCCACTCTAATCAGCTAATTAAGCCATAACACCTGCAAAGGGTTCCTAAGCCTTTAAATGGTTTCTCAGTCTGGTTCAGTAGGAATCACAATCATGGGGAAGACTGCTGACCTGTTTGGGGACTTTCACAAGGAGTGGACTGAGGCTGGAGTCAGTGCATCAAGAGCCGCTGTTGAAGCATCCTGGTCTTCCATAACACCTCAGCAGTGCCACAGACTGATAGCTTCCATGCCACGCCACATTGAGGCAGTAATTGCTGCAAAAGGGGCCCAAACCAAGTACTGAGTACATATGCATGCTTATACTTTTCAGAGGTCCGATATTGTTCTATGTACACTCCTTGTTTTATTGATTGCATGTAATATTCTAATTTTCTGAGATTGTGGATTTGGGGTTTTCATGAGCTGTACGCCATATTCATCACAATTATGACAAATCACGGCTTGAACTATCTTGCTTTGCATGTAATGAGTCTATCTCATACATTAGTTTCCCCTTTTAAATTGCATTACTGAAATAAATGAACTTTTGCACGATATTCTAATTTTTCGAGTTTTACCTGTAGTCCTACACATGGACTTATACTGTCTCTGAAGTTTAGGTTTTAAAATACATCTTGTCTCTTTTGCCATAAAGATAGGTCTTCCAAATTTGATTGCCACTTTTATTAATTCTTGTTATTGGCTACTTTCGTTAAATATTGGCCACTGATATATAAAATTAATGTTTAATTTTATTTTATTTTCAATTTTAAACAGTATGTAGACCTCTTAAGTACTTTTTTCTATTTTTCTTGCCACAGTATTATATATTATGGTTTCTACTTTCCTACTATAAAATACAACATAGGAAAATATAAGGTATATTAAATAATCAAAGTATTGCAAGATATGTTGTTTTGTTATGTTTAGACCTTCAAGAAACTATGTCCCACCTATGTGGGCAGAAAAAGAAAGCAGCATCACAAAAAGAAAAAAAAAGTAACACTTACTTTGGGTTTTAGCCCTGTCACCTGGAAAAAGAATAGCCCTCAACTGGACACCAAATACATAATTTCCTCTGAATACTGTACTTTTAATTAAATACTGCAGCTTTTTAATATTTGATGTCTAGGAATGTTTCCAAGTTTGCAGAGTGTGTATTTACTATTCATTATTCTTGCAAAACTGATAAAATAGATTTGTATGTATTCTTGCAATGTTCTAAGGAAAGCAGTCAGGTTGTCAGCAGGTCAGGCAGGCACAGTAAGGAATAGCTCCATCTGGATTCCTTCAGATTCAAGTAATCTGAAAATGACTTAAATCCAGCATGGAGACTGGGTTTGGAATAGCTGTGCCTTAAATATTTTGCATGCAATGTAATTGCCAATGGAGCAGTTCAGTGCAGTTTTCTCTAAGAGAAGAGGTTTGGGTATACAGGGCTGCAGAAATTAAGCAGCAGATTCCTGTAACAGAGCACATGATACATGCAAGACATTAGGGGTGGAGCTATTTGGACTTCAGCTTGTTTCCAGAACTCATTATCAAAACTTACCAAAAGTTTTCAAGAAAAATGTGATTTGCTATATTTAAGAACGATTTACAAAGAGGTCACATAGAAAGGAAATGTGTTTGAGGGGGAGGCAGTCTTTCAAATGATACATCAAGAAATCACGTGAAAACATAGCCACTTCAAAACCAAGTGACTTTCAACTGGCCCTCGCACTTACAACCACTGCAGCATCCCCATGGCCATGTAATCGAAATTCATGTGCTTAGCAACTGTCATGTATTTATGATGGTTGCAGCATCCCAGGTTCATGTGATCACCATTCATAACCATCCCAGCTGGCTTCTGACAAGCAAAGTCAATGGGGGCAGGTGCATTTGCTTGATGAGCATATGATTCACTTAACTGGAGTGATTCTTTTAAAAAATATGACAAAAATGGTTGTAAAATTGGCCATGACAAGTAACAAAGAATTTCCTTGTTTTGGTTTTCTGTAATATATCATAGAATGAAGGCAGATTCCCCTATCCAGATTTCATCAAACAATTATTTGTAAAGTGTTCAGTTAGACAATATAGTACCATTTGCAAAGACCCACACAAAGAAACATTATGAGGAGACCTAGGGTAGGGAGATTAACTAAACCAAATTTATCTGTCCTCAGAGAGACCCACCATGTTTATTAATTCTGCATAAATTAATATTCTGGATTTCAAACAAGGCATGAAGGGCAAAGTTATTCTGTTGAATGTCTTCACCAGGAAAATTTTGAACAAGTTCAGCTACATTTCAAATAGAGGCAGCAGAAATACATTCTCTTCATCATCCGCTGATTAGAAGAATGGAATGCCAAAGCAATGGATTATGCAGAGACATTAACTGTAATTCGCCATGCAAATCTTTACAAGGAAGAGGAAAGATCTTACTAATTTTAATGTGCATAATGGGACAAGACTAACAGCATCTGATTGTGGGGGAAATGCCAGCTCCATGAAATTGAAGGTGTTGAAGCCACAGGAACCTTGAGAGGGGTGATACTGCAAAATTGGAATTCAACATTATGGAAGCACAAGCAATACAGTCAAACTAGAGTCTTGGACTTTAAGAGAGCTAATTTCAATAAATTTAGAGAAGGCTTAGGAAGGATTCCATGGATGAGAATCCTCAAGGGGAAAACAACTCAAGAAGCTTGGGAAATTTTGAAAAAAACAGTCTAGCACAATGCCAACAAAGAAAAATAACAGCTCTCAAAAGATATCAGCATGGCTGCACAAAGAACTCTCCGATAAATTGAAAGATAAAAAGACAAGCATAAAAAGTAGAAAGGGGCACATAACTAAGGCAGAATATCAGCAAATAGTCCAAGCCTGCAAAGATGAAATGAGGAAAGCTAAGGCTCAAAATGAACTAAGGCTTGCGACCAAAGTCAAAAATAAGAAAAAAACTTCTTTCAACATGTAAAAAGCAAGAAAAAAGTTAAAGAAATGATTGTGGCAAGAAGGTGACAAGCAACAGGGAGAAAGCAAAACTATTTAACTCATTTTTTTTGCATCTGTCTTTACACAAAAGAAAAAAAACAGTCCAACCTATCAAAAACAATACAATAAAAATAGATTAGAAACACAAATTAAGATAAGCAAGAAAATGGCAAGTGAGCTCCTATGCAGCCTACACAAGTTCAAATTACCAGGACCAGATGGATTACACCCCAAGGTTCTCAAGGAACTGGCAGATATGATCTCAGAACCAATGAACTATATTTTTCAAAGATCCTGGAGCACTAGGGAACTACCAGAGGACTGGAAAAGAGCTGATGTAGTTCCCATCTTAAAAAAAGGGAAGAAAGGGAAAAAAAAATAGATCCAGGAAACTACAGACCTATTAGCCTGACCTCAATACCTGGGAAGATTCTGGAAAAGATAATCAGACAACAAATCAACGAACACCTACAGGCAAACAAATTCATTACTAAAAGCCAACATGGGTTTGTCAAAAACAGATCATGCTAAACAAATCTTATTGCATTCTTTGACCAAGTGACAAAATTAGTGGACCAGAGGAATGCTGTGGATACAATTTACTTGGACTTCAGTAAGGCATTTGATAAAGTTGGTATAGGGTTTCCTGCCTGAGCAGGGGGTTGGACTAGATGACCCCCAAGGTCCCTTCCAACTTTACTATTGTTAAATTCAAGAGTGAAACCTTTCCAGCAGATGAACTTAAAACATTCCCTCCTGCTAACTTTGGGCTGTTCTTAAGAGTACAGAGAGAGAAAGGGAGAAGAAAAACAAACAATTTTTTCTTCACTCTGTTTGTTAGCCAGACAAACAGAGTGAGGGTATATTCTTTTATGGGTTATTTTAAGCAGAATTTCTAGCAGAATTTTAAAATTCTTTTCTCTTTGGGTTAGAAACAATTAACAGTCACATTTACCTCACATACAAAGACTTTGACACACATACAGTATACACACAAAGACAAGAGAACAGAAAAGGAAACAGAAGTCTTAGTTTTACACATCCTAGTCATTCCCATCATTAACTCAAATTAGGGAAGGCACATCTTAAACATACCACGTGGTTGCATAGAGAGAGAAAGAGAGAGAATCACTACCGTATTTTCCGGTGTATAAGACTGGGCGTATAAGATGACCCCCTACTTTTCCTGTTAAATTATAGGGTTTGGGCTATACTCGCCATATAAGACTACCCCTCTTCCAACGCACACCAAACAAAAATTAAAAAACATCAGATTTGATTTTAATATGGTAATTTTAATTCAAATGCTTATGACACGCAGGTACTTAGTAGGAAAACTGTTGCCGAAAGGCCACATCTTTGCTGACGGATGTCAAGCCATCCTCGACGAAGCACAGTCAACCAGCCGTGGAATGGTTAACAAAACAAATGTATATTCACAGGTCCGAAAACAAGTTTAAAGTCAGTGTTGGAAGCCATACGCCTCCAACGCACATTTTATAGCCAATACATGTCTCGACTCCACCCTTCCCTGTGCAAGCCAACATCCGGCCAGTGCCTATAAACATCCCACCCCTTTTCCATTTCCCCGCGCGCTCCCACGCCCATGTTCCCCCGTGCGCCATCCATGGCAAGGTTAGTATCCTGGGTGACTCTTCTCCAAACCCCTTCTACCCCAACCCGGGTAAAAACGCTAACGTGCTCCCAGTGTGTGCCTATCCCTCTCCAACCAACTGCCCCCCCCATCCCTATCTGGCTCCAGCGGGCTCGTCCACACATCCCAGGGCCGCCCTCCAGCAGTCCCCAGCTCCGGTCCATCTGACACCGATGGAAAACAGCCAGCCCTTGCCTCCATTGTGCAGGCTATAGCATGCAGTCCCAGCACAGGTCCGTCGGCAGGCAAGGGAACAGCTGGCATGTTTTGTAGTTCCCAGGCTCCCTGTACGGCAAGGCAGACTGGGCTGTCCTCCTGAGTGCCTGTGGGGTCCTCAGCAAAGCCCTGAGATGCAGGCGCGTGCAAACGCCGTGAAGCATCTGGTCATCGGGTTTGCAGAGCCAGGAACGGACAATCAGCTGATAGTCGGGCTTGCTGATTACTGGCAACCTCCTCCCTTGTTTGTCGGAGCGCCGGGTCATGGAGCGAGCCGTGTGCAGCCCGGGGGTGAGTAGGTGAAGCAGGGCTTGTTTTTGGAACGATACCCCCCACTGCGTAGTGTCGGGCCTGCAGGGCTGGACAATGGACAGCAATTTTGTGATTCCCTCCCCCTTCCTCCGCCCCCATCGAGCTGCCGAGGGTGCCTGTGTGTGTGTATGTGTGGAGGGGTGTTGCCTCTGGTTTTTCCTGTAACATCGGACAATAAAACCGCCCCTAACCCTATCCCCCGGCGTGTAAGACGACCCCCGGCGTATAAGACGACCCCAAACCTTTGAGATGATTTTCATGGGTTAAAAAGTCGTCTTATACACCGGAAAATACAGTATTTCTTATTTTCACTTTGAGTACCTTTATTTAGCCAAATCGGTTTCCCAGCAAAGCCCTGAGCAAATCCCATTTCTCACAAATTTGTCCTGCTTGCTTTCTTTTCATACCATGCAGGACAGGCACTCACCTTGAGCAAATCTCCAATAAGTGACCTAATTCCCACCGTCAAACTACAGCTAACCATGTTCCCCTTACGATGTGGGGTTCAATCGGCTCAGTCAGGTTCCTAGCAGCACTTCCCAGCTGCTCTCAGCGACACTATCCCTGCTGCCCCGCCTGTAGGTTTTTGGGCTCAAAAAAATCCCCAGGAAGACTTCGGTTCCCTAACGAAGTACTACTGGCCCTTCCTACCTAGGGAACTCCCTGCCGTCACTTTGCAGAACTAAAAAATAGTCCAAGGAGGACCCGCCGCAACAGGTACCCGGCCTCCTTCTCTTACCACCACCTGTCAGTTTTCAGACTTAGGAGAAGTCTGGGAAGACCTGTGCTTTGTGCACTAGTACAGGCCCTTCCTATAGATGAGCTTTGCTTACAGGACCTTACCAGTTGGTTGCCCCAAATCCAATTGTCTCATTCACTCATTCCATTCCATTTTCACACAGCCTTTCCCTTTTCCCTAACAGAAGGTCCTGCACTCTGGCCAAACCCCCATACTTTCCAGGGTCTGCAACTTGCAGAGATCCTTTCTGTGGCTAGGAAAGACCAGAGGGAGCAATATCCAACTGTGATTGGGAAAAAGGTCTTCTCACTCACACACAGAGACACATACACACATCTCTTTCACTCCCCTGGGCCTTAAAATTAAAATTTAGAGGTACTCACTGTAATGTATTGGCTATTTCTATTAAAATCACTTGCTTAATGTCTGATCACTTGCTTAATGCCTGACCTAGATTTCTGTGTTATGTAACAGTTGCTGTTACTGAGCCAGACTTGCTGTCTCCAGGCTAATGATTAGGTTTGGGGCAGGAAACTGCTACTTTAAACCTATTGGTTGCCGCCTAGAGGCCAACCGTATAAATAGCTGCGCAGCAGCCATTAGCTTGCTTCTGTTCTGTTCTGAGTTAATACACTTGTTGCTGTTTCAACACATCGTCTCGCTTAATGCCTTTGAACCAAAAATACAACACTGGCGACGAAGGTGTGATGTGCTGCTTCATTGGAAGACTGAAGTAACTAGGGGGTGAGCCCAGCACAGAGCCTGGCAGGAACCACGTTCCCCCCCTCGGTCTGCCAGCAAGACACGCTGGAGACCACCTTGCCCTAATGAACCATCCTAGGGCCTACGCAGAAGCCAGCAGCACAAGGCAACACGAGCAATGAGCAACACAAGCAAATCACCATGGCGAAAGTGGGGAAACTCAAAGAGTTCGATGTCACACACCTGGAGAGATGGGTGTCCTACATTTCCCACATTGAAAATTACCTCTGCGCCAACCAGTTCGGCAAAGACGGACTGAAGGCCGCGACTCTCCTCTGCGTGTGCGACCCAGCCACCTTTGACATTGCTGAGAACCTGGTTGCACCAACGCTGCTCGAGTCCATCACCTACGTGGACTTAAAGAAAAAGCTCCGAGACCACTTTGAGCCCAAATTATCCATCACAGCATGGAGGCATGCTTTTGAGCAGCAGGAACAACAGCCCGGTGAGATGGCCACAGAATTCATCGCTGCTCTTTGTCAAGAGTCCCGTCTCTGCAATTTTGCAGATTTGGAGGAGAGACTAAGAGACCGCTTAGTCTGTGGACTCCGGAACCAAGAGCTCCAACAAAAACTGTTCACCAAGGAGACTCTGTCGCTACAAGAGGCCTTGAAGGAGGTCATGGCGGACGAAGCTGCCGGAGGGGCCATTAAAGTGCTGCAGGCCTCCAAAAGCACAGCAAGCACTGAAGCCGTCCACCACAATGACGCTGAATGGATGGAAGACACCAAATCTGACTACGAGGTTGACAAGCTACAGAAGCACCAGAAGGGACTGCAGCCAGTTGACAAGACAGTTACGTTCCTTACATGCATGGGCTGTGGGGGCCATCAACACGCAGAATGCCGATTCCGAACAGCAACATGCCGGGCGTGTGGCAAACCAGGCCACATCGCCGCTGTCTGCCAAGGTTGCAAGAGGGACCGTCAGCAGGAAGATTCATTCAGGAGTGGTACCAGGGCCCTGGAGCAACACCGAGTAGGGTTCTACTCCAGCTGGAGGAGCGTGTTCTGCACTGGTGCCCACCGCCCACTTAAACAGGAGCTTTGACTTCAAGTCAAGCTTCAGGGAGTTCCATGAAAAATGGAACTGGACACAGGCTCACCCATGTCCATCAACTCCATTGGAACCTTCCGGCACATATGCAACTGCAGCAACAGAAGGGTCAAACTTCGGCCATCTAACCTGCTCCGCACAGACTTCCAAACCTCCCGAGTGGTGGTCAAAGGCGAAGCCACGTTTCTGGTGAATTTCAAGGGATTTACAGGCCAACTAGATGTTGTCATGGTAGAAGGCCAACGCACAAGCCTCATAGGGCTCGATTGGTTTGATGCATTTGGCATCCAAGTAACTGGCATTCACCGAACACAGGCGGCAGACTTGTCTTCAGTCTGCCAAGAGTTCGCAAATGTTTTCAGTCCAAGCCTAGGAGAGTACAAGGGCTTTCAAGCTTGATCCCTTGGTAACGCCAATCTGGGTAAAGCCTCATCGAGTGCCTTTCACTTTAAAGCCCAAAATCGATGCAGAGCTGGATAAGCTGGTCAGTCAGGGGGTATTCCAGCCCATAGATAGTGGGGTGTGGGAGACCCCCATAGTAACACCACTTAAGGCCAATGGAGAAGTATTTGTGCTGACTTGTAAGTACACCATTAACCAGGCACTTCAACAGCACGCGTACCCAGTGCCAGTTGTCAGCCATATTTTGGCATCTTTGCAGGGAGGCAGCGTGTTCGCCAAATTAGGCCTATCAACAGCTGCCGGTGGACGAGGCCATGGCAGCTGCCCAAACCATTGTTACCCATCGGGGGGGGGCCTTCAAGGTCAAGCGCCTACAGTTTGGAGTGAGTGTAGCCCCAGGGATTTTCCAAGGAGTAATGGAGCGCACACTCAAGGGCATCCCGGGGGTCTGCCTCTACTTCAATGATGTGCTCATTGCTGGGGAGTCTACAGAAGTACTGGCTGAACAGCTTAGAGCCGTCCTTCGGCGGTTCTGCACAGCGGGACTTAAATTAAAAAAAGAGAAGTGCAAGATTGGGGTGCAGTCAACCGAGTTCCTTGGATTCCGCATAGATGCCGAGGGCATTCATCCTGCGGATTCAAAGCTGAAAGCGATTCAGCAGGCCCCAAGCCCTCAGTCCAAGGGTGAGCTTCAAGCTTTCTTGGGCCTTCTTAATTTTTATCATGCATTCCTCCCACATAAGACCGCAGTGGCAAAGCCGTTACACCGGCTCTTACACAAAAAGGCTCAGTGGCAGTGGACCAATGTCCACGAAATAAGTTTCCAGTCAGTCAAATCACTGCTGTCCTCCAACTCGGTGCTCACTCATTTTAATGAATAGCTGCCAGTCTGCGTCGCGTGTGATGCATCCCCCTATGGGGTTGGGGCTGTGTTGAGCCATCTGTCAGCTGATGGGAAACAGTCTCCCATCGCTTATTATTCGAGGACCCTGTCATCTGCAGAGTGCAATTACGTGCAGATTGACAAGGAGGCCCTTGGCCATTGTGGCCAGGGTTAAAAAGTACCATGACTATTTGTATGGCCGCCATTTCATGGTCTTCACAGACCACAAACCACTTCTAGGGTTGTTCACTATGAACAGGCAGACACCTCAGATTCTGTCTCCTCGAATGCTGAGGTGGTCTATATTCCTTTCAGCCTACAGCTACAGGCTGATTCACAAACCGGGCAAAGAAATGGGCCATGCAGACACCCTTAGCAGATTGCCCTTGCCACACGTGGAGCCAGCTCAGGCTCCGGCTACACACATCTTAGCTATACAGGACTTGCCAGAGTCTCCTCTCCATGCTGGAGACGTAGCTGCTGAGAGAGCACCTGACAAAACACTTACCTGTGTGCTAACTTGGGTTCACACAGGATGGGTGGACAAATGTCCAGGGCCAGAATTTCAAAGTTTCTTCATGAGGAAAGATGAGCTTTCAGCTCATAAAGGGGAAGTAGAGTCATAGTCCCCAGCTCGTTAAGACCCAGAGTTCTTGTGTCTCTGCATGAAGGCCATCCGGGAATAGTCTGGATGAAGGCACTGGCGAGGAGCTACCTTTGGTGGCCAGGGCTAGATAAAGCTATCGAGGCCCAAGTACATGGTTGCTACATGTGTCAACAATCCGGACCAGAGATGCCGCAGGCCCCTGTCCACCGATGGGAGGACACTCACACACCGTGGTCAAGAATCCACATTGACTTTGCCGGGCCCTTTCAGCGACAGCTGTTTTTAATAGTGGTCGAAAGCCATTCTAAATGGTTAGAAGTTATACCAATTTCCACTATGACTAGGACCATCTAGGTGCTGTGCAGAATATTTGCAACACATGGGCTTCCAGACGTCTTACTCTCTGACAATGGGGCTCAGTTCACCGCTTCAGAATTCCAGGCCTTCCTCAGGGCAAACCTCATAAGGCATGCCACGTCGGCTCCCTTTCACCCATTGTCGAACGGTCAAGCGGAACACATGGTCCGCACAACCAAGGAATCCCTGAAAAGAATTGTCACAGGGGATTGGCACCAGACTGGCCGATTTCCTACTCTGCCAGCACACAACACCCTGCACCGCCATGGGCAAGAGCCCAGCCGAGCTTCATTGGGGCAGGCGTTTTGATCACCAAACTGGACAGGCTGCACCCCGACAGAGTTGCCTCAGACACGGCACAGCCAAAGACACCAAGAGGTTTGCAAGTGGGTGACCGGGTCTGGACCCGGAATTACGGGCAAGGGGCTTTGTGGGTGGCAGCAAAGATTGTTAAGGTATCAGGACCACTCTCCTACGAAGTGGTCCTGGAAGATGGGCGAATCATTCGCCGGCACATTGATCAGCCGCATCAGCGGCTAGCAGATCAGTCGCTGACTCAGGACTCCCAAGAGGGCCGAACACAGGGCCCGCAGGACAGCAGTCCAACAGAGCAGGTTGCATGCTCTGAAAGAACTCTTGCTCATGGTGACAGGGAAATGGCCATAGAAGAGTCTCCTCCGGACACACAGACTGTATCTGCTGATCTGTACCGGCAAACTGCACTGACAGACAGCCCTGCAGACCTTGCTGCACAATTGGACTTTGGTTTGGGTTGACCGGGACTGGCCAGCCAAAGGGACTCGAGTCACTCAGACTCCATTGAACCTCAGAGTCCTGGTCTACCCAGCCTGGCAGGCAAGCAGGTAGACCAGGAGGTCCCTGTAACCCCTAGACGTTCTGAACGGTCAAAAAGGCCGCCTAACTACCTGAAAGATTACGTCAAACAACTGAGAGGTTGAACTATCTAGGGGGAAGGGGTGTAATGTATTGGCCATTTCTGTTAAAATCACTTGCTTAATGTCTGATCACTTGCTTAATGTCTGACCTAGATTTCTGTGTTATGTAATGGTTGCTGTTACTGAGCCAGCCAGTCTCCAGGCTGATACTGCTACTTTAAACCTATTGGTCGCCGCCTAGAGGCCAACCGTATAAATCAGGGGTGTCAAACTCAATTTCATTGAGGGCCGCATCAGCATTGTGGTTGCCCTCAGGGGGCCGGGTGGGTATGGCCAGGGTGGGCGTGGCCTACTGGCTGGGCGTGGCTAGAGTGCTTATGGCCTACTGGGTGGGCGTGGCCAGCTCTACATCGTTTGCATCAAGGGTGCCTATTGGGGCCTGGGCGGGAGTGGGAGAGATCTGAGGGTCTCTGGCAGAAGGAGGGCCTCTGGGCCAGGGCCAAGGCATTGGGGGCCGTTCCCTCACTGTTTCCAGGATGGCTTCGCGGGCCATATGAAACCACTTTGCGGGCCGGATCCGGCCCCCGGGCCTTGTGTTTGACATGTCTGGTATAAATAGCTGCACAGCAGCCATTAGCTTGCTTCTGTTCTGTTCTGAGTTAATAAACTTGTTGCTGTTTCAACACATCGTCTCGCTTAATGCCTTTGAACCAAAAAATACAACACTCACCTTCACCTTCTTTCCAAAGCTCAAACCCCAAACTCTCTTTAATACCCTGGCTCCACATGGGCAGGGCCTGGGAAACCCATCCACAGACACAAAGGGGTCTGCTGCCGGCAAGATGGGGCTTACCAATCTCAGTCCATTGGAGAGGTTAGCTTGGAGTCCCATTCTGGGGTGCCAAAATTGCTGGATGAAAAGTCTTCATTATGGTTCCATCCAAGCCGGGGATAAACAACATGGCGACTGCTTTAGGAAGAAGGTTACAGTTTATTGCGGAGAAAAGCCAGACAGAAAGATGGATCCAGCAGAAAAGGTCTGACCACATGTGGGGAGTGGGTTCTTACACCCCATGGACTCTATTGTTTGGTTATTTCCTGTTTCAGGGTTTGTATTTCCTGCATCATGTATTCTGACCTGAGTCTAGGTGTGCCTTTTTGGTATTCTTGATGGTTGTGGGTTAATCCTATTATGTCCAAAGGTCATATCCTGCTTTCCTGGGGCTGGAGTATGTAGATGTTAGGGCTTTGTCTTCAACCTTCTTGATGGCTTAAATTTGCATGTCTATAGAACTGGTTTTCTGCTTGGGGGAAGGAAACCTGAGACTATTAAGAAAAACTGGGCCCGGCAAAGTCAATGTGGATTCTTGACCACGTGTGAGTGCCCTCCCATTGGTGGACAGGGGCCTGCGGCATCTCCAGTCCAGATTGTTGATATGTGTAGCAACCATGTACTTGGGCCTCGATAGCTTTATCTAGCCCTGGCCACCAAAGGTAGCTCCTCACCAGTGCCTTCATCCAGACTATTTTCCATAGCAAAATTTCACCAAATTGGGGGGAATCCAGCCCCTCCCTTCCCTACCAGATGGCAGAGGAAAAATGCTCTCTTCCACCAAATTGGGGGGGGGGGGAATCCAGGCCCTCCCTTCCCTGCCAGAAAGCAGAGCAAAAATGCTCTCTTCCACCAAATGGGGGGGGGGAAATCCAGGCCCTCCCTTCCTTGCCAGGGATAGCAGAGGAAAAATGCTGTTTCACCAAATTGGGGGGGAATCCAACTACTTCTTTCCCTACCAGATAGCAGAGGCAAAATGCTCCATTTCACCAAATTTGGAGGGGGAGGAATCCAGCCCCTGCCTTCCCTGCCAGACATAGCATAGTAAAGATGCTCCCCTTCACCAAATTGGAGGGGGGGGATCCAGCCCCTCCCTTCTCTGCCAGAGATAGCAGAGCAGAAGTGCCCTGTTTCACCAAAATGGGGGGGGAGGAATCCGGCACCCCCTTCCCTGCCACAGATAGAATTCTCTGCTCAGGAAGTAGCAAGAAAAAAGGAGCCCTTCTGTAAAGGGGGAGGGGGAAGGCCACCCTTTGCCTTTCAAATTTTGCCGCTTCCCTGCTTCCTAGTTGCCAGCACATCCTCAGGTAATTTTTGTTTTGGCGGGATGCTGAGTTGGCTCCACCTCCAGCTGCCCATGGTAACTTTTTCTGCACCTACTTGGCCACACCCACCCGGCACCCCCCAGCCAGCCACACAGATGTGATTGCGTCTACTTGGCCATGCCCACCCAACCGCCGCAAGTCATCCGCCCCGAATGGGCTGCACCTAATCCTTCGTGTCGACCCAGCCACGCCCACTCACCCTTGCCCACCTGGCAGCACTCAGATGGGCACACCTACCTGGTCACGCCCACCTGGCTGCAGTGAGTTCTCATAGACCCATTTGATGGGGACCCAGGATGCCTAGAAAGTTCACTGTGTGTTGTGATTCAGGGTCAGCCTGTGGGTTCGGCAGTTGGGTCGGACGATTCAGAGGAGGAGGAGGGGGGTGTTGGAGAGCCTCCAGAGGATAGCCCTGAGGCTCCGCAGAGCCCTCAGCCAGGCCCCTCCTATCTGGTTACGACGCAGACCCAGCTGTGTGAGCCTGACAGCGTGGATGAAGATGACCCACAGCTGGCCCTGTTCAAGGACGCCCGACACAGGAGGCAGTCAATCAGGAGTAAACAGAGGAAGGCAATGGGGCACCTCGGAAGGAGGCAGAGAGAAGCCACGCCTTGAACTGTTTAAAAGGGGAATGTGTGGGAGGGCTGGTTTGCTGAAGGCAACCGTTTGAATAGCTCCTGTTTCATGGTTTGTGTTTCTGTTTGCTCTGTTTTATGTCAATAAATTTGGCAGGCTTAGTTCCAGCCTCTTGCCATTTTGTAAAGGGGTTGTCCCTGCCTTTTCTGCAGGGCCGGTAGTAGGCTGGTACAGAACACTGTGTGACTCTGAGTCAGTTACTATCTGTCAGCCCAAACTGACACACAGAGCTGTGGTGGAGGAAGGAGTGTCATGTAACCACCCTGAGCCCCTGGAGGGTAGATGAGGTATAAATATTACAAGTAAATACGCTCTGCTGAGAAAGTTATGGGTAAATCCATGGAGTGTGGCATGTTACTAATTATGACTCCCTGTAATCCATTACTAAAAAATAACCAGAAAAAAGAAAATGGAAGCACATCTGAGTCTTAAGAAATACTAGAGTTACGTATCAAATTTTTGTGCCATTTGGGCAAAAGCAACAACTTGATTTAAGAGAAATTTCTTTAGCTGACCATATCCTCCTCAAAGCCAACACCTACCTTCAGTTTTTTGCCTTTGTATGGGTTTTTCACATGTTCTTCAGCATCCATGATCAATTCTGTCAGGGTCCGGAACTTTCTCACCTGTAAGAATAAAAAATAGTTGTCATGAAGTAAGAAGAGAGAGAGGACAAGAGAACAGTGTTGTGATTATTTTGAAGGTTGCTAATTTAAACTGATTAAAAAAAAATAGGGCTGAGTGGTTCACTTGGCAAGTGGGATCTTCATTTTGTGAATATTTATGCAGCTTTAAGCAGGAACTAGTAATAGTAGAAAGATTATAATTATTATCCTGCCAATGAGACAGTGATTTTTCTTTGTTTTACTGAACTGAAATTTCTTCTTGCCTTTCATTTCCAAAAATGTATATCATTCTATGCTGAGGTTATCAGAACACTAACATTTACCATGAACATTTGTTATGCAGGAAATTGAACAGATAGTCCTAATAATTACACTTTGAATTTGGGAAGACTAATCCATGTTCTGTGCTGCAGCTAACATACAGCTGCTGATAACATACATTAATTAAACAAAAGCAACCTTCCCCAAACTGGTGTGCTCAATATACATTTACAACCACAAAGTCGAATGCAAATTCTCAGTTACAGATACAATACATCTACATATCCATATAGAATTAAATCAGGGGACTGGAACTGGGTCCTTCAGCCGTCAATGAACTCCTACAATCCCATCTAGCACCACTGCTAATGATAAGATATCTAGGGAGTTGTAGTTCCTCCACATTTTCCATAGCTTACTAAGCCCTGTTCTATATCATGGTTCAACCCTGCAGACAAATCAGGACAGTAATTGTAGGAATAGCAATGTACTTCTCTAGTTTGAAGCTTAACAAGTCAAGCCTCTGCCTGTCTATTCAAACAAGCCTCAGCATTATCCCTCCAGGTAATGCAAAATAGAACTGCCGTGTTTCCCCCAAAATAAGACCGGGTCGTATTTTTTTTTTTGGACCAAAAGACCCATTAGGGCTTATTTTTGTGGGATTTCTGACTTTGTGGCTGGCCACCCACTCCCTCCCACTGTCTGCTTGCCCACGGCTGCAACGCTTTACAGAGCTTCCCAAAGTAGACATTCAGGAGGTGAGGGCAGTGCCAGTGGAACGTACCTTCAGGCAAGGAGGAGAGCGGCTCAGACAGGCGGGGGAAGCCAAAGGACTGGGCCACGCAAGCCTCCCCTGCCACCTCTGTCTGACACACTCTTTCCTTTTGCAAGCAGACAAAGCTTCCAGTCTCGCAGTTCTCCATCCAGGTAAAAAGTGTTCGGGTGCCTATGGGACGCATGGAAACAGAGCAAATTGCTCTGTTTCCAAGCGCTCCGTTTGCAAGCAGACAAAGCTTCCAGTCTCCCTTTGAGTGAAAAGTGTTTGGGCACCTATGGGGCGCTTGGAAATGGAGCAATTCACTTTGTTTCCAAGTGCCCCATGGGCACCCAAACTCTTTTCGCCCGGACAGACAACTGATGGAGACTGGAAGCTTCGTCTGCTTGCAAAAGGAAAGTGTGGCAGGCAGAGGGAGGCCATAGGGGAGGCTTGTGCCGCCCGGTTTTTCAGCTTCCCCCGCCTGTCCATGCCGCTCTTCTCACCTGAAGTCGCGTTCTGCCAGCACTGCCCTTGCCTCCCAAGCGTCTACCCTGGGAAGCCCTGTAAGCGGCAAGCAGATGGTGGAAGAGAGCGGGCAGGCAGCTTCAGCAGGTGTCTGGCAGGTGGAGGGAGGCGGCAAGGGAGGCTTGCACTGCCCAGTTACGGCCCAAGCCAGGGGAGACTTGATGGAGGTGGTGGCTGCCACCGGGCAGGTGATCTTGTGGGGTGAAGCGGGGGCAGACGGGACCGAACAAAGTGCCTCCAGCAGCGGACATGGCTGTTTACCAGTGGCGGAAATCTTTTGCTGTCACTCCCCCCTTGCTCCAAAATGGTGGAAGGAGACCAGGTAAGGTGACCGAGCCTCCCCCATCATCCATAGCATGGCAGTCCAGCTCTGGAGGGGAGTGAAAAGGAAGAGGTGAGTGGGCAGCTGGGTCATTTAATGGGTGGGGGGAGGTCACCGAGCGGGGAGTGGCCTGACTGCGGGGACCTGAGTTAAGTGGGTACGGGGCAGCTCCACCCCCACCTGTCTCGCCTCACCTTGTGGCGACAGCATTGATGTGACACACGCTCTCCTGCCCTGTTATGGCAGTGAGCAACCAGATGGTGGGATGGAGTAGGCGGGCTCTTAACTAGGGCTTATTTTGGGGGTAGGGCTTATATTAGGCACATGCCAAAAAACACTGGTCTACAAATTTTGGGAAATTATTGACCTCCAAGATAAAATGTGTTAATTCTTACATATTTTAATTAGATGAATTAGAAAACAGGTGATAAAGGTGGTGGTTGGCTAAAGTTTTCAAGATATTACACAATAAAGATTTACACACAAGCGAGTATATGTGCCTACAAGAGAAAGAGTTGTCTAAAGATCATGATGACTCATAACTTTGACCAATTACAGTAGAACAATGAAAATGGTACCGCATGGAAGTGTACAGATTTGTCTTCACTTTGAGACTAAAGATTATCACCTAACTGTAATTTATTGTTCTTTTATTGCAAGGTACATTTGTCTTGGTCAGATCTATGCATTATACAGTTACATCTGGTGGCTTGTGAAACGTGTCATTGCCTGACATTTCCAAGGAACAGTTGCGTGATATTTTCCCTCAGAAGCCAAGATGCGTCGAAACTGTGTAAACAATGCAGATATCTTCTGCTATATGTGTGGTGAGGCTACATTTCCATTTCAAAAGTGCAGTATGGCGGCAGTGGTAAAAAAAGGCATACCACCTATATTTTGGATGCAAAATGGGAGATCAGGACAAGAGTTGGGCCCATCATTATTGTGTCAACACAGTGACAATGGATGTTCCTACTCTGACAACTAAGGGAAATTGCAACCATTTTTACTCTGCTTTCAACGTGCTTTTTCTGCTGTTTAGGAATCAGGTGTAGAAGTGGGGATGGGGTGAATGCTTGAGCTCAGCTAGCCACAATAATGCAACTCCGTGGGAACTCAGGGACACAC
>JAKJMR010016968.1:30467-40968 GCA_024449315.1 Daboia siamensis
CTATATTGTATTTTATTCTATTCTATATTCTATTCTATTTTATTTTCCATTCTATTCTATATTCTATTCTATTTTATTTTCCATTCTATTCTATATTCTATTCTATTCTATATTCCTATTCTATTCTTAGCACTATTCTATTCTATTCTTATCATTATTCTATTCTATCCTATTCTATTCTTATTCTTTCCTATTGTTATTTCTATTCTATTCTATTCTATTCTATTCTTATTCTATTGTTATTTCTATTCTATATTTTTTTTTTATTTTATTTTATTTTTATTACATTTATATCCCGCCCTTCTCCGAAGACTCAGGGCGGCTTACAAGCTTAGCAGTAGCCTTCATTCTATGTATATGCCTGCTTATTAGGGCTTTCACACACACCCCAAGCGGCATTACTACAAAGTCAGCTTAATTGCCCCCAACAATCTGGGTCCTCATTTTACCTACCTGGGAAAGATGGAAGGCTGAGTCAACCTTGAGCCCGGTGGGACTCGAACCTGCACTAATTGCAGGCAGCTGGTGTTACTTAAGGAGGCATCAGCCCACTGCTCCATCAAGGCTCAGTATTCTATTCTATTCTATTCTATTCTATTCTATTCTATTCTATTCTATTCTATTCCATTCCATTCCATATTCTATTCCATTCCATATTCTATTCTATTCTATTCTATTCTATTCTATTCCATTCAGAGAGAGAGAGAGAGAGAGAGAGAGAAGGTGCCATTTAAACAGAAAAGGCTTTTTGAACAGATGGTTCAAAATGGTTGGTGGGAACAGATGGGAAGTTCACGGCAGAAAGATGTCAGCCAGGAGGAGAGCCCGTTGTTCCTCGATGAACTTGTCAAAGGGCTTCTTAATTACGGATCCCAAGGTATTGTCTTATCGAGGCAACTCACAATAAAACAGAGATGTCACCGCAGTTCTATTAGAAACCGTTTTTTTTTTTGGTTTCTGTTTTTTAAATAAAACCTGTTGGGAAGAAAGGGATAATCTCGTCCAACAGATCGGACTCCAGAAGGGAGTTCGTTCATCCAGATTTCTCTTCGGGAAATCTCGGAGATTGTGAGACACCCACAGAGATACACGTGTCTTGTGTCTTCGCACAAGATGGGTCAGGGAAGGAAAAAACTCGCATTTTCCTACAAGGAGAACAGTCTTACAGGTGAGGTTGCCTGGCCCTAAATAGTAGCTACTGTATCTTAAAGGTAAAGGTAAAGGTTCCCCCGCACACGCGTGCTAGTCGTTTCCAACTCTAGGGGCCGGTGCTCATCTCCGTTTCAAAGCCGAAGAGCCGGCGCTTGACCGAGGACGTCTCCGTGGTCATGTGGCCGGCATGACTAGACGCCAAAGGCGCACGGAACGCGGTTACCTTCCCACCAGACTGGTCCCTATTTTTCTACTTGCGTTTTTACGTGCTTTCAAACTGCTAGGTTGGCAGGAGCTGGGACGCGTAACAGGCGCTCACTCTGCTACGTGGCACTCGGGATTCGACCCGCCAAACTGCCGACCTTCTGATCGACAAGCTCAGCGTCTTAACCCACTGAGCCACCGCGTCCCCTACTGTATCTTAGCAGGTTGTTATTGTAATTTGCACATGGGAACACCGCATCGAAGCTGCTGTAAGAAGACAATGAACTGCGGGTAGATAGTTCTCAAACTGCAATGGTTCGCTTAGCGTCTGTTCCAAGTTACAACAGTGCTGAAAAAACTCATGGCGTTTTTTTCACGCTTGTAGCCACTGCAGCATCCCCTGTGGTCACACAATCCAAATTTGGACACTTAGCCAACTGACTCATATTTATGACGGTCACAGCGTCCCGGGATTACGTGATCCCCCTTTTGCGACTTTCGGACGAGGCAAAATCAATGGGGGAAGCCAGATCCACTTAACAACCGAGTCACTAACTGAACCAAAGCAGTCGTAAAATGGGGGCAAAACTGTCTCGCTTAGCAACAGAACTCTTGGGTAACTCAGTTACAGTTGTAAATCGAGGACTTCTTCGGTATTGTGGCGCTGCCTTTGATTTGCTGTTAGGCCGTACCTAAAAAATGGAATATTTAGTTTTTCTGCGACATGAGGCGCACACACACACACACAGACGAAATTTGTTTAAAATGGGCTGTCTACCCTTTGATGCTAAATAAGTAAATCGTATCTGTGCTATTTCTACACCAGCCTACAATTTTAGCAATATGAAAGACGGGTCCAATACAAAAGATTTTTTTTTTTCCCCTTCCCTCCTCAAAATAACCGTTGAGGAAAGTAATTAGCAGGCTATTATCTGCCAGACAAATAAAGCCAGTGAAATAAAAAGCACGTCCTGTTTACTGATTACATTTTTAATAACTTCTTGTTCGAATGGGCTAATTACATCATTCAAAAGCCTTCTGAGCAAAACGAATTCTCGGCAAAACGACGTCCGCAGATCAAACGCCTAAGCCGGCCAAACGTATTTGACAAGCCGAATCCGGCAGCAACTTCAGAGCTCTGCGTTCCCGTGGATGGTGGCGTGAATTTAAATCCATCGAGGCTGGATCGTAACGCCGTCCAAATTAGAGATCTCCCCTCTTCTTTAAGGCATCCCACATCTCCGGCAGTTAACGTCAAGCCACCTCTGACGGCTCGGGAAGCCACGTCCGTCGGAGATTGCACAGACAAGGAATAATGAAAATGTTTCATTCGTTTTGTAGCTGGCTTGCTGGCTTCTCAACTGTTTTTACGTCTTTCCCGCGTTCCTTTAGATGGGGTGTATATCTTTGCGGTGCTTAGTGCTCTCTGAGCTCGGCTGTTTTCTTGCAGACGTCTCACTACCCAACTAGATAACTTCATCAGGAGGAGGAGGAGAAGGAGAACAAGAAAGAGAAGGAGGAGGAGGAGAACTATGGGGTCCTTGGTTCTCACATTTCATTATCAAACTAGGTAACATCATCGGTGCTAGAAGGGAGCTGGATTTGTGGATCAGAGGAGGAGGAGGAGGAGGAGGAGGATGGGAAGAACGGGGAAGAGAAGAGCTTGACTCCCTCTTCTTTGAGGCAGCCCCTGAGATACTGGAAGACTGCTATCCTGTCACCTCTAGTTCTTCCTTTTCATCAAACTGGACCTACCCAATTCCAGCAACCGTTCCTCACATGTTTGAGCCTCCAGTCCCCTGATCATCTTTCTTGCTCTTCTCTGCACTCTTTCTAGAGAGTCTCAGCGTCTTTTTGACATTGTGGTGGCCAAATAAAGGAAGAATTATCCTGTCTAACAGCCGCTCCCACTGACCGCTGGATAGATTTCAAGTAGTTATGACACCAAACACGATGGAAAGGACTGGAGGGGCGGGGGTGTTGTTGGGGAAATTGAAGAAGAAAAAAAAACCAGATTTTTTTTTTCCCCTTTCCCCCCTCCCAAACAGCTCTGGAAAAAAGAGGGGGACCCTGTTTCTTCCCCCAATTTTCCCATTCCCCCACCTACCCCCCCCAGGCCTTCCCATCTCTGGTCACAACTGCTTCCAAACGTTAAACTTTTGCAAAGTTCATTCAGCATCTTGCTGGCTCGGCTGGATCAGCTTTTTCTAGAAAAACCCCGTTTCCAAGGACGACACTCCAGAAGGAAAAGACGCAGGCGGAACTTACCAAGGCCAACGAGACAGCGGCAAGCTAGATTTCCTCTTTAAATCAGGCACTTTCGAAGCGGCCCGATAAAACACAGAAAAAGACCAGAGGAGTGTCAAGAAGTGGACGAGAACTTACCTGTGGTCCTCAGAGAAAAGGTGACCAACTTAAGTGAAGTTCATGATGGGGTGGCTACAAGCCAGAGGGACTTCGGCGGGACCAATCCGAACCCCAAATTTCTAATTATTATTTAAAAAAAAAAAAAAAAAAGAATATGGATCTACATTGGGCTGTCTCAATTTTTTAAATGCAGGAAGCAGGGGGACACATCAACCTCGATGCCCTTTCGAAAGGAACCGAAGTGGTTTTAAAGAGAGGTGGAGCAAGGTTTCGGAGGAGGAGGAGGAGGAGGAGGAGGGGAAATGTTTGGCACTGGCCAGGATACAAATATGAAGAGCACAAAAAGGGCATTTAGAAGCTGCAAACTTCTTAAAAGAAACCAAGGAAAAGGAGCCAAGGAAAAAGCAACAGCGGAAAGATGAAGTCAGGAACTTGGTCCCTAACAATACAGAGCCTTTTTATACATACACACATGCACACACACACATGCACACACACACACAAAATAATCCTCTACGTTTATATATATATATATATATATATATATATTTTCTACAATAATCTTCTACATTAATCTATGCCAGGGGGTCTTCCACTTGGCCCTTTTATGACTCGTGGACTTCAACCCCCAGAATGCCTCAGCCAGGCACGCTGACTGAGGAATTCTGGGAGTTGAAGTCCACTCCTCTTAAAGTCTACATCGGGGGTCTTCCAACTTGGCCCTTTTATGACTCGTGGAGTTCAACTCCCAGAATTCCTCAGCCAGGCACGGTGGCTGAGGAATTCTGGGAGTTGAAATCCACAAGTCATAAAAGGGCCAAGTTGGAAGACCTCTGCTCTACACGTTAAACACTAACACTCGTCCTCACTCAGGGTGCCACAAAAGTCTAAAGGTTGTGGTGTTGCAATCACTTCCAAATTGCACAAACACACAGAGCCCGGAGGCAAATGAAAGACAACGGTGAGTTATGTCTTTATTCCATTAAAATCCTGTTAATTTTTCATATAATAAGTAGTCCTTATTAGCGCTCAATAGCTGGGTTTGTGGTAGTAAAATCAGCCCCATGTATATCTCTGCCAGAGCAGGCACAAAGATTTTACAAGCAAATCAAATTAAAGGCAGTCCTCGTTTAGACACCACAACTGGGACCAGCCACTTGGTCATTAAGTGGAACGGTCATTAAGTGAAAACCACTGTGCTTACTTCAGGTGTTTTTTTTTTGCTATTCTTAACATTTCCTTCAGCCAAACTAGGATTCTCTCTCTCTTTGAAGAAATCTTGGCATTGGATAAAGAAGGAAATAAAAATAAAACAAGAGAGAGAGACAGTGAATGTGGGAAATGAAAGGATTGGTTGTTGAGGAGATTCATTTATTTTTTTTGCACTGCGGTAACGTCAAACAGTCATTAAACAAGGCAGTCACTAAACGGGGGCTACCTGTACACAAAGGAAATTCCGTCTTTTTCCCCAAACCACAAAATTATTCTCCTTCTATTATTATTTTTTTTTAAAAAAAAAATCTGAGTTGGTTTCGTTCATTGAGAGCGTGGTTTTGCGTTGGCTTAAAAAAAAAAATCCACAAATTTAACACGGCTACAAAACTTTTGGACAAAAAGCTCCACGGCAAAGTTAAGAAAATTTTAGCAAAGGCAATTCTGTAAGGACGGCGTTCGAATAAAAAGAGCTCGTTTCTTTCGCTTTACAATGGTTATTAATTGCTTTTAGCCTTTCCTACTGATTGGATCCGTTTTGTCATGCTCATTTTGCATACATTTCCATTTTAACAGCAACATTTCGTATTTTGTGAACTGATTCCCTACAGAGGGGTGTGTGTGTGTGTGTGTGTGTGTGTGTGTGTGTGTGTGTGTGACAACACACAATGCGTCTGATGAGCCGGACTATCCATCCATAAAAGTTTCTGCCGCCGGTTTGTCTTTAACATGTCTGAAATTTGCCAAACGACACCCACTCCTCTCCAAATTTCTCTACAGGTAGTATAGTTACAACCATACTTTGTTTAGTGACCATTCAAAGTTATAACGGTACTGACAAAAGTGACTTATGACGGGTTATCACCGATGCAGCCTCCCCAATGGCCATAGGATTACAATTTTGACAGTTGGCATGGACTTATACAGTTGCAGCATTCTGGAATCACGTGATCCCCTTATCTGACCTTTCCAGGAGGCCTCTGACCAGTGAAGTCAATGGGGGAAGCCAGATTCGCTTAAGGACGTGATTCACTTTGTAGCGGTTTGCTTAACAACGGTGGCAAAAAGGTCATAAATCGGGGCACAACTCAATTGCTGAGCAACAGAAATTTCGGGGTCAGTTCTGGTTGTTAAGTTGAGGACTACTTGCATGTGGATTTCGACTCTCCCGAAATTGCCCAACCAACATATACGGTCTAGGGAATTCTGGGAGCTGTAGTCCACACAACTGCACCGATTGCTAAAGTTGGGAACAGAACAGAGTAGAGTAGGGTAGGGTAGGGTAGGGTAGGGTAGGGTAGGGTAGAGTAGAGTAGAGTAGAATAGAATAGAATAGAATAGAATAGAATAGAATAGAATAGAATAGAATAGAATAGAATAGAATAGAATAGAATAGAATAAAGGGACGCGGTGGCTCAGTGGGTTAGGACGCTGAGCTTGTCGATCAGAAGGTCGGCAGTTTGGCGGGTCAAATCCCAAGGGCCGCGTAACAGAATGAGCACCTGTTACTTGTCCCAGCTCCTGCCAAGCTAGCAGTTCGAAAGCACGTAAAAATGCAAGTAGAAAAATAGGGACCACGACGGTGGGAAGGTAACGACGTTCCGTGCGCCTTTGGCGTCTAGTCATGCCGGCCACATGACCACGGAGACGTCCTCGGACAAGCGCTGGCTCTTCGGCTTTGAAACGGAGATGAGCACCGGCCCCTAGAGTCGGAAACGACTAGCACGTGTATGCGGGGGAACCTTTACCTTTACCTTTTTAGAGTAGAGTAGAGTAGAGTAGAGTAGAATAGGAATAGAATAGAATAGAATAGAATAGAATAGAATAGAATAGGAATAGAATTAATAGAATAGAATAAAATAGAATTAGAAAAGAAATAAATTAGAAAAGAAATAGAATAGAAATAGAGTAGAGTAGAGTAGAGTAGAGTAGAGTAGAGTAGAGTAGAATAGAATAGAATAGAATAGAATAGAATAGAATAGAATAGAATAGAATAGAATAGAATAGAATAGAAGGTGGAAGGGACCTTGGAAGTCTTCTAGTCCAGCCCCCTACTCAAGCAGGAGAACCTCTACCCGTGTGGCACCCGTGGACACACGCGCCGTCGCCCCAGGCCTAGACCTTTTTGCTTTCGGCCTCCACCGCCATGTGCAAAAAAAAAAAGAGAGGTTCAATCAATCAATTTCAACTTCTCGCCGGAAAAAAAAAAAAGTTCTCGCAAAGTTGGAATCGATTGATTGAAACGTTTTAGACCCACCCAGGCTGCCGTTAACCACCGCAGCCAATGGGCCACACCCACCCAACGGGCCACGCCCACCCGGCCCCCCGATGATACCTAAGTGGGTTTTGGGTTGCAGTTTGGGCCCTCGGTCTCTGAAAGGTTCGCCCTCACTGATCTACACCAGACAAGTGACTGTCTAAGACCAGGGATAGGGAACCTCGGCTCTTTTAGGACTCGTGGACTTCAACTCCCAGAATTCCTGAGTCAGCTGACTCAGGAATTTTGGGAGTTGAAGTCCACGAGTCCTAAAAGAGCCGAGGTTGCCTACCCCTGGTCTAGACTCTCCTTAAGAGAAGCACTGGGCTTTGCCACTCAGCCTTGGCCGAAATTGACCAGTGGAGACCAGACCATGTCCCCTGCTCAGTGAAGTCCATCCTTCATGCCTCTTTTAAGCCTGCTTTGCCTTGTCATATCCACGGCAGCAAATGAAACAGATATTGGCGCAATGGTCAGATTACGTCAGGAATGGAACGGTGGAAGAACGCAATCTGAAATTTGACACAAAGCAGACAACAGAGGAAGGGACAGGAAATGGAGAGGAGATGGGTTAAACCGAGGAAAAAATGAAGCTTCATTTATTCCGGGGGCTGAGTTAAGACCACCGTCTAAAGCGACAAAGCGCTTCGACGCAAACAAAAAACAAAACTCTGCGACAGAGTTTTCTTTGCCTGGGAACCTCCTACGCAACCACATTTTTCCAGGGCTGTCCAAACTTGGCAACTTTTAAGCCTTCTGGACTTCGAGAACATTCCTCAGCCAGCCACGCTGGGCACGTTTTGGGGCACTAGGGACCGGTTCCGTGGAGAGAGGTTTTCCCACGGACCGAAGGGTGCCTGGTTTTGTGTGTTGCCTGCATCCCGTGGATGGGGCTTTGCTTGTTTGTGCGGACCGGTTGCTGGCGCGCTGCGGCCCGGTACCGGTCCACGGCCCGGGGGTTTGGGGACCCCTGTGTTAGGATCCTATTGTTAGGAAGCTACAGTGTGAGAATGCGGTGTCCCAGGAAGTGGGTCTTCTGTGCCATAGTGCCCACCTAAGGGAATATCCCATACACAAACACACAGACATACACACACACAGGGAGAAGTGATATTAGCTGCATCTCTGTTGGTTTTTTTGGAAGCCCTCAAAATACGGCTACATCATCAAGCTTGGGAGTCTAGTGAGATATTGAGATGACTCTGCTTTCTTTTTTGTTAACATCTGTCATACATATATGCCACCCGCTGTAACTTTTTGTAAGATGGGCAACCATTTGTCTGAAATGGGATAGGTTCTCCTGCTTGGGCAGGGGGCTGGACTAGAAGACCTCTAAGGTCCCTTCCAACTATTCTATTCTATTCTATTCTATTCTATTCTATTCTATTCTATTCCATTCCATTCCATTCAATTCCATATTTTCTATTCTATTCTATTCTATTCTATTCTATTCTATTCTATTCTATTCTATTCTATTCCATCCTATTCCATTCTTATTCTCTATTCCATTCCATTCCATTTTTCTTATTCTCTATTTTAATTCTATTCTATTCTAATTCTATTCCATTCCATTCTTCTTATTCTCTATTCTATTCTATTCTATTCTATTCTATTCTATTCTATTCGTTTCTATTCTACTGTTTCTATCCTATCCTATCCTATCCTATCCTATCCCATTCTATTCTATTCTCTTCATCAGCACTATTGACAAAAATCACAAATAGTCAATTGCAAAAGGCAGCTCTACTCGGAGCAGCTTACAACCGATGACGATAAATTTAATCTTTAAACCCTCCACATCTGCCTATCCCAGTCCCTCGGGAAGGATCCGATAGGTGGACAAAAAAAAAAAAAAATGCCAAACCATCTCTCAACCTCCAAGCTGACCGTGCAACGAATCGAAAAGAAGAATCAGCTGTTCCTCGGCACAATTTCCCATCCTGTGACATCACCACACATCACACACCACGAGATTTTCCTCCCCCGGTTCCTCAGGAAGGGACCGGAGAGCTGAACGAAAAGGCCCAATCCAAACGTCAAACATCCGGCGGAACCGCAGCCCTAATGGTCAAGCGTGGGAATCTCTCACCTGTATTTTTATCGGCCAGGTGAAGTTGCTGACGTAGACGAAGAAAGTGATGTTGGGGCTGTTGCGGAAATCAAATTTCTCGTTGGAGAAGCTGTCCTTATATTCCTTGACCTGGTTTTTCGACACCACCGGAATCTCCTCTCCGGCTTGCGTACCAGCTTTCGGGGGAATTTAAATGAAAAAGAAGACAGGAAATGAGAACGGACAGGAACGTCGGGACCTTTGGGGGATGTAGAGGGACACTGTCATTCGATCGCTCAGGGCTGTCGACCCGGTTGACACCTGTCAAAACTTCCATCTACCACCCAGGGTGGTTGGGAGAACTGCTGAGAGACCAATCGGAGCCGTTCTATGGAGGACAGCCAAATCGTCAATGTCACACAGGTCGTCCCTGCCTTAAACCCCCAAGGAAGGCCCACATTCCTGTCGCTACCCAAGGGAGGGTTGTTAAGTGAGTTTGGCGCCGTTTTATGACTTTTCTTGCCACAGTGGTTAAGCGAACCTTGCAGTTGTTAAGGCACCGAGGTAAGAACTGAGCTGTCTTTTGCCGTCTTCGGCATCCTTTCTCCCCATCCTGATCTCATCCCCACCAATTCCAGCTTCTTCGTTTGCAGAAGGGTTAGGGTTTGTGGAAAGGCAAGACGAGAAGCAGCGGATGGGAACGAATCAAGGAGAGAAGCAACCGGGAACGAAGGAGGAACTTCCTGACAGTGAGGACAATTAACCAGTGGAACTCCTTGCCTCCAGAAGCGGTGGATGCTCCAACACTGGAGGCTTTTAAGAAGAGACTGGACAGCCATTTGTCCGAAATGGTATAGGGTTTCCTGCCTGAGCAGGGGGTTGGACTAGATGACCTCCAAGGTCTCTTCCAACATCATCATCATCATTATTATTATATAACTTTTATTCATTAAACATGAACCTCAGTCAACTGAACATTCAAAGTGACTGGCACTAATGGTTGACACGGGTTGCTGCCAGCATCCTAAGTATCAACCAGGTATTTTTTATTATTATTATTATTATTATTATTATTATTATTATTATTATTATTATTATTATTATCATCATCATCATCATCATCATCATCATATTATTATTATTATTATTATTATTATTATTATTATTATTATTATTATTATTATCATTATTATTATTATTATTATTATTATCATTATTATTATTATTATTATTATTATTATTATTATTATTATTATTAT
>JAKJMR010016969.1:6438-29034 GCA_024449315.1 Daboia siamensis
ATAAGAAGAAGAAGAAGAAGAAGAAGAAGAAGAAAAAGTAGTAGTAGTAGTAGTAGTTGTTGTTGTTGGAAGGGACCTTGTAGGTCATCTAGTCCAACCCCCTACTAAGGCAGGAAACCCTATACCATTTCAGACAAATGGCTGTCCAGTCTCTTCTTCAAAACTTCCAGTGTTGGAGCATTCACCACTTCTAGAGGCAGGTTGTTCCACTGGTTAATTGTTCTAACTGTCAGGAAGTTTCTCCTTAGTTCTAGGTTGCTTCTCTCCTTGACTAGTTTCCATCCATTGCTTCTTGTTCTGCTTTCAGGTGCTTTGGAGAATAGCTTGGCTCCCTCTTCTTTGTGGCAGCCCCTGAGATATTGGAACACTGCTATCATGTCACCCCTCACTCTTCTCTTCGTTAAACTACACATACCCAATTCCAGCAACCGTTCCCTATATGTTTTGGCCTCCAGCCCCCTAATCATCTTTGTTGCTCTTCTCTGTACCCTTTCTAGAGTCTCGACATCTTTTTTACATTGTGGTGACCAAAACTGGATGCAGTATTCCAGGTGTGGCCTTACCAAGGCATTGTAAAGTGGTATTAGTACTTCACGTGATCTTGATTCTATCCCTCTGTTAATGCAGCCTAGCACTGTGTTGGCTTTTTTGGCAGCTGCAGCACACTGCTGGCTCATATTTAAGTGATTGTCCACTAGGACTCCGAGATCTCTCTCACAGTTACTACTATCGAGCAAGGTACCACCTATACTATACCTGTGCACATTTTTCTATCTTATCAAGTAGTAGGTTGTGATCTACTTTATCAAATGCCTTACTGAAATCCAAGTAAATTATATCCACAGCATTCCTCTGGTCCACTAGTTTTGTCACTTGGTCAAAGAATGCAATAAGGTTTGTCTGGCATGATCTGTTTTTGACAAACCCATGTTGGCTTTTAGTGATAACTTTGTTCGCATCAAGGTGTTCACTGATTTGTTGTTTGATTATCTTTTCCAGAATCTTCCCAGGTATTGAGGTCAGGCTGATAGGTCTGTAGTTTCCTGGATCTATTTTTTTCCCTTTTTTGAAGATGGGAACTACATCAGCTCTCTTCCAGTCCTCTGGTAGTTCCCCAGTGCTCCAGGATCTTTGAAAAATATAGTTCAGTGGTTCTGAGATCACGTCTGCCAGTTCCTTCAGAACCTTGGGGTGTAATCCATCTGGTCCTGGTGATTTGAACTCGTCTAGGCTGGACAGGTGCTCACTTACCATTTTCTTGCCTATCTTAACTTGCGTTTCTATTCTGTTTTTTATGGCACTGGTTTTGCTAGGTTGGACTGTTTTTTCCCTTTGTGTAAAGACAGATGCAAAAAACGAGTTAAATAGTTCTGCTTTCTCCCTGTTGCTTATCACCTTCTTGCCACTTTCCCCTACTAATGGACCAATCATTTCTTTAACTTTTTTCTTGTTTCTTATATGTTGAAAGAAGCTTTTTTTGTTATTTTTGACTTTGGTCGCAAGCCTTAGTTCATTTTGAGCCTTAGCTTCCCTCACTTCATCTTTGCAGGCATGGGCTGTTTGTTGATATTCTGCCTTTCTCTTTCCACTTCTTATACTTGTCCTTTTTATCTTTCAGTTTATCAGAGAGTTCTTTATGCAGCCATGCTGGTTTCTTTTGAAAGCTGTTATTTTTCTTCTTTGTTGGTATTGTGCTAGACTGGGCCTTTATTATCTCACTTTTCAAAATTTCCCAAGCTTCTTGAGTTGTTTTCCCCTTTAGGATTCTCATCCATGGAATTCTTCCCAAGGTCTCTCTAAGTTTATTGAAATTAGCTCTTTTAAAGTCCAAGACTCTAGTTGGGCTGTATTCTATTGCTTGTGCTTCCATAATGTTGAATTCCAATATTGCATGATCACTTCCCCCCAAGGTTCCTGTGGCTTTGACACTTTCTATCATTTCATCTCTGTTAGTGAGAATTAAATCCAATATGGCTAATCCCCTAGTTCCCTTCTCTACTTTTTGGGAGAGAAAGTTGTCTGCTAGGTTTGTCAGGAATCTGTTAGATCTTCCACTTGGTGCAGAATTTGTCTCCCAGTTGATATCAGGGTAATTAAAGTCTCCCATTACTATTGTGATGCACTTCCTACATACCTTAGTTAACTGACTAGCAAAAAGTTCATCTATTTGCTCTGCTTGGTTGGGCGGCCTATAATATACACCTATGGCAATGTCATTTTTCCCCCTTTTATATTGACCCAAATACATTCAAGTTTACAGTTTTCATCATTGTTGTGCTCTATTTCTGTAGAGATAAAGTTATTTCTTATATATAGAGCAACTCCACCTCCTCTTTTGTTTAGTCTATTTCTTTTAAATAATTTAAATCCCTCTAGCTGTGTGTTCCATTTGTGGGTTTCGTCCCACCATGTTTCCATAATGGCAACAATATCATATCTGCCCTCATTTACCTGAATTTCTAGTTCACCCTGCTTACTGTTCATACTCTGTGCATTAGTGTACAGACATTTGAGTCCTTTATGACTGACCCTGTGTTTACTTGCTACATAACTTGTGTGGTGCCTAAGTTCCCCTATTTTCTTAGATTGCCGGGGACAGTGATGTTCTGTATCAATTAACTCACTGTCCCCGTTGTTTAGTTTAAATATTCCTTCAGAAAAGCTGTGAATGACTTTGTTTGCATCAAGGCGTTCGCTGATTTGTTGTTTATCTTTTCCAGAATCTTCCCAGGTATTGAGGTCAGGCTGATAGGTCTGTAGTTTCCTGCATCTATTTTTTTCCCTTTTTTGAAGATGGGAACTACATCAGCTCTCTTCCAGTCCTCTGGTAGTCCCCCAGTGCTCCAGGATCTTTGAAAAATATAGTTCAGTGGTTCTGAGATCACGTCTGCCAGTTCCTTGAGAACTTTGGGGTGTAATCCATCTGGTCCTGGTGATTTGAACTCGTCTAGACTGGACAGGTGCTCACTTACCATTTTCTTGCCTATGTTAACTTGCGTTTCTATTCTGTTTTTTATGGCACTGGTTTTGCTAGGTTGGACTGTTTTTTCCCTTTGTGTAAAGACAGATGCAAAAAACGAGTTAAATAGTTCTGCTTTCTCCCTGTTGCTTGTCACCTTCTTGCCATTTTCCCCCACTAATGGGCCAATCATTTCCTTAACTTTTTTCTTGTTTTTTATATGTTGAAACCTTTTTTTTGTTATTTTTGACTTTGGTTGCAAGCCTTAGTTCATTTTGAGCCTTAGCTTCCCTCACTTCATCTTTGCAGGCACGGGCTGTTTGCTGATATTCTGCCTTGGTTATGTGCCCCTCTTTCCACTTCTTATACTTGTCCTTTTTATCTTTCAATTTATCACAGAGTTCTTTATGCAGCTATGCTGGTTTCTTTTGGGAGCTGTCAGTGAGGACTGCCTGTAAAACTTCAAGATGAGGGGATTCATTATGCAGGCTATGCATGCTTACTAAAAAAATATGTCCTGATATGGACAACAATGCTCACTCCCAAATGTGCATTATAGTGAGTAAGGATCAATCAGAATAGAGCTGGAAGGGACCTTGGAGATCTTCTAGTCAGTGTTCGGATTCAAATAATTTAACAACCGTTTCTCTGCAGAATTCCCCCCCCTGCACGGAGCGCTCTCCCGCTGCTTCCCCCCCGGATAGAGAGCTCCGCCACTGCTCCTTCCCCCCCCCCCCCCCCCGACAGAGCGTTCCACAGCCACCGCTGCTTCCACCCCAGGATGGAAAGCTCCACCACCACTGCTGATTCCCCCCAACCCCTCCCAGATGGAGCACTCCACTGCTGCCACTGCTTCCCCCTCCAGGACAGAGCACTCTGCTGCCACTGCTGCTTCCCAATCCAGGACAGAGCATTCTGCTGCTTCCCCCTCTAGGACGGAGAGCTCCGCTGCCACTGCTGCTTCCACCCAACCCCTCCCCCCAATAAGGCAGGCACACACGAGCAAGCAGCACATCCAGGTCTTATTGTTTGAGAGCAATCCTGCTGCTGTGCCTCCACTTTGTTCAATTTGAACGGAGCCGAGGCACCCAAGCTGCTGGAGGCCGCTTGAGTGGGGAGGACAAGGAGGAGAAGAGCAGTGAGGGTTTGTGCCAGCTGTCCGGCCAGGCGAGGAGTAAGTAAGCCTGGTGATGGTGGCTGGCTGGCTGGCTGGGGAGGGGGGATCATGGCCACTCAGGGGGTATCTGCCAAGCCTCATGGCAGCGGCATTGGCGGGCATGATGTGGCTCAGCTGAAAGCGGCTGCAAAACAAGTGGGGTGGCATGGGACAGATCCCCCATCACCTGCCCACCCACCCTCTTCCCTTTCATTCCCCTTCCAAGCCCTCTTTGCAGCTCTACCCACATAGCTACTGAAGCGCCAGGTGGAGCACTGGAGCTGGAAAGCCCCTGCTTTTCAGCTCCGTCACATTTCTCTGCCGCCGCAGAACTGGAGAGCTTGCCCTACCCACCACCGCTCAGATGCCCTCGGTTCCCAAACCATTTCTTTTCTAACCTTCTTTCCAGCTCTGACGCGGTCCTCTGCCGCCATGGGCAGTCCCACAAACAAAAGAAGTTTGTAGGACTAAAAAAAAAAGTTCAATCAATGAATTCCAACTTCTCATGAAAAAAAAAAGATCTCGCAAAGTTGGAATTGATTGATTGGTGGCAGAGGACTGTGTCAGAGCTGGAGAGCTTGCCCCACCCACCACCAACCAGATGCCCTCCCTTCCCAAAGCATTTCTATGCTAACCTTGTCCCACAAACAAAAGACGTTTGCCAAAGTGGGCTGCAATATGTGCTGCAATAGAGAGACCAGAAGTGGGGCAGCCAGCGTGAGGGAAGGAGGAGTGGGGAGAAGAGGAAAAGCAGCTGAGTGAGAAGAGGCACCAAAACCAACAGAGTCCATGTTCCAACCTGCCACATGCTTGTCCCGCGTTAGCTATGCTCTCCATGGCTAACATGGTGGTGTGTGTGTGTGTGTTTTGCAGCGGGCGGGTTTGGGGGATGGTTAATCCCCATTCGTGGCATGTCCGCCAACCAATAGCCATGCCACCTCTTGGGAGGGAACTGAAAAAAGTGGAGTCTGTGTGTGCACTCGCCCTGTGTCTACCATGCTCTACACAGCTGACCCGAAGTGTGGAGAGCATGGCTGAGGTGGAGTGAGCGTGTAGCAGGCACACACACAGACTCTGCCATTTTTGGCAGTGCTTCAGTGCCTGACCGGCCAGGACAGCTCCACTCCTCACTCAGCCTCTCTCATCTTTTTAAGTGGGAGAACTTGCACAATTGGTGGCTGACTAAATACTTTTTTGTCCCACTGTATCTTAATTGTTTTAACATTCAATCTTTTAGACAATCAATGACCTAATAAATTTTTCTCAATTTTAATTTTCCACTAATATTTAAATTTAACATTTAATATTTATCATTTCCAAATTTTAAATGACCCCAATTCCTATCACAATTCCTCCCAAAGCCTGGTGTTCAGGATACACATCTTATCTATGTAGGTTGTCGCCATCTACATCAACAAATTAATAATACAAGCTAATATTCTTATTTTCTAATAATTCTCAAATATCTTAAAATCTTAAATTTAATAAACATTTTTTTTTATTTCCACATTTAGTATTTCCTCTTTCTTCCTCTCTGTATCTACTATCTCATATTTAGGACTAATAGGGTTTTTTTAACTATTAATATTCCAATTTAATTGTTAGTGTTTATACTTCTAAATTTTACTTAAACAAAATTTTCTTTATCTCAACTTATAACAGTATCTTGTATTCGAATTGTAATTCGATCAATGACCCCCTAGTAAATTTTTCCCAATTTTAATTTTCCCTTAATATTTAAATTTAACATTTATCATTTCCAGATTTTTAATTGACCGCATTGCAATTGATTATCTTAGGGATCACCTGCTGCCAACATCAACTTCCCATCGTCCTGTGCGCTCCCATAGGGAGGGCCTCCTTAGGGTGCTGCCAGTCAGGGAGTGCCGGCGGGTGATCCCCAGAGGGAGGGCGTTCTCTGTGGGTGCGCCTGCCCTATGGAATTTATTTATTTATTTAATTGGATTTATATACCGCCCCTCTCCCAAGGGACTCGGGGCGGTGTACAGGGCAATTAAAACACTATGAACAACACATAATATACAAAAATTAAAATGAAATTAAACCAAATAGCCCTAAACAATAAAACACATTCTAAAATTGAAAATTTTCAAAATTTAAGATCTAAAATCCCAGTCCCTCAGTCCAGGCTGGCAAGTTCAAATAGCCAAGTCTTCAGGTCGCGGTGAAAAGAGCGAAGGTCGGGAGCCATCTGGAGCTCAACAGGAAGCTGATTCCAGAGGGCGGGCGCACCCACAGAGAATGCTCTCCCCCTGGGGATCACCCGCCGGCACTCCCTGACTGGAAATAAAAAGCTGGGTATCATCAGCATACTGATGATACCCCACCCCAAAACCATGAATGATCTCACCCAGCATCTTCATATAGATGTTGAACAGGAGGGGCGAGAGGACCGAGCCCTGAGAGACTCCACAAACGAGAGGCCTCGAAGCTGAACTCTGTCCCCCTGCCAACACCAACTCCAGACTGCCCCCGACCTTCGTTCGTTTCACCAGGACCTGAAAACCTGGTTCTTTGATCAATCTGGCCTGGACTGAGGGGTTTTAAGTTTTTAAACTTTGTTTTAATTTGCTGGGCTATTAATTAATTTAATTCATTTTAATTCTATTTCTATTTCAACTTTTATATTGTCTTTTTAAATTTTGCCCTGTAAACCGCCCTGAGTCCTTCGGGAATAGGGTGGTATATAAAACTAATTAAATAAATAAATAAATATTGGAGGGGGAACAGAAATGTTACAATTAGCAAGCAGGATGACCCTACCACTCTTAGCTCATTGGAACCCGAGTCCTGTTCTGACCCCTGCAGCTTCCCTGCCTCCCAGACCAGCGGCAGCGTCAAGCCTGGGACCCAGGCAAAGCTCCCCCATGCCAACAGCTAACTGCAAGTCCAGTGGGGTAGCCATGGGGTTTCCAAGGATGGGCACAACAACAGCCACAGCCCCATCAAGAAAACTGCAGTTGAGTGCCTGAATGACTACAGACCTATTGCATTAACGTCTGTAGTCATGAAATGCTTTGAAAGATTGGTTCTCCAACATCTTAGGACATGCCTCCCACTGGACTTTGATAAACATCAATTTGCCTACAGGGGAAATAGGTCAACAGACGATGCCATAGCTACTGCTTTACACTCTGTAGCAAGTCATCTCGAGAGACCTGGAAGTTATGTCAGGATGCTTTTTGTTGACTACAGCTCGGCTTTCAACACCATTTTGCCGAGCATTCTCATCGAGAAGCTGACTGACTTGAAATTCTCCCCCGCCATCTGCGATTGGATTCAAGACTTTCTTAGGGATCGGTTACAAACAGTGAGGGTCGGGTCTGCTTTGTCCACCCCCCTGAAACTTTGCACCGGCACGCCACAGGGCTGTGTGCTTAGCCCCTACCTGTACTCTTTATACACTTATGATTGTGTATCATCTGACCCATCCACTGCGATAATCAAGTTCACAGATGATACAACTGTGGTGGGTCTTATTACAGGTGGGGATGAGACAGCATATAGGGCGGAGGTACAAAAACTATCCATATGGTGTAGTAACAACAACTTGCACCTAAACATTGGCAAGACGAAAGAGATGGTGTTAGACTTCCGGAGAAAAAAGGAGGAACCTACTCCACTTTACATCGGGGAGGACTGTGTGGAGAGAGTTTCCTCCTTTAAATTTTTGGGAGTCTACCTCTGTGAAGATCTGACCTGGAAAGTTAACACAACCCAGGTGGCTAGGAAGGCCCAACAGAGGCTTCACTTTCTTAGGGTCTTGCGGAAGAACAGGGTAGAACAACGGCTAATGACCCTCTTTTACCAGTCTACTATAGAAAGCGTCCTCTCGTATGGTATTGTGGTTTGGTATGCTGGTCTGACAGCCGTGGATAGGAAAGTATTACAGAGGGTAGTGAGCACAGCACAAGACATTGTGGGCTGTCCCCTGACACCACTGGATGACATCGCCAGGGCTCATTGCCTTGGAAGAGTGAGGAAGATTCTCAGGGATGACTCACACCCTGGACGGTATCACTTTACTCTCCTACCATCTGGTAGGAGATATAGGAGTATAATCAGCCGTACCAACAGGCTGAAAAATAGCTTTTATCTGTGGGCTGTTATGCTTTTAAATGGGATATAATCTCTGTGAACTTATGCAGAATTGACTTGGGAGGCCGGTGTGTGGTGTAGTTGGTTCACATGGTGTGGTAGGATGGAGGGTTTGTTGTCACTGTGTGTTGGGGGGGGAGAGCACGGGGGGGAGGCTCAGCTAATCTCAATGTACACATGTTGTACTTTGACAATAAAGGTTTATTATTTATTATTATTATTATCACCCAGGCCACTGATGGCTGAAGGGAAAAGAATTCAGACCCGGGTCGATAGAGATGCTCTGAACCAGCCAGGCAGCCTTGTCTCAACAAAAAAAACCCTCCTGAGCACTGCCCGCTGAACTTTTATTCACCTCCCTCTTCTGAATACCAACATTACAAAAAACTCCATCAATCTCATACAACATAGGACACATAGAGATAATTGGATACCTAGTGAGAACTTCTCAGGTGCCTATGAGATCATTACAAAAACAAGATACTAAATGTCACTGCGTGTATTTTTAGTTTTGCCAGCTTCGCTCATTTCTATCTGTACATTTTCCCCTGCTCTCTGCACCTGTGTTATTATCTTATCATGTAACCATAGTGAATCCAGCTATGTCCTGCTATGTTATGGTTTCAGACTGTTTTGTGCGCATGCCTAGAAAAAGTTTCTCACAGTTACTTCTTACTTTTTCTCTTCTGCCTGATGAGAGAATGTAGTCAGTTTAGGTCTTTTGTTTTCTCATTAAAAGTTTTACATAGAATATGCCTTGGATTTCCTTTCTTTGATATTCACCATGCAAATGAACCACGGTCCATCCTCCTCTGGTCAGAATGTTAATTGTTCTGCGACATTTGGTCCCCGAGGATGGTTTATTTTTATTTTCAAGATTTATTGATAGGCAATTAGCCAGGCAGTTAGTCCGGCACTGAGGAGGCTGTGATTAATTGCTGCAAATATGCCGAGGAAAAGGAGAAAGAAGAAGGCCGGTTATCAGTCTGCTGAGGAGGAGGAAGCCGTTTCACAGAGAGATATCCCTTCAAGTTTACAGACTCCGTTGGCGTCGGCTACACGTCTTGGAGTAGCAGCCTCTGAGCCAAGGTCAGTTTCACCGTTTTCTGTTTTTGCAGACTCTCAAGCTGATGCCCCAGTTGTAACCTATGCTCATGGGGATCAGGATGATTATGAGAGATTTGGTGCTAGACCTAAGGCTTCACTAGGGAAGGAAGTGATGTATTATCCGCCAAGGCCTGAGCAAACTGTGCAGGAGAAGGCTTTGCAAAGTTATTATGAACAAATTGAAGTTTTTGAGAAAGAGCTGCAAAACGCAAAGTTGTGTGCAGCATGGTATAAAAAGCATGGGAGAGCCTCTGCTGGCATTCAGTTTTCAGAATCGGCCATTTTGCCTCCCTCTTCACAAGCAAAGCCACACGCACAAGAGATCGGCATTTTGCCTTCTTCCTCAAAGACTAAGGTTCGCCCACAGTGGAATCTTGTGTCAGATGAATGGGAGCCTGACTGACTGCTGTGTCAAATGACACATGAGGATACAATGGTGCCTGAATCTAATGTTATAACACCATCTGCTGGTGAATCTGTTTTACAAGATGCATTTCAGAGAATGCAGAATGCATTTTCACAGATGTCTCTTCATCAGGCATCACTCCAAGCTGCCACATCTCCTCATTCATTGGGAGCTTCAGTTAATGCCTATTAATACTGCTACTATTCAGGTTCCTGTCTCAGATGGAGCACAGCAGCCCTCAGCCCAAGTGCAGCCTCCACTGGTTCCTCAAATACAAAGGCCAGTGCTAAACGCAGGCCAACTTAATGTAGCAGCTCAAGTGCCAGCACCTTCTGCTGGCCAGGGTGGCATTGCAGCTCAAGTACAGCCACCCCCAGCACCAGTACCTGTAGCAGCTTCAATGCAACTGCCGCAAGCCCTGGCACAGGGGCCACTGGTGCCCCCTGCTGGTTACGTCCAGATGGCACAGCCTGCACAACCAGCGCCTCCTGCAGGCTGAGTCCCACTTGCACAACCTGCACAGCCAGTACCCCAATTTCATGTTCCTCAACAGGCACCCTCTATTGTACCACTGGCTGGTGATTCAAAATTGAAGCAGTCAGGACAGAATTATAGGGCATGGGTCACTGAAGTTGGACTTCTGCTTCGTAGAGAAGGTACCCATGTGATGGTGTTTAATCCTCCTGCCCTGCCATGGCCTCCTGACATATGGCACTTGGATAATAGAGCATGCACAACATTATTGATGTCCATGGACACTGAATTGCAGCTCACATTTTCACAAGATGCAACTGCCCAACAAATTTGGGCTCAATTAGAAGCATGTTACCGGCCTACGTCCATTGAGTCTACATGTTTGCTTTTGTCCGAGTTCCATGGTTCTAGATTAAAACCTGGTGAGCATATTGGAGAACACTTAACTAAAATGAAAGGAATAAGAAAAGAACTGGGTGAAAAAGGCTATTCTATTGATGACTTTCAAATGATCAGCATTATCATTAACTCATTGAATTAGGAATGGAGAGATGCTATTTCTAAGATTAATCAAGTGCCTATTGCTCAACGCACCGTGGATCATGTATGCAGAATTTTAACCGAAGAGGCAGTTATGCAAGCCGCGCCACAATTAAGAGAACCACCTGCATCAAAAGCTCCAGTGAGGCATTCGTTTTGTGGAAGAGCCTACGTTCCAAGGATGCCAAGATGCTACATCTGCAATCGTGTGGGACATGCCACCCGGGATTGTCCCCAACGGTTTCCAGCGCCCGCCACGTACCAGCCCAGAGGAACAGATTCCAGAGGAGGCAGAGGTAGAGGCAGACGACAAGGTCATGGTCGTGGTCCCAGGTGTGATCCGCAAGCTCCTCGTGCCACATTGGTTGTAACCAACAATCCACAGCCTCAACCAGAGTACGACAGACAACTTCTTTGGACTTTGGACAGCAGAGCAGCATTACATGTTACCTCCAGAAAAGTGCTGTACACAGAGATGCACAAGCCTGAACCTGAACTTCGTGAACTGTATTCTTTTTCAAATCATCCTGTTCAAGTCATGGGAAAAGGAACTGTCTATATTGAAGAGCTCGGTGCATTCATTCCCGATGTTTACTATGTACCATCAGCTAATAGTAGTTTGCTTAGTCAGAGTCACTTGTCTAGGGTATCGAAATTCCAGGTCCATCATCTCGAAAAAGCAAGTTATGTAGTTAAAGATGGAGATATTGTTGCTGAAACAATGTTGATTGGTGGTGTTTATTACTTAAAGCCAAAGTCTAAGCCGCAAGAGCAGGCAAGTATACAAGCTCCAAAAAGGGAGAGCACAGGCCCAGTGAGAGATGTCCCAGAGAGAGATCCTGTTGCTACTCCAAAGGCTCCTAAAGCCAATAAAATGACAAATAAGACACAGGTTGCTCACAGCAAGCCTGGGGTTCCTAACAAACATGCTAATGTTGAGAATTCACTAATAGGTAAACCTTTGCATTCCAGGTGTATCCATAAGTGGCATAGAAGATTGGGTCATGCCAGTTTCCGTGTTCTGAAGAAGATGCCAGAGTTCGCAAGAGGTTTGGATCTAAAGGGGTGTAAGGTGTTCTTGGACTGTGCTGTCTGCAAGAAAGCCAAATCTAAAGCAGCAGCAATTCCAAAAAGCGCTACACGCCTGTCAACACACATTTTTGATTTGGTGCACACTGACATAGTGGGTTTTTTTGCACCAACAATGGGTGGTAAAAGATATTTCTTGACAATTGTTGATAATTACTCTAGATATGGTTATGTATTTCCTATGAGAGAAAAATCTGAGACCTTTCAGATCTTTAAAGACTTTGCTAGTCTTGTCTATACCCAATTTGACGTCAGCATTGCCAGAATTCAGAGTGATCGTGGTGCTGAATTCATGTCTCAGCGTTTCCAGGACTGGATGCGTAAGAATGGGATACTACACCAGACCTCAGCTTCTTACACTCCGGCTCAAAATGGAGTGGCAGAATGCAGAAATGGGGTTCTGCAAACCATGATGCATTGCCTTCTTGAAGATGCTAACCTCAGTCTTCCATACTGGGGTGAAGCTATTAAATATGCTAATCATATCATCAACCGTACCTGGAGTAGTGTAATAAATCAGACCCCTTATTTCATGTTATATGGACATAAGCCTGACCTCTCACATCTCCATATTTTTGGTTCATATGCTATGGTCAATATTCCTTTAGCCCAAAGAAAGAAAGGGGGTCCTGCAGCAAAAAGGATGAGATTTATGGGCATTGATGATAATTCAAAATGGAGCAAATACATTGACTCTCATCACGTCGTAGTGATTTCACAGTCTGCTACTTTTGAGGAAGATGCTGACTGGTCCAGGATTCATTCTAACGATCCTGGAGTTTATTTTCCTAGAGATGATGCTGCTGATGACACGCAGCCTGATGACCAAGATGCACAGGTGAATGTTCCTTCCATGAGTTCTTCTCAACCCATTGTTCCGTCTTCACAAGCCACTGATGCTGCTGTTGGTGACGATGATGAAGACGAGGACGAAACGGAAGAAGAATCGATGGTTGTTCCGAGACGTTCCAAGAGGACCACAAAGGGAATCCCTCCACAACGATATTCGTGGCAAGTAACGAAAGCACCTTTACCTTTGATTTCTAATGTTACACTTCTTCCTGAGAAGTTCACACAAATCAAACATCTTCCTGAATCAGAACAAGATAAATGGTTTGAGGCAATGCAGGCTGAAATGGACAGTCTAAAGAAACTTCATGTGTTTACACCTGCAAGTCCTCCAGCAAACAAGAAAGTTATTGGCACTCTATGGGTCTACAGAATTAAAAAGAAGCCAAATGGTGAGTCGTTGTACAAGGCCAGACTTGTAGCCCAGGGTTTCACTCAACCTTATCCTGAGGACTATACAAATACTTATTCACCCACAGTGCAGACTGAGAGTGTGAAAATCGCCCTAGCCACTGCAACTATCCTTGGTCTAGAAGTTTTCCAGTTTGATGTTGAAACGGCTTATCTACACGCTGATCTTGATGAAGAGATTTATGTGAAAGGTCCTCCAGGTTTCCGACAGCAAGAAGGGGATACTTGGTTTCTACACAAAGGTCTTTATGGTCTGAAACAGTCTGGTTTAATGTGGTACTTATGTCTTTCTGACAAACTAAATTCAATGGGCTTTACTAAGTCCGAAACAGATGAATGCGTGTTTACAAAAAGATCTGATAATAGGTATGAGATAATTCTTGTTTATGTTGATGATATTGTTTATATTGGTCCAAATAAGCAGATGAGTGAATGTTTTGCTAAAGCTTTACAACAGTTTTTTCACATTGAGGTCTTTAGGACATATTAACAGTGTTCAAGTTACCAAAACTCAGAAGGGGTTCAGTCTTACACAGGAAGATAAGATTGAACAACTATTGCATCACTGCAACATGAAGGATGCTAAACCAGTGAGTATACCCATGCAAACCGACTTTCACAACTTGAGACATGAACTGAGTCCTGAGTTCAAGGATCAAACACTTTATCGCTCAGTCATTGGGTCGCTGCTATATATTAGTAGTTGGACTAGACCTGACATTGCACTTAGTGTTAATCTCCTATCACGAGACGTAGGCAAGGCAAAACAGTTTCATTGGACATGTGTTAAGAAATTATTGAGATATCTAAAACACACAAAAGACATGAAGTTATTGTTAGAACCCACACATACTGACTATGCAGAGTTATGTTGTTATGCACATTCAGATTGGGCAAGTGATAAGAAATCACGTAAAAGCACTTCAGGTTATATGATGTTTTTAAATGGATGTCCTGTTTACTGGCATGTGCGTAAACAGAATTTGGTTTCTTGTTCCTCTAGAGAAGCTGAGTATGCTTGTGTTTCAGATGCATGTAATTCTGTAACGTGGTTTGATGCCTTAGTCACAGATATCTGGACACCTCCAATTCGACCAATCACTGTGATGGAGGACAACGTTTATATATCTGGGAATCACTTTACAGGTTCCAGGTCTAGACACATTGACATCCGTTACCAACACATAAGACAAGCAGTTAAACAAGATTTTGTCAAATTGCAGTATGTGTCTACACATGACCAAATTGCTGATATGCTGAACAAACCACTTCCTACAGCCCAACACGAATATCTGCACAAGAAGATGTGCCTTATCTGATTTTCTGTTTCGCTGACAAAAGAAGGGGATGTCACTGCATGTTTTTTTAGTTTTGCCAGCTTCGCTCATTTCTATCTGTACATTTTCCCCTGCTCTCTGCACCTCTCTGCATCTTATCATGTAACCATAGTGAATCCAGCTATGTCCTGCTATGTTATGGTTTTAGACTGTTTTGTGCGCATGCCTAGAAAAAGTTTCTCACAGTTACTTCTTACTTTTCTCTTCTGCCTGATGAGAGAATGTAGTCAGTTTAGGTCTTTTGTTTTCTCATTAAAAGTCTTACATAGAATATGCCTTGGATTTCCTTTCTTTGATATTCACCATGCAAATGAACCACGGTCCATCCTCCTCTGGTCAGAATGTTAATTGTTACGTGACACTAAAAGATATATGCGAAAGCTCTATCATAGCGTTTCCCAAACCTCCCACATGCCAGCCTGTGTGAGCCAGGAGAGTGTGCTCATTCACTGCAGCTCACGTGGAGGCCAATAAAGGGGTTTGGGAAAGCTGAAGGCTGAGAGGCCAAATTCTTGGGAGGCCAAATTCTGGCCATTCTCACAGATGGCGTCCAGTGTACTGGGCACCCCCCCCCCTCTCCCCGCAGACCCACTGCCGTTGAGAGCTACTTTTGATGGGTACCCAGATAATCTGTCATTCTTCCTGAACCAGGTGTGGGCTCATCTTGACTGTTATGCTCCTGCCTACCCAGATGAAAGGGTGATAGTGAACGCAGTGGTCACAAACTTAGAAGGAGAAGCCATGGAGTGGGTGACCTGCCTCTATGACAAGGACGTGCCAGAAGTGTGGAACCTAGATGTTTTCCTGGAAGAACTAAGTGCCAGTTTTGAAGAAGAATCCCAGTCCCAGCAAGCTGAGGTGGAGATACATGACCTAAAGCAGAAAGGCTGACTGGTGAAGGAGTTTGTTCGAGAATTCCGGAGTGTTGCAGGGAGGATAAGACAGTGACCGGCGTGACTGCTGGTTCACTACTTTAAGGAGGGCTTGGACCGTGACCTGTTCCAAGCATGCACCTATAGAGGAACTTTGGACCAAATCCGTGAGTGGTATTGGATGGCAGTGGCACTGGACATTGAACTCAAGTGCTACAGAAAGCCCAGTGTCCCCAAGTCGAAGCCAAGGGGAAGCCAGGAAAGGCGCCAGTTCAGCCAACTTCCAGCAGCAACCCTGGCACCTAGTTCTCCTATAGCTCCTGCTGGTCCCCCCATCAAATGCTTCAGATGCTGTCAGCAAGGCCATTGGGCTGCTGAATGACTAGGACCAGCCCCCCAACTAAAGAGTAACCTGACCACCACAGCCAAGCCAAGAAAACCTCAGCAGAAAGGCCGAGAGAAATCAAGCTGGGCATACCAGAGCCAAGCCATTGAGGTCTCCTCCCCACCCTACAGGGGGAGAGAAACAAACTCCAGCTGAAGAAGATCAGCTACCCACTCCCTACGACAGCGACGACGGTGAGAGTGACCCTATGGTAAGTCAAGCCATCCCTTCCTTCACCATCCCTGCAAAATTAGTAGCACCAAAAACCGGGGCCCAGGCAGAAAGACATCTTAATAGACTCAAGTTGCACCCGATGCCTAATCAATCTCCCGATGGTGCTAAAGCTAGGGATCCAAGCAAAATGACTACCCCTAGCCATGAGGTTCGAACAAGTCGATGGGTCATTGATTGGAGGATCCCCTGCAACACACCTAACCGAACCAGTGCAACTTGAGATGGGCCAACATTGGGAAACTATCTGGTTTGTGTTAATCCCAAAAATGACTGAAACAGTGATCCTGGAATTGGCATGGCTAGACAAATGGCGCCCCATCATATGGTGGGAAAACAGGGTGAGAACCATGAGACTAAGAAAGGGCCCTCCCCCCCCTCATAACAGTCAGGAATAGAAAGCAACCTTGAATGAGATTGAGAACAAGCAAAGCGAGTCCCTGAAAACCGTAGCAGAGAGGTTGCCAGAGATCCAACTCTTTCATGAAGGATACCGAGTTCTAGCTGGGGTGTTCGGTGGGAGGGAATTTGTTTTTTTTCCCCCCCCCCCCCCACTGCCCCACAAATTGTGCAATAGAGATTCTACCAGGAGCAAAACTCCCTAAGCTGAAAATGTATTCCATGACCTCCAGAGAGATGAACAAGCTAAAGGAATACATTGACAAAAACCTAGCTAGAGGCTTCATCCAGACAGTTAAATCACACGTGGCTGCCCCTGTGTTATTCAAAGAAAAAAAAGATGGGACACTGAAATTATGTGTGGATTTTAAAGGATTGAACACTGTATGCATTGAAAACATGTATCTGCTGCCCCTTATGAAGGACATGCTAGCCCACCTAGTCAAGGGAAAAATCTTCACCAAGCTAGACCTAAGAGAAGCTTACTATAGATTGAGAATTAAAGAGGGGGATGAATGGAAAAACGCCTTCAATTCCCCACTAGGGAGTTTCCACTTCAAAGTAATGCCATTTCGGCTCCAAGGTGCCCCTGCCGTATTCATACAGCTAATAAATGAGGTGCTACATGACTACTTATACAAGGGGGTTCTAGTGTACCCTGACAATTTCCTCATCTTCATAGAAATGATGGAGGAACATGTCAAATTAGTTCACGAAGTGCTCAAAAAACTATTAAAGGCAAACCTATAGGCTAAACTATCCAAATGTGAGTTGCACCAAACCCGCCTTGACTACCTAGGGCAGTGATGGCGAACCTTTTAGAGACCGAGTGCCCAAACTGCAACCCAAAACCCAGTTATGTATCGTTGGATGCCAGGTGGGCGTGGCCCACTGGGTGGGTGTGGCCAATTGCATGGGTGTGGCTGCAGTGGTAATGGCAGACTGGGTGGGACTAAAAAGTTCAATCAATCAATTCCAACTTTGCGAGATCTTTTTTTTTCCCGTGAGAAGTTGAAATAGATTAATTGAACCTTTTTTTTTTGCTCATGGCGGCAGAGGCCTAAAGCAAAAAGATTTTACAAAACCCAGCTGAAGGCCTAGGACTGGGGCGACAGTGCACGTGCCCACAGAGAGGGTTCTGCGTGCCACCTGTGGCACGCGTGCCATAGGTTCGCCACCACGAACCTAGAGTATCAAATCTCTAATGAGGGGGTGGAGATGGACCCTTGGAAAGTAAGAGCCATGCTGGAATGGCAGCCCCCTCAAACTTACAAGGAACTGCAGTTTTTTGAGATTTGCAAATTTCTACTGGCACTTCTTCCCCTCCTTTGCCAAAATAGTCCTGCCAATCACCGAACTGCTAAAAACGGGTAAAGGAGGGACTAAGCCCCATCCAAGTCAACCTTTAACATGGACTATGGAATGCCAGGCAGCCTTTGAAAACCTCAAAAGGCTGTTTGCTGGAGAACCAGTCCTCAAACACCCTAACCCCGACAAGCAGTTTACCATCCAAGCGGATGCCAGCGATCTCTCAGTGGGCACAGTTCTCCTCCAAAAAACCAGCAAGGGTACATACACCTCCAGAAAACTCAGGCAATGTGGGAGAAAGAGGCATTTGCTGTTTGTTGGGCATTACTAACCTGGTGTCATATTCTAGAGGGGAGCAGAATACCCTTCAAAGTGTGGACTGACCACAAGAACCTTGAGGCACTTAGGACCCCTTGAAAACTATCCCCTAAGCAAGTTCAATGGTCTCAATATTTTAACTGCTTTAACTTCACTTTAAAATACATCCCTGGAGGGAAAAACCTCCTAGCTGATGCATTGTCCAGGATGCCGCAATACAAGAGCAATCGTGAGGAAATAGTCAATGCTATCATCCCCTCACCTCAAAAAGCCTTGCAAGTGACTACTAGGCAACAACCATGAAAGTAACCAACAAATCCCAGCAGCGGTTTGACCCAAATACCTATGACCAAACTGCAATCTGACCCCTGGTTTAAGGACAACAGGCAATTACTGACATATAGAGATGAATTAGCATGGAAAGCTTCCAAATTGTATCTTCCCAGCACCCTCCAGCTCCAAACCCTTCAACGAAGGCACAATGCTAAACAAGCTGGCCACTTTGGGTTCCCAGAAACTTTACACATGGTGAGAAGGCAGTTCTGGTGGCCGGGAATGAAAAAAGACATTGAAACCTACGTAAAGAGCTGTGCAACCTGTACCACACTGAAAAAAAAGACCAGGAAACCCACCCCAGACTGTTGCAACAGGTAGAGGAGCCATCCCAATCCTGGGAGGAAATCGCAATGGACTTTATAGTAGAGCTCCCTGAAAATGGCGGCAACACCATAATTTGGACTGTTATTGACCTTTTTTCTAAACAAGCACATTGTCAACGCTGCTAACATTGGATGTTCCCATTTTGACAACTGATGAAAATGCAGCCATTTTCTCTTCTCCTTTACTATGCTTTTTCTTGCTTTTAGAAATCAGGTGCAGCAAGGGGAGGGGTGTGGAATGAAAGCTCAGCTAGCCATAACAATAACAGTACTGTGGGAACCCAAGGACAAGCTGATAATGTTTTGGCAGGCTGAGGAACTGGGGAGAAAGCCCGTGCTTTTGACTAATTGGGAGATGTGATTTATGACAGTTTATTGGGGGTGGGAATTGTACTTTGTTACTTTGTATCCGGGGGAAGGAAATTTAGTTTTTGGGTTCAACTATGTAGTGCCGATACTTTGTTTCCTGAATAAAATGTTCTTTAACGAAGAATTTTGCCTGAAAGTTCTTTTGATGGGTTTCATCTATCGGAACCATAACATTAACCCCAAAACTCCACATTTTCTACCCTAACCACCTTGGGGTCCTGAGCTCCAGTCACCGTCCCTAAGTTGAGGGATAGGCTGACAAAGACTTGGGGAAGATCTCAACATGGAGAAGGAAGAAGTGCCTGGAACCAGCACCCTGGCCATGGCTGCCGCCTCAGTGGAGGTAGCGCAAGCCAGCGCACTGGCAGAGAAGGAATCTTCTCAGGCCTTACAGCTGGGAGCGAGACCCAAAATGCAGGAGCTGATCTGGTCATCAGAGAGGACCCTGCCCAGTGGAGACTACAAGCCCCTTGAGGCGACTTTGCCAAGAGTAAGTTCTTCGAAAGCGACCGAAGTTGACTTGCAAGAAGGAACCTCTCAAGAATCGCATTCCCCAGGCCACTGGAAAATCAGGAAATCGACAACTACTGAGGACTCCGGAGAGTGGAAGTACCACAGTCCGTAGCCAATTGGTGGAGAAGTTGGTGGAGAGGTTCGAGGGGCTAGAGGTGAAGAGTGGGGAGCAACCCTCTCACTCTTCCCATGCAAGTGATCATGATGATTGGCAGAGCAGACACCAATCCGTGCCTAAAAGAAGCCCCAGACCCGCCTATGGAGCACAAGTGGCTTCCCTGTCCTCAAAGCCACCAACATTAACTTCCAGCCCTGCAAGGAGGGGCAGTCCCAGCCACCACTCTGAACACAGCAGCCTGAGATGTCGCTCCTCTAGAAGTCCAGATTGCTACAGGTACTATGAAAGCCCTGACCGTTGCTACTATCGGTCTCACAGCCCTGTGCATCACCATCGGCACACCCAACCATGAAGCCTATGCAGGGGGAAGACTCAGATGTGAGGATTCAACATGATGTAATGCAACAGCTGCACAATCTGTTGGCCGAGCAGCAACAGGTGAGAGCGCCGCAGCTGTTGGGGCCCCTGCAACAATTGGGGATGCCGCAGCCACCGCCAGGAGGTCAGCTATAGGTGGGAGTGCAGCAACAGTGGGGCTGGCAACAGCCCCTGAATCTGCAGCAATCGCTGTGGGGCCTGCAGCAACTGGGGATGCTGCAGCAACCACCTCTGGAACCGCTGGGAGGCCTGCAGCAACTGGGAATGCTACAGCTGCAGCTGCCAGGAGATCAGCAGCCGTTGGGAGTACAGCAGCAGTGGGGGTGGCAACAGCTCCTGAATGTGCAGCAACCGCTGGGGGGCCTGCAGCAACTAGGAATGCCGCAGCCACCATTGGGAGGTCAGCAGCCACTGGGCGGGGTTCAACAGCCACAGCAGAGAGGCCAACAACTGCTGGGAATGCAGCCACACTGGGGGGGGGTGTCAACCCATGATGGTGCCACCCCTTAGAGCGACTTTTGACGGTGACCCGGAGAAACTGATCTTCTTCCTCAATCAAGTGCATTCCCACATGAATCGCAATGCTGATTTCTACCCAAATCCAGCTGCTACAGTCGATGTGGTTGCAGCCAATTTGGAAGGGGGAGCATCTGAATGGCTACACAATTTGTACAACAAGCAAGCACCTGAGTTGGGGAACCTCCATCTGTTCCTCCTTGGAGTAAGAGCCAGGTTCGAGGACCCATCCATAGCCCTCAAAGCAGAGAAACAAATTCATAAGATAAAACAAGATGGCAGACCTGCTTTGGAATACATATGAGAATGTTGTAAAGTAGCAGGTTGAATAGAAAGGTGGCCTGAACAGTCCCTAGTGCAACACTACAAGAAGGGGCTAGACCAGGGGTCGGCAACCTGAAACAGCAAAAGAGCCACTTGGAACCGGTTCCGTCACACACACAAAAAACTGGGAGATGCAGCAGCTGGCAGGCAGGGACCGTGAGGAGCAGCCAGGATTGGAGGAGCAGAAGTCAACAGTGCCAAAGAGGAGGAAGGAAAAGAAAAGTGGGGATCTTTAAATAGTCACACCCACTTTTCCCCCTTTTTATCTTATTTTTTGCAACAACTGGTTGCAGATATCCACGTGTATGCTTGTCAGGTTTGAAAGCCTCCTTTTAAGTCTGTGCGTGTGCACAGACATAGGCTGACTCCTCGTCTCCTGCCCTTGCTGACTCTCTTCTCTCTCTCTGCCACTTAAAGCCATCCTGCACTTAAAGCCAGACCCCCTCCTTCTTTTCCCTTTTTTCTCTCTCTCTCTGTGTTTGTGGTGTGTGAGAGAGAGAAAAAGAGACCAACTCCGTTGGTTTACCAGCGAGCCACCGCCACCTCCTCTTTGTCTCCTGCCCTTGCTGCCTCTCCTGTGGAGATGCGTTTGCGTCTCTCTGCATCTCTCTGCCACTTAAAGCCATCCTGCACTTAAAGCCAGACACCCTTCTTCTTCCCCCCCTTTCCCCCCCCCCCCTGTGTGAGAGAGAGAGAGAGACCAAGTCCGTTGATTTTCCAGCGAGCTACCACTGCCTCATCTCCTGCCCTTGCTGCCTCTCCTGTGGAGACGCATTTGCGTCTCTCTGTGTCTCTCTCTGCCACTCAAAGCCATCCTGCAGCAGTTTCAATTGGCCCCAATTGCCAAGCATCCCCATGGAAGTCAATGGAGATTTGTGGCGCCTCGAAAGGCCAGCCGCGGTACCTCCAATCTGTTGGTTTTACCAGCGAGCCACCACCTCCTGCAGCTCCGTACCACCTTCTTTCACTCTGAACCACGGCCCTAGAGGATTCCTCTCCCCACAGCTGCCACATCGGTTCATCCCCCACCCTGTTGGTGCTGCGAGCCGCGGGGATGCCTTGCCCCGGCGGCGTCACTAGCCCGCCTCCGCTGGCTCCTCTGTGCTCATTGGGCCACGTGGCTTCCTGGCAGCACATCCCACAGGGTAGGTCTGCTAGGGAGGCGACGGTCCGGCATTGTTTCCCCCCTCGTGTGTGTGTGAGACCTATGGGAATGGCTGGTAGAGGTGCTGGCAGTCCGGCGTTGTTTCCCCCCCTCATATGTTTGTATGTGTGTCAGACGCACGGGAACAGCTGGAAGAGACAGCCAGCAGTCTGATGTTGTTTCTCCCCCTCGTGCATGTGTGTGTGTGTGTGTGTGTCAGACCCGCATGAATGGCTGGAAGAGGCAGCCAGCAGTCCAGCATTGTTTCTCCCCCTTGTGCATGTGTGTGTGTGTGTGTCAGATGGGGGGGAAGGTTGATCAATCAATTCCAACTTCTCGTGAAAGATTGTGAAGTTGGAATTGATTGACCTTTTCTCCCCAAAAAACCTTCCTTTGTTTTCTTGCACACGGTAGGGGCACATCGCAAAGGAGAAGCGGCATGGGGCTGGAAGTCAGATAAGGAAAGAAAGGCAATTTCTGGGGGGAGCAAGGATTTATTTCCTTACCTGCCCTACTTGTTCCGAGGTTGCTTTCTGCTCAGACGTGTTGCTCTTGCCAATGGCCTGACTGTTAAGGTAAAAATCACCTTAGTAGAGGGCGAAGGATCGTGTCTCA
>JAKJMR010016969.1:29044-77625 GCA_024449315.1 Daboia siamensis
TAGAAATGAACTTTTCTGACGAAAAAAAAAAAAAACGTGCAGTGACACTGACCGCCCACTTCAGCGCCCTCCCTCCCCGAGCCTCCGGCGCTTCACCTGCTGCTTTGGTGGCTCTGTAGGCAGAGCTCTAAATATCAGTGGTCTAACTTTCTAGCTGGCCGTGTTGACGGTAGGCTCCTGGTGGACAGCCAGACCCAATCTCCCACCGATAGTGGAGGTGTATCCCGCCTCGACCGATCAGCAAACCTTTTGTAATCAGCCTTGGCCTTCTCTAACTGCCACCGCACCAATCGATGGATCGCCTGTAACTCTGCCATGTAGTTGTTCGCTGCCGGCTCCAGTGAGTCTAATGGGGAAAGGGGGAAAAACCGGGGGTGATATCCCACATTGGCCAAGAACGGTGTCATCTGTGTGGAGGTGTGCTGCGAATTGTTGAATGCAAACTCAGCTATGGCCAGATAGTCCACCCAATTGTTTTGCTGCTGATTGACGTAACAGCGCAGATATTGTTCTAGAATACCTATGACCTTCTCGGTTCCCCTGTCAGTTTGAGGATGATGCACGGACGAGAGGCAAATATTGACATCCAACGCATGCATCAACTCCTGCCAGGAACGGGCTGTAAACTGGGCCCCTCTATCAGATATGACCCTATCAGGGAGGCCATGCAGCCGAAACACCTGCTGAATGAACATACGACTAGTGGCGTGGGCTGACGGTAAACCATGACATGGGATGAAATGCGCCATCTTGGTCAGTATGTCCACCACCACAAACACTGTCGTAAAACCAGAAGATGGACACAGCCCCCCAGGGTCTTTTGGGTGTCAGCAAGGGTTGCAGTAATCCGGGCGGGGCCCGTCGCTGACTTGGCCTGTCTACACAGGATACAGGAAGTGACGTAGGCCTGGACGTCATGTCGGACTCGGGGCCACCAGAAGGTATGGGAGACCAAGTTCAGGGTCTTGAACAGGCCAAAATGCCCCGCCGCTGGGTTATCATGACACTGGCTGAGGATGAGTCCCCTGAGTGGCCCTCCCGGAACATAGAGCCAGTCACGATAATATAAGAGTCCATCTGTGACTGTCCAAGGAGAATCTGGCCCCACCTCCTCCTTCCGCTGAGCCACCCACACATCCTGCTGCTGTGCCTACCGGATCCAAGCCTGTATATCTATTGGCTCCCGTACCGCAGCAAAAGACTCGATGGGGAGCACTGTCCTGGGCAGAAGCTTGTCTTCCGCTTGGGAATATTCGGACTTCCTGGACAGAGCATCCGCTCTTTGATTGCAACCACTGGGTATGTACTTGACTCGAAAATTGAACCTCGCAAAGAAAAGAGACCACCAAATCAGGCGTTGGTTCAATTTTCGAGTGGTCTGCATTCTTTCCAAATTCTTATGGTCTGTCTGGACCTCGATTTGATGCCGTGCTCCCTCCAGATGATGCCTCCAGGCCTCGAACGCCACTTTGATGGCCAGTAGCTCCTTCTCCCAGAAGGTATAGTTGCGCTCCGAAGGATTCAGTTTCCGCATACGCACAAGGGAAGAGGGTACCGCCGGGCGTCGTTGCCTGGAGTAACACCGCCCCAATGGCAATGTTGGAGGCATCCACCTCCACGACAAACGACCGTTGCAGGTCAGGATGCTTCAAGATGGGCTCCTTCATGAAGGCTTCCTTCAAAGCCTGGAAAGCCCGTTGTTCTGGAGCGTCCCACAGAAACCGAGTCTTCTTCTGCAGGAGCCAAGTGTTCTGTACCAGCCTGCTACCGGCCCTGCAGAAAAGGCAGGGACAACCCCTTTACAAACGGCAAGAGGCTGGAATTAAGCCTGCCAAATTTATTGACATAAAACAGAGCAAAACAAGACAGCAACCATGAAACAGGAGCTATGAAACAGGAACTATTCAAGCGATTGCCTTCAGCAAACCAGCCCTCCCACACATTCCCCTTTTAAACAGTTCAGGGCGTGGCTTCTCTCTGCCTCCTTCCGAGGTGCCCCATTGCCTTCCTCTGCTTACTCCTGATTGACTGCCTCCTGCGTCAGGCGTCCTTGAACAGGGCCAGCTGTGGGTCATCTTCATCCACACTGTCAGGCTCACACAGCTGGGTCTGCGTCGTGACCATATGGGAGGGGCCTGGCTTCAACACCCCCATCCTCCTCCTTCTCTGAGTCGTCCGACCCAACTGCCGAACCCACAGGCTGACCCTGAATCACAACACCAAGTGAGGAGGGCTGTCAGGGTAGCAAACCCAGGGATGAAAGCTCGATAATAGTTGGCGAACCCAAGAAGTCGCTGAACATCCTTCACACGATGTGGGGGTTGCCAACTCTGCAAAGACTCAACCTTACTTGGTGTTGTGATTCAGGGTCAGCCTGTGGGTTCGGCAGTTGGGTTGGACGATTCAGAGGAGGAGCAGGAGGAGCAGGAGGAGGGGTTTGGAGAGCCTGCAGAGGACAGTTCTGAGGCATCGCAGAGCTCTCAGCCAGGCCCCTCCCATCTGGTTACTACTCAGACCCAGCTGTGTGAGCCTGTCAGCTCGGATGAAGATGACCCACAGCTGGCCTTGTTCAAGGATGCCCGAAGCAGGAGGCAGTCAAGTAGGAGTCTGTTGACAGATGTGGGAAAGAAAGAAGCTGATAATTTACAAGGTCACAATGAACTTAAGTTTAAATGACAAAAAATACTTGAAAAGCTGAACAATATTTGATTTTAAGGCTATGCCTGCTGGACAAAGAACATGAGGACAAAAAAGGAGGACATGTCTTCCTTTTGCTGAACATCTGGTAACCTCAACCAGGATTTATCACAGAAATCAAAAGTACATTTTAATGTTTTACCATACTAAAATTGTTTTGCGTGTGTCTGTGTTCATAGGTGTGAGCATGTGCATGTATACACCTACACATATATTATACATGCACATGTACATGGTGCTCAGATCACCCAGTAAGAACCAGTCTAAAAAATTGTCATATGTGGCAAATGCTCATCAGCTGTTCCTTTGGAGCAAAATAACCATAACAGCCCATTCCCTTAGATCACAGAATGCTGAAATTAATCTCCACTTTTTTTCTCACACATTCTACCCTAGACATATTCCACTGCTTGGCTATGTAAGGAGAATATATTCAGAAAGCATTAGTTTTCTCCATGTCCACATAAGCCCCCACATCCTGTCAGGGCCCTGAAGGAGGTGAGGTGGTAGTAGTATAAGTACATACTTTTTTTTTGTGGAGCTTATCATGGCTATCAATCAATGATGTCACTTCCACAAGAATGTATTACGAATAAAATAATGAGGCTTATTAGGGTGGGTGTTTAAACATAAAATGGCTCCATAGCAGTAACAGAGTGAGCGCCTGTTACTCGTCCCAGCTTCTGCCAACCTAGCAGTTCGAAAGCACGTAAAAATGTAAGTAGAAAAATAGGGACCACTACGGTGGGAAGGTAACAGCGTTCCGTGCGCCTTTGGCGTCTAGTCATGCCGACCACATGACCACGGAGACGTCCTCGGACAAGCGCTGGCTCTTTGGCTTTGAAACGGAGATGAACACTGGCCCCTAGAATTGGAAACGACTAGCACGCATGTGTGGGGGAAACTTTACCTATTTATGATAAGCATGCTTAAAGGGGCCTGTTCAGACTTGTCAGTGCAGGAAAGCACATGTGTGCCATTCATACCTTGCATGTTTGTGACATGAACAGCCAGAGAGCATGTTCAGACTTGTAGTTGTAAATGGGACCTGCTTGGACCTCTGCGTAGCATTTTTTTTCAAGACAAACTATTTATTAACAGTGTTGTTGTGATTCAGTGTCAGCCTGTGGGTTCGGCAGTTGGGTCGGACGATTCAGAGGAGGAAGGGTTTGGAGAGCCTGCAGAGGACAGTTCTGAGGCATCGCAGAGCTCTCAGCCAGGCCCCTCCCATCTGGTTACTACTCAGACCCAGCTGTGTGAGCCTGACAGCTTGGAGGAAGACGACCCACAGCTGGCCTTGTTCAAGGACGCCCGAAGCAGGAGGCAGTCAAGTAGGAGTAAACAGAGGAAGGCAATGGGGCACCTCGGAAGGAGGCAAAGAGAAGCCACACCTTGAAACTGTTTAAAAGAGGAATGTGTGGGAGGGCTGGTTGCTGAAGGCAACCGTTTGAATAGCTTCTGTTTCTGGTTCGTATTTTGTTTTGCTCAGTTTGCTCTGTTTTGGATCTGTTTTGCGTAAATAAATTTGGCGGGCTTACTTCCAGCCTTTTGCCTTTTGTAAAGGGGTTGTCCCTGCCTTTTCTGCAGGGCCGGTAGTAGGCTGGAACAGAACACTTGGCTCCATGGCAATGCCTTCAGGAGAAATGCCGTGACCCAAAAAATTGATGGTCAGCCGGTAGAACTGGCACTTCTCCAATTTAGCATACATCCGATGTTCTTGGAGTCGCTGCAGGACCTGACGGAGATGTTGATGGTGCACCTCTCACGACAGGGAGTAGATCAGGATGTCGTCCAAGTAGATCACGACAAACTGATCTAACAAATCCCGGAAAATATCGTTCATGAAATGCTGAAACACGGTGCGGGCATTGGTCAGGCCAAAGGGCATCACCGTGTATTCAAAATGTCTGTATTGAGTACCAAACGCCATCTTCCACTCATCACCCAACCGAACTCTGACAAGGTTGTAAGTTCCACGCAGGTCCAGTTTCGTGAAGATCTTAGCCTCCCGGAGTCGGTCCAAGAGTTCGAGGATGAGGGGCAGCAGGCAACGATTGTGCACCGTGATGGCATTTAATTTTCTATAATCGCAGCAAAGCCGCAATTCACCGGACTTCTTTTTGACAAAGAGCACGGGTGCAGACACTGGCGAGGACGAGGGCCAGATGAAACCTCAAGCCAAATTCTTATCCAGAAAGTCCCGCAATGCAGCCAACTTGGGGTCTGACATGGAGTACAAACGCCCCACTGGAAGAGGTGCATCAGGGACTAAATCAATGGGGCAGTCATAGGGCCTGTGCGGGGGTAATTGATCCGCCTCCATCTTGCTGAACACATCAGCAAATTCAGTCAGTTCAGAAAGCAAGGAAACCCCTGGGGAACCCTCCACTTGACCAGCACAGATATTGCGGATGTGGTCCATGCACTGAAAGCTTGGGAAGGTGACCAAGTTCTGTAACCAATAGATCTGTGGGTCATGTGCCCGGAGCCACGCCAGTCCCAAGACCATGGGGAAATGCAGATCTGAGGTGATATAGAACTGGATGGCCTCCTAATGGGAACTGATGGCCGTACATAATGGTTGCGTGGCAGCCTTAATTGGCCCAGACAGGAGCACTCGACCATCGATAGTCTTCACTAACATGAGTGGTTCCACCGGGCACTGGGGAACAGCCCATTTGGCCACAAATGCTGAGTCCATAAAATTTGTGGTGGCCCCAAAGTCAATTAAGGCATGGACTGGAATCCCCTTTGGCTTGCCAGGGAGGATCAGACGTGCCTTCAATATCAGATGCCATGGAGGTCCACAGGCAGCATTGGAAAGACGTCGCTTGGTGTTGTGGGACGCCCGACCTAACACACCTTTTAGATTGGGCTCGGGGCGTTTCCCAACAGAGGAGTAGGGGGCTTTCTTGGGGCAGACTCGGTCACTGACGCCCGTCGTCGCTTCTTTGGGCAGAAGGCAGCCAAATGCGCAGGGTCCCCACAGTAAAAACACAACCCCGTCGATCGTCGTCAGTTCATTTCTGCCACCGATAGACGAGGGGTGGCAGCACCTAGCTCCATTGGCTCCTCCCTTTGAACTGGGGTCTCACGCACAACAGGGGTTGCAGGGGTCTCTGGGGTTGCACAGCGACTCCTTCGCTACTGCAACCGAGCGTCGATCCACAGACAGAGATGGATCAGCCCATTGAAGTCTGAGGGAATATCAACACGGGCCAGCTCATCCAACATTTCCTCCGACAATCCATCCTGGAAAGCGTCCACAAGTGCAGCCTCATTCCAGGCTGAATCCTGGCTAAGCAGCCATAAATCACTGATATAGCCCTGTAGGGGGCACTGACCCTGCCTCACAGCTTTCAGGCGTCGGGTAGCAGTCTGCGTCTTTATGGGGTCCTCATACATCAGACGCATATAATTACAAAACCCCACAAAGCTGTCCAACAATGTACTAGGTTGGGCCAGCAGAGGCGTGCCCCAACGAGCTGCATCACCAGAGAGAAGGCTTAACACAAACCCCACCTTATCCCGGTCAGTGGGGAAATCAGCTGCTCTCACGCTGATAAATAGCTGGCATTGTCCCAGGAAAGCAGGAAACATCTCTGGATTGCCATTAAATTTATCCGGCATCGCAACTTGGCATTTTCTCCTGGGTGGTGGTGATGGTGGTGGTGCAGCATGGACCTGTGCTTGTAATTGAGCCACCTGAGCTGCCAACAAAGCGAGTTGCTGGGTGAGCTGGGTATTCGCAGCATGTAGCTGCTCCATAATAATAAGGGGTGGGTGGCTGAAGGCAAACTGTTCTGTTCCAGCCTACGACCGGCCCTGTTGGAATGTCAGGGACAACCCCTTTTTATAAACAATAGGCTGGAACTAATCCAACCAAATTTATTTGCAAAAGCTAAACGAAAAATTTCAAACAAAAGTTAAACAAATACAGACCGAGACTTTATCAGAAGCTTTTCAAACGGTTGCCTTCAGCAACCAGGACCTGTTAGGCATATGATGATAGCCTACATATTGGGTTGGAAATATATAAGCCATGATGATGTTGTAACTTTAAGAAGGTAATTGATCCATGGGCATGTGAGGTTGCTCATGGCCATAAGAGGGAGCTAGAAACGTAGATTCTCTCTGTCACTGGATCTCTCTGAATATCTGAATTTGCTGATCGCTCTATTATTGCTTTTTTGCTCTGTATCTGCATAACTGTGTTTTTGACCTCTGGACTGGTAAGAAGACTTTGTATTAGGATTTGTACTTGGACTGTTATTTTTGTGTATGACCTGGACTGATTATTTTTGACTGTGCATTTTTGTTTTTACACCACCTTAAAGTAAACTACTTTCTATTTTCACAACTCAGTGTATCTTGTGGTTACTGTGATCTCTTACTGCTCTCAATACCCTTCCTTGTCTGTGCAATTCCTTGGTAGCACAAGGAGACCTCTGCACAACAATTCCTAACAGGACCTCCCACACATTCCCCTTTTAAACAGCAGTCTCAAGGCGTGGCTTCTCATTGCCTTCTCCCGAGTTGCCTCATTGCTTTCCTTTGCTCAGTTCTGCTAGATTGCCTCCTGCTCCTAGCATCCCTGAACAGAGCCAACTGTGGATCGTCTTTTTCCAAACTTTCATGCTCACACAGCTGGGTCTGAGGAGGAACAAGATGGGAGGGGCCTGGCTGAGAGTTCTGCGGTGCATCAGAACCTTCCTCTGACACCAAAGGCTCTCCTCGCTCTTCCTGTTCAGAATTGTCCAACTCAGCTGGTGAAACCACAGGCTGATGCTGAATCACAACAGGTGAGGGGAAAACCTGCCCCACTTGTTCCGTGGCCTCATGGCAGCGGCATTACGCAGGAGGAGGCAAATGGCTGGTTTTGGCGTGGTGCGGCTGTTTGCCGCCTCACGGATTGCACCCAATGCCACTGCAATGCGGCTCGGCCAAAAGCGGGCATGGAACAAGTGGGGCAGGTTCCCCCCTCACCTGCCCATTCAGTTACAGCTTTGGTGGCTCTGTAGGCAGAGCTGTGAAGTTCTCTGACAGAGAAGAGAACTTCGCATCTCTGCCTACAGAGCCACCAAAGCAGCAGGTTCTGGGGCCGGGCTGGGCCCAAATTTGCCGTCCCCAGGCTGTCCCCCAAATGACAAGGGACCGGCCCCCGCTGCCCCAGCCCTGGCCCACCTGAACCCAGCTGTGCACGCTCCTGGTGCACAAACAGGAAACAGCGAGCACTCAGGTGCTGGTGGTTTGCAGGAGCAGCTGCAGCTCATTTGCCTCACCCTGCCCCAACCAACCCCTCCCAGCCTCGCCTGTCACACCCGGCCATTTCCTGCTTTGCCAGGCCTCTCCTCATCCATCTCTGCTGCACTGCACCTTTCCTCGCTTAGGCCTTGGCATTCTGTAAGCCTACCACCCCAGGGCACGCCCGGCCTGTGGGATGAAAGGCACGGAGATGGGAGTGTGCAGTGGCACAAGACGAGCATCGGCCAGCTCCCATTCACCCTCTCCACCATGTTGTAGGGCCAGAGAGGGGAATGCAGCAGTCATGCAGAGCCGCAGCCTGGAACTGCTGGCGGCTGGCAATGTGTGGTGGCTGGAGAGAAAGGGTGAGAAGGAGGAGAAAGCAGGAAAGGTTTCTCTTTCTCTCTCTCTCTCTCTCTCTCTCTCTCTCTCTCTCTCTCTCTCTCTGTGTGTGTGTGTGTGTGTGTGAGAGAGAGAGAGAGAGAGAGAGGAGGGGAAAAGGAGGAGGAGGAAGCCGAGGTATTACAAAAAAGGGGAGCCTCCCCCTTTATTCCTCCCTTCTTTTTTTCTAACCTCCTCCCACTCCATTCAGATGCAGCTGGAGGAAAAGGGGGAGAAAGCAGGGGGAGTTTTTATGTGTGAGGGAGAGAGAGAAAGAGAGATTGAGCTAGCAGGGAAGCGAAAGTGTGGGGAAAGGAAAGCGTTGCAGAGTAAGCAAACTTACAAAAAGGGGCTCTCTCTCTGTCACACACACACACACACACACACACACACACACACACACATGCACACACACTGTGTCGGGGAGGTGGTGTGCAGGCAGGTGAGAGAGCAAACTTGCAGATCTATTCTTGCCACCTTCCCTCCCTAAAATCATAGAACTCTTTGGATTGAAGGTAAGAGGAATTGGCATGAGTTGAAATTAAAAGGCTGAGTCAACTCCCCCCCCCCCAATTATTTTGTCGGAGACGTGGAAAGTGTTTCTTGCTTCTACTTCCTCTCATGTGCTCTTTTATAATTTAATCCAGCCTTACCCAAACTAATGTCTTTTGGGTGTCATGGGCCACAGTTCCCATAATCCTGTGGCTATGCTAGCTAGAAATGCAATGCCTTATTTTCTCAGCAGAATGCACCTAGGAGGCAGTAGGTCTATGGGATTTAGATGTATTTAAACATTTGTTTCTTCTGCCTAATTTATTAAATCAACACCTAATTCAAAATTAAATGTTTCTGAGAAATCCAGGGTGGTTTACAAAAAAAACTCTCAAAGACAGCTATTGTAAAGCATCACCAGCACTGCTTAAAACAATATTACAAGTGTGTATTTTAAGAAAGAAAAATATTAGTAGTAATTTACTTAGTGCTGTTTGACCATAAAATATCATGTTGTTCTACATATGCCTCGCTGAACAGTGTTTGGAGTTGCCTCTAAACAGGTGAGGGATGCACTGTTCATATTTTCCTTGGAAGAAAGTTCTATAATCGGGGTGCTGTCTCTGAGAAGGCTCTGCTCATGGCCACTGTTCTATAAACCAAACCAGGGGGACCAACTGGTCTAAATGGATGGTAAACATAGATGATTAGGGGGCTGGAGGCTAAAACATATGACAAATGTTTGTGGGAATTGGGTGTGCCTAGCTTAGTGAAAAGGACTAGGGGTGGTGACATGATAGCAATGTTCTAATATTTGATGGCTGCCACAGAGAAGAAGGGGTCAACCTATTTTTCAAAGCATCAGAAGGCAATAATAGATGGAAACTAATCAAGAAGAAAAGCAGCCTAGAACTAAGGACTTGTGAAAACAACCAGTGAAAAGGCTTGCCTTCAGAAGTTGTGGATGCTCCATCACTGGAGGCATTTAAGTAGAGATTGGATATTCCATTGTTTGGAATGGTATATGTAATGTATTGGGCTTGCTTGTTAACACCACGTGCTAACGGCTGGTATGTTGCTAGAGCAGGGAGCTAGCTAACAGCTCCCAGCATCTCAGACAACCCGTCTCCAGCGCTGCCATTGGTTGCCCCTAGGCGGCAATAGGTAGCTTCAAACCTATTGGCCGCTGCCTAGGGGCCAGGGTATAAATTGCTGCATCTGCAGCCCTGTTCTCTAGTTCAGATCCTGCAAGCTATAAACCATGATCTTTGCTGAACTCACTCGCCTAGTCCATATTCCTGTGCAATGAACCCAGTACACAACACTGGCGACGAGGATGGGATCCTGTTTCTCCCTCGGAGCTGAAAGTCACTAGGGGAGAGGCAGCGCACGCCTGGCGGGAAAAGCACGCTAGCGACCACACGCTCAGAGGACCAGTCCCTGAGCAACAGAGAGGCAGGATTTGAAGATGCAGAAGCCAGCCGTGAAGACCAGCACAATGCCTAAGGTCGGAAGGCTGCGAGAATTTAACATCAGGCAACCAGAAGAATGGCCCTCGTACCTGTCCGAGGTCGAAAACTACCTTCGGGCAAACCAGGTCGCAGAGGATGGACTGAAGGCCACCACACTGCTCTGTGTGTGCAGCTCAGTGACGTTCGATCTTGCAGACAACCTGTTCGTGCCCACACCGTTGGAATCTGTCTCCTATGCTGAACTGAAGAAGAAGCTCGGAGAACATTTCCAACCAAAGATGTCGGTGATTGCATGGTGCTACGCCTTTGAACAACGAATACAGCGACCGGGAGAGACCGCATCCGAGTACATTGTGGCCTTGAGGCAGGCCGCATGCCTGTGCCAATTTTCAAACCTCAAAGAGCAACTGCGAGATCGGCTCATCTGTGGCCTCCGCGACCGAGAGCTGCAACAGAAACTATTCACCAGAGAGGTCCTATTGTTTGCGGATGCCCAGCAAGAAGTCATGGCAGATGAAGCTGCCTGAGGAGCCGTCCGAGCTATCCAGCCCGCCAAAAATACGCAATGAGAAGAAGCCATCCACCACGAGGACGCAGAACTCACTGAGGACACAGAAGAAGACGCTGAAGTTGACAAACTGCACAGACAGCCTGACCAACAGCACCGCAGCAGCAAGCAACAAGAGACTACTCACAAAGCAGATCCCTTGCCTAGATGTCCAGGTTGTGGCAGCCGCCACCAACGCTCAAACTGCAGGTTCCAGACAGCCACGTGCCGGGCCTGTGGAAAAATTGGCCACATCGCATCCGTTTGCAGAGGTCGCCAGAGGGACCGGCCATCGAATCGCCAGTCAGAATATCCGACCAGTAGAGGTACCGGGGCCCCGGGGCCGTTCAGCATGGGATTTTGTTCAAGCCGTAGAAGTGTCTGCCGTACCGGGGCCCAATGCCCCCTTAAACCCAAGTATAGACTCCAGGTGGAGCTGCTAGGGGTCCCCTGTAAGATGGAGGGGATGGACACAGGCTCTGCCGTTTCCATTATTTCTCTAGACACATTTAATTCCGTGTGCAGTTGCAGTAGGAGATGGGCCAAGCTGAGGCCCTCTGACATACTTTTAACAGATTTCCAGAATGCAAAAGTTGTAGTCAAGGGTGAAGCCACCTTGGCTGTTAAATTTAAAGGGTTTTCAGGGCACCTGGATGTTGTTGTAGTAGGGGGTCAGAGAACGAGACTAATTGGGCTCGATTGGTTTGATGCTCTAGGCATCCAAGTAACCGGTATCAACCGGACACAAGTCGCGAGTCTAGCATCAGTTTGCGAGGACTTCGCAGACGTATTTGATTCAGCCCTAGGAACTTACACGGGCCCACCAATAGCATTTAAACTAGACCCAAATGTGGTTCCCATCAGGATTAAGCCTTGCAGGGTCCCCTTTGCCCTCAAGCACAAAATAGACACAGAACTACACAAGCTTGTGGAACAGGGCGTGTTGCAACCAGTAGATGGTGGGAAGTGAGAAACTCCTATTGTAACACCACTTAAAGCCAATGGGGAAGTCAGAATATGCGCAGACTACAAATGCACAATTAACCAGGCCCTTAAACAGCACGCATACCCAGTCCCAGTGGTGAGCCACATCCTGGCATCTTTGCAGGGTGGCACCACTTTTGCAAAATTAGATTTGGTGCAGGCCTATCAGCAACTACCTGTTGATGAGGCCATGGCCTCAGCACAGACAATTGTGACCCACAGGGGGGCTTTCAGAGTAAAGCGCTTGCAATTTGGGGTCAGTGTAACCCCGGGCATTTTTCAGGGAATCATGGAGTGCACACTCAAAGGCATCCCAGGGGTTTGCCCCTATTTTGATGATGTGATTATTGCCGGAGAATCCACAGAAGTGCTAGCAAGGAAGCTCAGAGCCATCCTGCAGAGGCTGCATGAAGCAGGCCTGAAACTAAAAAAGAGCAAATGCAGTATTGGGGTTCCCTCGACTGAATTTTTGGGTTTTTGCATTGATGCTAATGGCATCCACCCAGCTGAGTCCAAAGTAAAGGCCATTCAGATGGCACCTAGCCCTAAAACAAAAGGAGAGCTGCAAGCATTCTTGGGCCTCCTCAACTTCTACCACACGTTCCTTCCTAACAAGGCCACAGTGGCAGAGCCACTTCACAGGCTCTTAGATAAAAAAGCTTCTTGGAAGTGGACCAGCATTCACGAAAAAAGTTTTCAGGACTTGAAGGCACTTCTGTCAGCCAGTTCCACTATCACTCATTTCAGGGAGTCTAAACCAGTCTGTTTAGCATGTGACGCATCCCCATAAGGGGTGGGAGCAGTCTTGAGTCACTTAGAGAAAGATGGAACCCAGGTTCCCATTGCATTTTATTCGAGGACGCTGTCCTCTGCTGAGCGTAACTATGCTCAAATTGACAAAGAGGCATTGGCCATTGTAGCTGGAGTTAAAAATTCCATGACTACTTATATGGCAGGGACTTCATGGTCTTCACAGACCACAAACCATTATTGGGGTTATTCACCACAGACAAACAGACACCCCACATATTATCCCCTAGAATGCTGAGATGGTCTATTTTTTTATCGGCTTACAAGTTTAAGCTGATTCACAAACCCGGCAAAGAAATGGGCCATGCAGACGGCCTGAGTAGGCTTCCACTGCCACAGATTGAACCAGATCCGGCCCCAGCGGCCAGCATATTATCCATTCAGGATTTGCCAGAGTTTCCCCTCCATGCTGGGGATATAGCTGCAGAAACAACAGCTGATAAGACACTAAGGAGAGTGCTTTCCTGGGTGCACACAGGGTGGCTAGATAAGAGCCCAGGTCCTGAATTTCAGAGTTATTTTACTAGAAGACACAAGCTATCAGCTCACAAGGGTTGTATCCTATGGGTAAACAGGGTCATAGTCCCCACCTCACTAAGAGACAGGGTCTTGCAATCACTGCATGAAGGTCATCCGGATATTGTCCATATGAAAGCTTTAGCTAGAAGCTACTTATGGTGGCCAGGTTTAGACAAGGCCATTGAAGCCCAGGTGCATGGATGTTACACATGCCAGCAATCAAGGCCTGAAATGCCGCACGCTCCAATTCACAGGTGGGAGGAGACTCACACTCCCTGGTCTAGAATTCACATAGACTTCGCTGGGCCCTTTCAGGGACAGCTCTTCCTTATAGTGGTTGACAGCCACTCTAAATGGCTTGAAGTAATTCCAGTTGCTAACATGACTACTGCTAGGACCATCCAGGTGCTTAGGAAACTCTTTGCCACACGTGGGCTGCCAGATGTCTTAGTATCTGACAATGGAGCCCAATTTACAGCGGCAGAATTTCAGGCATTCCTGAGAGCAAACCTCATCAGGCATGCAACGTCGGCCCCGTTTCACCCTTCTTCTAATGGTCAAGCCAAGCAGATGGTCTGGACCACAAAAAAGTCACTGAAGCGTATAGTGACTGGGGACTGGCATCACAGATTGGCAGATTTTTTACTTTGCCAGCATTCCACACCCTGCATGGCTACAGGGAAAAGCCCAGTAGAGCTGCACTGGGGGAGGTGACTGATCACGAAACTGGACAGGTTGCATCCAGATAGGGTGGCAGCAGAAGCTTCATACCCAAAACCCCCAAGGGGGCTGCAAGTGGGTGATGGGGTGTGGGCCAGGAACTATGGGGATGGGAATTTGTGGGTGTCTGGAAAAATTACTAAAACATCAGGACCCCTCTCTTACAAAGGGGGGCTGGAGGGCGGGCGAGTTGTCCGGCGCCACATTGATCAGCTTAGGAAGCGTTTCCCAGAACGGCCACAAAGCAAGGACTTTGTCACAAGTCCTTACCAAGGTCCACAAACTGGCAGCCAAGCCACCCCATGCATAGACTATGAAGGCTCACACAGACCAAGCAACAAGGAGTTGGCCGTAGAGGAGGGGAGACTGGACGTGCAACATGGGTCCCCTGATGGAGAAAGGCAACCTGATGGCTACAGCTGCTGTGCTAACTCTGCTGAACAAACTGACTCTGGGGTGGGCCAACCTGGAAAGGCCAGCCAGAGAGCACCAAGCCACTCCGAATCACTTGAACTAAAAGACACTGGTCTACCCAGCCCGGCGGGCAAGCTGGTAGGCCAGGACATGCCTGGGTCCCCCAGGCATTCCACAAGGCCACACAAACCTCCTGCTTATCTGAAAGATTTTGTTCTGTAATAATAAAGCTATAATGTTGTATGTACTTTGTATTTAATGCTGACCTACAAGATTGTAATGGACAATGGAGCTATAATGTTGTAAGTACTTTATTGTGCTGCTAAGTGGAACCTATTCTCACCAATGTTAAGTCTTTGTAAAGTGTATTGCTGTAATTACTTTCTATTGTTGCTATAGTGCTGTTCGTTCTAAGGGGGGAGAGGTGTAATGTATTGGGCTTGCTTGTTAACACCACGTGGTAACAGCTGGTAGGTTGCTAGAGCAGGGAGCTAGCTAACGGCTCCCAGCATCTCAGACAACCCGTCTCCAGCGCTGCCATTGGTTGCCCCTAGGCGGCAATAGGTTGCTTCAAACCTATTGGCCGCCGCCTAGGGGCCAGGGTATAAATTGCTGCATCTGCAGCCCTGTTCTCTAGTTCAGATCTTGCAAGCAATAAACCATGACCTTTGCTGAACTCACTCGCCTCATCCTCATTCCTGTGCAACGAACCCAGTACACAACAGTATATGTCCCCTGCTTGAGCAGGGGCTTGGACAAAAGACCTCAAAGGTCTCTTCCAACTCTCTTACTCTTTGAGAGAAGCACTGCCAACCTCTCCCCCTCCCCTCGTCCCTTCCTGGGCAAAGAGGGAAAGAGGGAAGGAAGGAAGGAGGGGAGGGAAACAGGAAGAAAGAAAGGGAAGGAAAGAAGGAAGGAGATGGGAATGAAAAGGAGGGAGGCAGGGAGGGAGGGGAGGGTAGGTTTTCATTGTTGTGAGCATTTCTGTTGAGGATTGGTAGGTGGGGTGGGGTGAGTTTGGTTTTTATTCCCCCATCGGCTGGGTGGTTGCAGCAGGTTTTGGTCACTTCATATGACCCTGGCACACTGTGACCATCATAAATATGAATCAGTTGCCAAGCATCTATTTATTTATTTATTTAGTTTTCTATACCGCCCTATTCCCGAAGGACTCAGGGCAGTTTACAGGGCAATATTTAAAAGACAATATAAAATTAAGATAAAAAATAGAATTAAAAAGAATTAAATTAATTAATAGCCCAACAATAAAACAATGTTAAAAACTTGAAACTAAAAACCCCCTCAGTCCAGGCCAGATAGATAAAAAAGCCAGGTTTTCAGGTCACGGCGAAATGAGCGCAGGTCAGGGGCAGTCCGGAGTTCCACAGGTAAATCATTCCAAAGGGCAGGCACGCCCACAGAGAATGCCCTCCCTCTGGGGATCACCTGCCAGCATTCCCTGACCGGCGGCACCCTAAGGAGGACCTCCCTATGGGATCGCACAGGACGATAGGAAGTTGATGCTGGCAGCAGGTGCTCCCTAAGATAATCTGGGCCCATGCCATTTAGGGTTTATAGGTCATCACCAGCACCTTGAATCTCACCTGGAGGGCAACTGGAAGCCAATGCAGTTCGCGGAGAAGAGGTGTTACACGGGAGTATCGGGAGACTCCCATCACAACTCACGCGGCCGCATTCTGCACCAGCTGAAGCCTCTGAGTGGTCCTCAAGGGTAGCCCCATGTAGAGAGCGTTGCAGTAGTCTAACCGGGAGGTCACGAGCGCATGAGTGACTGTGCGTAGGGCATCTCAGTCCAGATAGGCCCGCAACTGGTGCACCAGGCGAACCTGGGCAAAAGCCCCCCTGGTCACGGCTCCTATATGATCTTCCAAACTGAGCCGTGAATCCAGGAGAACGCCCAGGTTGCAAGCCCTATCAACGGGGGCTAACACCTCACCCCCCATAGTTAACGATGGACAAAACTGGTTCTCCCGAGATGCCGGTATGCACAGCCACTCAGTCTTGGCGAGATTGAGTCGAAGCCTGTTTCTCCCCATCCAAACCCGGACCGCCTCCAGGCAACGGGACATCACGGTGAGGGCATCACTGGGTTGGTTCGGGGTGGAAAGAAAAAGCTGGGTATCATCAGCATACTGATGATACCCCACCCCAAAACCACGAATGAGCTCACCCAGCGGCTTCATATAGATGTTGAACAAGAGGGGAGAGAGAACCGACCCCTGAGGAACTCCACAAACGAGAAGCCTCGGGGCAGATCTCTGCCCTCCCGTCAACACTGACTGCGAGCAGCCCAGGAGGTAGGAGGAGAACCATTGTAAAACAGTGCCCCCCACTCCCAACCCCCTGAGACGCCACAGTAGGATACCATGGTCGATGGTATCAAAAGCCGCTGAGAGATCTAACAGGACTAGGACAGAGGAACATCCCCTGTCCCGAGCCTGCCAGAGATCATTCACCAGCGCGACCAATGCCATCTCCGTGCTGTACCCGGGGCTGAAGCCCAATTGGTACGGGTCTAGATAATCAGTTTCCTCCAGGAACAAAGGAAGCTGATGCGCCACCACACTCTCAACAACCTTCGCTAAAAAGCGAAGGTTGGAGACCGGACGATAGTTATTTAAAATAGCTGGGTCCAGAGCAGGCTTCTTGAGAAGGGGCCTCACCACCGCCTCTTTCAAGGCCGTAGGGAAGATACCCTCTCTCAAAGAAGCAGTTATTACTGCCTGGAACCAGCCTCGTGTCTCCTCCTGAGCTGAATACACCAGCCAGGAGGGGCACGGGTCCACGTGGTGGAGCTCAGTCTCCTCATGGTCCTGTCCACCTCATTCGGGGTCACAGGATCGAATTCACTCCAAATGACATTCTCAAGACCGCTCGTTTCCTCCCTGTCAGTCTCTGCCCAGTCAGAGCCCAGACCAGCCCGAATCTGAGCAATTTTGTCCGCAAGATGATGACTAAACTCCTCGGCCCGCCCCTGCAAGGGCTCCTTGAATCAAAAGTTGGATCAAAAGTTGGAATTAAGATTGCTGGAAGAAATATCAACAACCTAAGATATGCAGATGATACCACTCTAATGGCAGAAAGTGAAGAGGAACTAAAGAACCTCTTGTTGCGGGTAAAGGAGGAGAGTGCAAAAGTTAAGTTGAAACTTAACATTAAGAAAAGCAAGATCATGGCATATGGCCCTCTCAATTTCTGGCAAATAGATGGGGAAGAAATGGAGGTAGTGACAGATTTTATTTTTCTGGGCTCCAAGATCACCGCAGACGGAGACTACAGCCAAGAAATAAAAAGACGCTTGCTCCTGGGGAGGAAAGCAATGGCAAATCTAGACAGCACACTAAAAAGCAGAGACATCACCCTGCCAACAAAAGTCTGTATAGTCAAGGCCATGGTGTTCCCAGCTGCAATGTATGGCTGTGAAAGTTGGACCATAAGAAAGGCTGAGTGCCAAAGAATTGAGGCCTTTGAACTATGGTGCTGGAGAAGACTCCTGCGACTCCCTTGGACTGCAAGGCGTTCAAACCGTTCAGTCCTAGAGGAGATCAACCCTGACTGCTCTTTAGAAGACCAGATCCTGAAGTTGAAACTCAAATACTTTGGCCACCTAATGTGAAGGAAGGACTCACTGGAGAATAGCCTAATGCTGGGAAAGATTGAAGGCAATAGAAGGGGGTAACAGAGAATGAGGTGGCTGGATGGACTCACTGAAGCAGTAGGCGTGAGCTTAAATGGACTCCAGAAGATGGTAGAGGACAGGAAGGCCTGGAGGAACATTGTCTATGGGGTCGCAATTAGTTGGACATGACTTCGCAAGTAACAACAACAAACCTGCATTTGCACAACCAACCTACTTTCCTTCCCCTCTCTTTCCTTCCATCTCACCCCAATTTAAATCTTATATTAGTGTAGACACTCTATCCATCTGATAAGTGAGCATGGAAAATTATGCTTTTTAATTAAAATCTGCTTGTTGGAAAAGGTGCTACCTGATTTTTTTATTCTAATACTGAATATTTCAGTTTTAAAAGGCAGGGATCCAGTAGCATTTCATTTATTCATTCTGTTATAACTTCAGTTCTTTAGGCATTAAGCGATACGAAGTGTTGAAACAGCAAACAAGTTTATTAACTCAGAACAGAAGCAGCCTAATGCTGTGCAGCTATTTATATGGTTAGCCTCTAGGCGGCGACCAACAGGTTTAAAGTAACAGTTTCTCACCCAGAACCTAATTATCAGCCTAAAAACAGCAAGTCTGGCTTTCAGTAACAGCAACCGTTACCTAACACAGAAATCTAGGTCAGACATTAAGCAAGTGATCAGACATTAAGCAAGTGATTTAAAATAGTTATGGCCAATACATTACACCCCTTCCCCATAGATAGCTCAAACTCTCAATTGTTTGACATAATCTTTCAGATAGTTAGGCAGCCTTCTTGACCATTCAGAACGTCTAGGGGTTACAGGGATCTACTGGTCGACCTGCTTGCCTGCCAGGCTGGGTAGACCAGGACTCTGAGGTTCAGTGGAGTCGGGTTGACTCGAGTCCCTTTGGCTGGCCAGTCCCGGTCGGCCCAAACCAAAGTCCAATGGTGCAGCAAAGTCTGCAGGGCTGTCTCTCAGCTCAGTATGCTGGTCCAGTTCAGTGGGTACAGTTTGTGTGTCCGGAGGAGACTCTTCTACGGCCATTTCCCCATTTCCTAGAGGGAGAGTTGTCAGAGTGTGCAAGCCCCTCTGTAGGACCGCTGACATGCGGGGCCTGTGTGAGGCCCTCTTGAGAGTCATGAGCCAGCAGCTGGTCCATTAGCCTCCGACACAGCTGGTCAATGTGCCGGCAAATGACTCACCCATCTTCCAGGACCACCTTGTAAGAGAGTGGTCCTGACACCTTAACAAGCACTGCTGCCACCCACAAAGCCCCTTGCCCATGATTCCCGGGTCCAAACCCAGTCACCAACTTGCAAACTTCTTGGTGCCTTTGCCTGGGCAGTGTCTGAGGTGACTCTGTCGGAGTGTAACCTGTCCAGTTTGGTGATCAGGAGTAGGAAATCGGCCAGTCTGTGGCGCAATCCCCTGTGACGATCCATTTCAGGGATTCCTTGGTTGTGCAGACCATGCGTTCCGCTTGACCATTTGATGCCGGGCGAAAGGGAGCCGACGTGGCGTGCCTTATGAGATTTCCCCTGAGGAAGGTCTGGAATTCTGAAGCGGTGAACTGAGCCCCATTGTCTCAGACTAAGATGTCTGGAAGCCCATGTGTTCCAAATATTCTGCGCAGTTCCTGGATGGTCCTGGCAGTAGTCATAGTGGGAACTGGTGCAACCTCTAACCGTTTACAGTGGCTAGCGACCACTATTAAAAACAGCTGTCCTTGAAAGGGCCCAGCAAAATCGATGTGGATTCTTGACCACGGTGTGTGAGTGTCCTGCGGCATCTCCGGTCTGGATTGTTGGCACGTGTAGCAACCATGTACTTGGGCCTCAATAGCTTTATCTAGCCCTGGTCACCAAAGGTAGCTCCTCGCCAGTGCCTTCATCCAGACTATTCCCGGATGGCCTTCATGCAGAGACTCAAGAATTCTGGGTCTTAAAGAGCTGGGGACTATGACCCTACTTCCTCAAAGAATGCACCCTTTATGAGCTGAAAGCTCATCTCTCCTCATGCAGAAACTCTGAAATTCTGGCCCTGGACATTTGTCCAATCATCCTGTGTGTACCCAATTTAACACGCGGCTAAGCGTTTTGTCAGCTGCTGTCTCAGCAGCTACGTCTTCAGCATGGAGACTCTGGCAAATCCTGTATAGCCAGGATGCGTGCAGCCGGAGCTGGATATGGTTCCATGTGTGGCAGGGGCAATCTGCTAAGGCCGTCTGCATGGCCCATTTCTTTGCCCAGTTTGTGAATCAGCCTGTAGCTGTAGGCTGAAAGGAATATAGACCACCTCAGCATTCGAGGAGACAGAATCTGAGGTGTTTGCTTGTTCATGGTGAACAACCCTAGAAGTGGCTTGTGGTCCATAAAGACCGTGAAGTGGCGGTCATACAAATAGTCATGGAACTTTTTAACTCCGGCCACAATGGCCAAGGCCTCCTTGTCAATCTGCGCGTAATTGCGCTCTGCAGATGACAGGGTCCTCGAATAGTAGGCGATGGGAGACTGTTTCTCATCAGCCGACAAATGGCTTAACACAGCCCCAACCCCATATGGGGATGCATCACACACGATACAGACTGGCAGCTTCTTGTTAAAATGAGTGATTACAGAGTTCGAGTACAGCAGTGATTTGACTGCCTGGAAACTTCTTTCGTGGACACTGGTCCACTGCCACTGAGCCTTGTTGTCTAAGAGCTGGTGTAACGGCTCTGCCACTGCGGCCTTATGGGGGAGGAATGCATGATAAAAATTAAGAAGGCCCAAGAAGGCCTGAAGCTCTCCCTTGGACTTTGGGCTTGGGGCCTGCTGAATCGCTTTCAGCTTTGAGTCCCCTGGATGAATGTTGTTGGCATCGATGCGGAACCCAAGGAACTCAGTTGACTCTATCCCAATCTTGCACTTTTCTTTTTTAAATTTAAGTCCCGCTGTGCAGAACCGCTGAAGGATGGCTCTATGCCGTTCAGCCAGAACCTCTACAGATTCCCCGGCAATGAGAACATCATCAAAGTAGGGGCAGACTCCTGGAATGCCCTTGAGCATGCGCTCCATGACTCCCTGGAAAATCCGTGGGGCTACACTCACCCCAAACTGTAGGCGCTTGACCTTGAAGACCCCCCCGATGGGTGACTATGGTTTGGGTGACTGCCGTGGCCTCGTCCACCGGCAGCTGTTGGTAGGCCTGCGCCAAATCTAACTTGGCAAACACGCGGCCTCCTTGCAATGATATGGCAAAAATATGGCTGACAACTGGCACCGGGTACATGTGCTGTTGAAGTGCCCAGTTGACGGTACACTTATAGTCAGCACATATGCGTACTTCTCCATTGGCCTTAAGTGGCGTTACTATGGGGGTCTCCCACACCCCACTGTCTACGGGCTGCAATACCCCCTGACTGACCAGCTTGTCCAGCTCTGCGTTGATTTTGGGTTTTAAAGCGAAAGGCACTCGATGAGGCTTGATCCATATTGGCGCTACCAGGGGATCAAGCTTGAAGGGTATCAGAGGACCCTTGTACTCCCCTAAGCTTGAACTGAAAACATCCGCGAACTCTTGGCAGACTGAAGAGAAGTCTTCCGCTTGTGTTCGGTGAATGCCGGTTACTTGAATGCCCAATGCATCAAAACAATCGAGCCCTATGAGGCTCGTGCGTTGGCCTTCCACCACTAAAACATCTAGAGGACCTGCAAACCCCTTGAAATTCACCAGAAGTGTGTCTTCACCCTTGACCGCCACTCGGGAGTTTTGGAAGTCTGTGAGCAGTACATTAGATGGCTGAAGTTTGACTCATCTGTTGCTGTGGTTACAAATGTGTCTGAATGTCCCTATGGAGATGATGGATATGGCTGAGCCTGTGTCCAGTTCCATTTTGCATGGAACTCCCTGAAGCTTGATCTGAAGTCAAAGCTTCTGTTTAAGAGGGCAATGGGCACCAGTGTGGAACACGCTCCTTCAGCTGGAGCAAAACCCTACCTGGTGTTGCCCCGGGGCCCCAATATCTCTCCTGACTGGGTCTTCCTGTGGACGGTCCCTCTGGTGACCTCGGCAGATGGTGACAATGTGGCCTGGTTTGCCACAGGCCCAGCACATGGCTGTTCGGAATCGGCATTCTGCGCATTGATGGCGGCCTCTGCAGCCCATGCACCTAAGGAACGGAACTGCCTTCTCAACTGACCGCAGTCCCTTCTCCTGGAGTTTCTGTAGCTTGTCTACTTTGTAGTCTGAGTCGGTGTCTTCCATCCATTCGGCGTCCTCGTGATGGACAGCTTCGGTGCTTGAAGTGCTTTTGGAGGGCTGCAGTGCTTTAACGGCCCCTCCGGCGGCTTTGTCTGCCATGACCTCCTTGAAGGCCTCCTGTAGCGAGAGAGTTTCCTTGGCGAACAGTTTTTGTTGGAGCTCTCGGTTCTGGAGTCTGCAGACTAAACAGTCACTTAGTCTCCTCCAAATCTGCGAATTTGCAGAGATGGGACGCTTGATGAAGAGCAGTGATGAATTCTGTGGCTGTCTCGCTGGGCTGTTGCTCCCGCTGCTCAAAAGCGTGCCGTCACACTATGACGGATAATTTGGGCTCAAAGTGGTCTCAGAGCTTTTTCTTCAAGTCTGCGTAGGTGACGGACTCGAGCGGCATTGGTGCGACCAGGTTCTCGGCAATGTCGAAGGTGGTGGGGCCGTACATGCAGAGGAGGGTCGCGGTTTTCAGCCCGTCTTCGCTGACCTGGTTGGCGCGGAGGTAATTCTTGATGCGGGAAATGTAGGACGCCCATCTCTCCAGGTGTGTGACATCAAACTCTTCGAGTTTCCCCACTTTTGCCATGGTGAGTTGCTTGTGTTTCTTGTTGCTTGCGTTGCCTTGTGCTGCTGGCTTCTGTGGAGGCCCTAGGATGGATCCTTCAGGTGAGGTGGTCACCAGCATGTCTTGCTGGCAGACTGAGGGGGGCGGGGAACGTGGTCCCTGCCAGGCTCTGTGCTGGCCTCAACCCCTAGTGACTTCAGACTCTCACGATGGAGCAGCACATCCCACCTTTGTCACCACTGTTATATCTTATTTAGGTATTAAGTGAGACAAAGTGTTGAAACAGCAAACAAGTTTATTAAGTCAGAACAGAAGCAGCCCTAATGGCCTCTGTGCAGCTATTTATATGGTTAGCCTCTAAGAGGCGACCAATAGGTTTAAAGTAACAGTTTCCCACCCAGAACCTAATTATCAGCCTGAAGACAGCAAGTCTGGCTTTCAGTAACAGCAATGTTACCTAACACAGAAATCTAGGTCAGACATTAAGCAAGTGATCAGATATTAAGCAAGTGATTTAAAACAGTTATGGCCAATACATTACACATTCATTCATTCAGTTTCTATAGGCACCCATCTCAGTCAATGACTCTGGGTGGCTTACAATTCTCTATATATAACAATTCTATATATACGCCCCAGTCGATCGTATTCTCTCTAGTCACGTCGCATCCACCTGCATGCTTTTAGATTCCAGCGCCTCTTCTCCTCCCGTTATTGCCTCCCCTTCCTGTTCCACTCGTGTCTGGAAGTTTATTGTTGTCAAATTGCCCTCCAGTTTATCTCGTCTTGTGGCTCTTGTCAGCTGTTGTGTATTTGCATATGGTAATGTTCTTCCCATCGTATGCGTCACCCTATTGTCACTTAGCTCTTGAGCGAGTTGTGTTGATGTTTCCTCCTTTGCACTTGTTTTAATTCCTTGCTGTCACATGAGTAGGTAACTTTGATCTTGTCTATCCCCCTTCCTCCTATGCGTGGGCGGTGGATCCTGGTCTTGAGTTGTTTAGTCATCTCCCCGATGTAATTACAGTGGCAGTCATTACATTTAACCCTATAGGATCCATGAGCATAAATTGGCCATTAGACAACACGAGCAACATTCGCAGGTGTGGACCCATATGGCCAGCAACAACCACTCATTTGATCTTGCAGGAGCAGAGGCCATTGCCCAGGATACTTCCAAAGGTGGCCGATTACTCAAAGAGGCCTGGCTATCACACGAACATTCAATCAACTGCCACATAGACTTACTGCCGGCTTACCAGGCACTAAGAAAATATGAGCAACAACGCAAGAACTCACAACGAGTACAAAGAGCACCACCCATGCATAAGAGGGAGGGCTTCCAGCCCCCACCATCCCACACTTTTTGGCTGACAGGATCTGCAGCATGCTCATTCTGTTAGACCTGGGTGGATGGGTAGAGACTCTTTGAAAAAAGCAATCCTAGGATTTCCTAGGACAGGGCTTTTCAACCTTTTCACCTATTGTACCACTTTTAGGATAAGGCAATATCCGAGTACCACCAGTCCCCCAGCAAAGTGTCAAAAACTTGACCAAAAAAAAAGAAAAAGAAAAAAAGATAAAATACAAGTAGTCCTCGACTTACAACAATTCGCTTAGTGACTGTTTGAAGTGACAACGGCACTGAAAAAGTGACTTATGACCATTTTTCTCACTTATGACTGTTGAAGCATCCCCAGGGTTATGTGATTTACATTCGGATGCTTGGCAACTGATTCATACTTATGACGTTCTGTGTCCCAGGGTCACGTGATCAACTTTTGCAACTTTTTGACAAGCGAAGTCAATGGCTGGGGGGAGATTGTGGCCAGCTCATCACTCAAGTTGCAGGATGCCTATGGGGGAGGGGAATCCATGGGTCTCTGGTGGATGGGGGTGGGACTGGGGTGGGTACCTTCCTTCCCTCCCTCTCCCATTGTCCCTACATTTCTTCCTTTCCTCCCTCTTTGTCCCTTCCTTCCCTCCCTCTCTCCAACTGTCCCTACCTTTCTTCTTTCTTCCTTCCTTCCCTCCCTCTTTGTCCCTTCCTTCCTTCCTCCCTCCCTCCCCTCTTTGACCCTTCCCTCCTTCCCTCCCATTGTCCCTCCATTCCTTCCTTCCTTCCCTCCCTCCCGCCCTCTTTGTCCCTTCCTTTTCCAAGCAGGAAATCTTGCACAAGAATTGCAGCCAGGGATATCTCTCTCTCTCTCTCTCTCTCTCTCTCTCTCTCTCTCTCACACACACACACACACACCGCTTTGCATGACTCACCCCTCAAGGGGGATTCCAGTTCTTGCTTTTCCCGTTTGCAAAATGGGCTTCAATTGAGCTGCGCTCTGACTTTGGGCGCCGTTCCTTGGGAATCTTCTTTCCCCACCCCCAAAAGTAGGGCTTTTACTTGCTTTTTGCGCTGTGAAAGGGTAAGTCGTGCAAAGTGCGGCAGCGTGAAAAGCAAGTAAAAGCCCTGCTTTTTGGGTTGGGGAGAGAGAATTCCCAAGGAACGGTACCCAAAGTCAGAGCGCAGCTCAATTGAAGCCCGTTTTGCAAAGGGGAAAAGCGAGAACTGGAATCCCCTTGAAGGGTGAGTCGTGCAAAGTGTGGTGGTGCAAAACGTGAGTAAAAGCAAAAGTCCCGGGAACTGGCGCCCCCCCGGGACTGGCCGCCCTCCTCCCAGTGGGCAAAGGCAGCGAGGGGAGACCCCCTCACCATGCTCCTCCCGCTTCGGCAAGACCCCCGCTTGCTCTCCCACCCTTCACGCAGACCTGCCACCTCGGCTTTCTCTGCGGGCGCCAATCCCACCCCGGGAAAGGCTCTTACTGGAAAAATCTCCCCTCGAAACTGAGCAGGGTCACTGCTGCCTCCTTCGGGCATCCCTCCACGGCTGGAGCACGTGGCTGCCCCCGCGGATTGTCCCGGGCGTGGCATGGAAAGGGTTAACGCCCCACAAAGACTCTCCACACGTTCCAGGTGCCCCAGGTGAACACGGAACTCCACTGACAGAAAGGGGAGGCGGGCCCCCGATGCTCCCCCCTGAGATGAAGGGAAGGGTGCCTGTGATGAGGAGACCAAAGTGTGTGTGGGGGGGAGGAAGCTTGTTGCTTTCTCAGCTGACAGGCGGGCTGGTTGGGCGGTCCAACCTGCTGTAGCCTTCCCGGGACCCCAGCCGCAGGGACCCATGTCTCACACCCCTGCTTTCTTGAACGTGTCACGCCGGGGGCGGGCATGCACTTTCTTGGGCCCTGCCGGCCGGCAGACACACTTCCCCCGCAACCCCCCTCCTTGCCATGGTCACTCCTTCGGCCCTGGGGAGTGTCCTCCAGGAGGAAATAAAGTCACGCCCATGCACTGGCCTTGCTGCGTTAACCTTGTGCGCCCGGGAGGCGCTTTGGAGAACAGCTTACTTGTAAAGTAAGAAGGGGGGGGAAGGGCGACACGGATCCCACACGAGAAGAAATCAATCAGGTTGCTGCACAACGAGTCTCTGGGGCAGGCGGGGCCTCGCTCTGCACCTGAGCTCTTCGCGCGCCCTTGGTAGGGTTGTTTCAGGCCGCAGCCAAGCAGCATGTTTTCTTTTTTTTTTTTTTATTGAAAAGTTTTTCGGTACATTTTATCTTTAACAAAGCATCAATCCCCACCCCCACCCCCTCCCTCCCTTCCCAACCCAATCCCACCCTCTCACCCTCCCCTTCCCCCCTCCCCCCTCCCCGACTTCCCAGAGCTGAATACAAGGTATAAAAGTAAAAAACAATCATAAACTACCATATGCTAATAACAATAAACTATTAGGTCTACCGCACTTTAGCTCTTATAAAATGACTACAAGCAATATAAATATCCCATCAATACTTATTCAAATGCTAAATGAAACTTTTTAGTCCCATATTTATTCTGGATGTAATCAATCCATTTTTTCCACTCCACAATATATCGTTGTTGCGAATGGTCTTTCAGATACCCTGAAATCTTCGCCATTTCCGCCAGGTTGGAAACCTTTAAAGTCCATTCTTCTATAGTCGGCAGTTCTTCCTTCTTCCAGTATTGCCCTATTAAAAGTCTCGCTGCCGTAATTAAGTTCAGCATCAGCTTTATGTCCACAACAGTAGTATCAGTAATAATACCCAATAAAAACAATTGCGGACAAAACTTTATCCTTTTCTTGAATATCTTCTGCATATTCCACCAAATTTTAATCCAAAATGCTTTAACCTTTTTACAGGTCCACCATATATGAAAATACGTTGCATCTTCGCCACCACATCTCCAACATTTAGGCTGGTAATTCGGATACATACTTGCTAACTTTTTGGGATCTAAATGCCACCTATAAAACATTTTATAAAAGTTCTCTCTTAGGTTTTGAGCTTGTGTAAATTTTACATTTCTCACCCAAATCTTTTCCCAAGTGTCCATTGTAATAACTTCCTGAATGTTCTGCGCCCACTTTATCATACAGTCTTTAACAATTTCTGTTTCTGAATCAATTTCTATCAATTCAAGATATATCCGTTTGATATGTGCTGGCCCCTGATTTCTAATTTGCTTTACCAAATTTTCATCATCCATTAAAAAACCAATTTTCTGATCTTCTTTCCACCTGGCCTGCAGTTGCCCATACTGAAACCAGGTTTGAACAATCTTTTTTCCTCGTAAAAAATTATACGGCTTCAAACACCATACATTCCTCTCCAAACTTAAGATTTCCTTATATGTAGTCACATCATGTTTGAATCCAACATTTATGTTCTCTATTGCGTGTTTCGGTATTGCCCATAAAGGTATCTTGTAGTTTAACTTATGTCTATGCTTTTTCTAAACTCGCAACAAAGCATGTCTTAAAATATGCATCTTAAACACATTATCTACCTTCTTATCATACAATAAATATGCATGCCAACCAAATAACAAATCATGACCTTCAAGATTTAATAATCTCCCTTGTGTTAAATTAATCCAATCACTTATCGCTGATAATGCAGCAGCTTCATAATATAATTTAAAATTGGGCATTTTTAGACCACCTCTTTCACGCGTATCCTGCATAATTTTGAATTTCACCCGTGGTCTTTTCCCTGCCCAGACAAATTTATTAATACCCTTCTGCCATTCCTCCAAGTTTGAATCCTTTTTAAGAATGGGTATCATTTGAAACAAAAATAGAAATTTTGGCAAAACATTCATTTTCACTGCTGCAATTCTTCCCAGTAATGACAATTGTAATTTTTTCCAACTATCCAATTCTTTTTGAACTTTGCTCCATAGCTTTTCATAGTTATTTTTGTATAACTTTACATTTGAGGGTGTCAAAGATACCCCCAAATATTTAACCCTTTCAACAATTTCAAATCCAGTTAACCTTTCTAAAGCTGCCTTTTGTAATACTGTCATATTTTTAGACAACATTTTAGTTTTTTGTATATTAACCTTAAATCCAGAAACTTTCCCATATTGCATTATTAACTCCATCAATTCCATAACAGAATTTTCTGGCTGTGTCACCGTAACAACCAGATCATCCGCAAACGCCCTCAATCTATAATCCTGATCTCTTATTTGAATTCCCTTATTTCCGAATTCCGTATTTTAATATCTCCAGTGTTAAAACAAATAATAAAGGTGATAACGGGCACCCCTGCCTTGTACCCTTTTCAATATTACACATTTCAGTCAGACTATTATTCACAATTATTCGAGCTGTTTGCTTTTGATATAGTGCCCTAATTGGTTGTAAAAATTCATCACCAAAATTCATTTTGTCTAATACTTTCATCAAAAATTTCCAATCCAGTTGATCAAAGGCTTTTTCAGCATCCAAAAAAATCAGTGCTGCAGGGATCTGGTTGTTTCTTTCCAAAAATTCCAACAAATCAACTATATGCCTCACATTATTTTTCATTTGTCTACCACTTATAAACCCAGTTTGATCACCATGAATTACCTGTTGCAATACCCTCATCAGTCTGTTAGCTAAAACCTTAGCAAATATCTTGTAATCCGTATTCAAAAGTGATATTGGCCTATAATTTCTTGCTTGAGTAACATCCTGATCTTCCTTCGGAATCAAAGAAATAAAAGCAGTTTTCCAAGACAGAGGCACTCCTCCCCCCTTTTGAATTGTCTGAAACAATTCCCTTAGTGGCTTTATCATCTCAAACTGTAAATTTTTATAATACACAGCAGTCAAACCATCCGTACCTGGCGCTTTACCCACTTTTAACTGTTTGATTGCCAAAAATATTTCTTCCTCAGTTATCAGTTGATTCATCTCTTCTTTTTGTTCTTGCGTAAGAACCGGAATACTAACGTCCCTCAAGTATGCATCAATGTCTACTTCATTAATCTTATCTCTAGCATATAATTTAGAATAAAAATCAACAAAAGTTTCCTTAATAAGATTCTGCTGATACACAACCTTACCCTTATATTCTATTTTATCTATATTAGAAGCCCTTTGCTTCTTCCTTAGCATATAGGCTAACCATCTACCTGGTTTATTGGTATTACAAAAAGTATTATGCCTAGCAAACCGTAGATTAGTTGCCACCTGATCACCCATCAACTTGTCAAATTGTCCCCTTAATAAATTAATAACCTCTTTAATCTTCACATCCAATGGGTTCAAGATTAAGGCCTTTTCTTTTTCCCTAATCTCATTCTCTAATTCCTTCCTCCTAAATTCCAAATTACGTCTGTATTTATTATTCAGATAATAAAGCAGCATGTTTTCTGCAGGGTAAGTGAGCTGGGAAGGAGCGGAGCAGGGGGGGAGGCGGGGGGGAGGAAGGCGACGCCGGGTACCACCAGCAAGGTGCTCGCGTACCACCAGTGGTACACGTACCACCGGTTGAAAAGCCCTGTCCTAGGAGACATCATGTTTTCCATTTTCTTGAAGTCAGAGACATATGAGATGTCAACAGTAGCTCCAGAAATGATGTGGATAAAGGCTTTTAGAAGCTAGGTAAAGAAACCTTGAAACCTTGTATCAAACAAAGAATCCTGCTTTTCCACCTGGATTTGTAAGTTATTAATATTAGGTTTTTGATAGACAAGACTATTTGTAGCTCAGAGTTGAACGGTGGGGTCCTTGGTGCTGTCTGACAGAGGTTGTTTTCTTGCAGACATTTTATTGCCAAACTAGGTAACATCATCAGTGTTGATAAGGAGTGGGGTTTGCTCTAATTTTATATTCTAGTAGCTTGCTCTGTCAGTGTTGGTGGGAGTGGTCTTGGTGGTTCCTTGATAGGGCTGTTGTTTACAGTTAGCTTGTTTGGCAGTTCCCTGATTGGGGTATTGTTTGCTTCTTGATTGTTGGTTTAATGTTAATCTTGGTGTTAATGTTATTCTCTGCTCATCTGGGTGTTGATTGCTGGTGAGCAGGTGTTTGGGTCTTTGTTTCCTTTCTGACTTTTTGATTGTCTCTTTTGAATGGTATATAGATGCTGTTTATACCTATGTGCCTGTTGATGGCCAATTTGTCAGTATGCCAGGCTTCCAGGAATTCTCTACAATTTTTGGACTTGCCTTGGTCTAGGATGGTCACAGTTTCCCAGTTAAAACTATGGTTAAGTCTGTCCATGTGTTGTGAAATTAAGGAAAGTTCATCATGTCTTCTGACTGCTAGTTGCTGTTCATGGATGCACTCTGCCAGTCTTCTGCCTATTTGCCCTACACAGTGGCTGTTGCAGTCCTTACACTGTATGTTGTTGATGACTCTTGTTTTTTTCTTCTGGGGCTGCTGGGTCTTTTGGTTTATTTAGGATGTTTTGGAGGGCTTTAGTTGGTTTGTGTGCTATGGTGATGCCATGTGGTTGTAATAGTCTGTTGGTGTTTTCTGAGATGTTTTTTACAAAGCTTGTGTTGGTTGTGCTATATTGGGTTGAGTGGTCAGGCACTTTTTGATGAAGTTGCACTGATATCCATTTTGTTGGAAGATGTTGTATAGATGATCTATTTCCTTATTCTGATGTTCAGAGTTGCTGCAGTGTTTTTGTGCTTATCTGAATAGTGTTCTTACACAGCTTCTCATGTGGGAGGTTGGGTTACTTTGCTAGTGGAGCACTTGATTGTTGTGGGTGGGGTTTTTTTTGATAGACTTGTCTTTCTGGTTTGCCATTGCTGTCTCTGCAGATTAGGATATCCAAGAAGGGTAGCATGTTGTTGTTTTCTTCTTCCCTTGTGAATTTAATTCTTTTGAAGATGTTGTTAATGGCTTTGTATGTATTCTCTAGTGGGTCCTTTTTTATTATGGTGAAGGTTTCATCTACACATTGGATACATATTTTGGGTTGTATGCTTGGGAGTGCTATCAATTCCAGGCATTGCACTATAGCCACCTCTATGAGTCCTGAAAGCAGTAATCCCATGGGTCTTCCTTTGATTTGTTGATATGTTTGTCCATCAAATTTAAAATATGTGGTTAGGCAGAGATTGGTAAGATCCATGATTCTGGGTGTTTCAATCTTGGTGCATTTTGTTAGGCTGGGTGTGCTGTGGAGCAGTGCTGTCATGGATTCTTTGGATAGTTCTGGGTCTATGGATGTGAAAAGGGCTGTGATATCAAATGAGACCATGGTTTCATCTTCATCTATTGTGACATCTTTGATTCTTTGGAGGCACTATAGTGGGGAATTGATGGAGTATTTGCTTCTCCCTGTGAGGTGCCCAAGCTTTTTTGTTCATTCTTCTGCTATGTTGTAGGTAGGGGTCCTTGGTAATGATACAGTTGGATGGAGAGTTATGTCTGGCTTGTGTGTTTGGGGGCGACATAGAAGCATGGGAGGATGGGTCCACTGCTTCTCATAGGCCACTGTTCTTCTTGGGTAATTTGGACTTTCCTGGTGAGGTCAGTGAGAGTTCTCTTGATACAGTTGTCTAGTTTCTGTATTGTGTTAGTCTTCACTGGGATGTAAGTTTCTTTGTCTTCTAGTAATTCTTTTACTTTTTGTATATATTATGATCTTTCCATTATAACTGTGGTTCAGCCTTTGTCTGCTGGTAGGATGATGATAGCCTGGCCCTATTTTTAGATTTTTGAGGGCTGCTCTGTCCTCTGCTTTGAGTTGGTTTTGCTCTTGTCTTTTTCTGGTCTGTGGTATGATGGTTTGTCTGATGTTTTCTTGGATCTTTGTGGGAAGTCCTATGGTTTTTTTAAATAATATTTTATTAATTTTCTATTATTACACTTCATTAGTGCTTAATGAACAACGTGTTGTCTGGGTTGATTTGTTTTGCTTAGTAATACAAGTTAAGTTCTTACTCTTTGTCCCGTTTTTCCAGCCATTGATAAAATAAGTTCCATGTTTGAAAATACAGTATTCTGTATCTTCTTTTTCTTTGATCCTCAATGTAAATCTGTCCATTTCAGCACAGTTCAGTATTTTCTTCATTATCTCTTCGTCCAATGGTGTTTCTTCATTTTTCCAGTGCTGAGCAAATACAATCCTCGCTGCTGTTAATACATGTAATGTTAAATATACACTTTGTTTATCAACTTTTTCTGGAATTATACCTAATAAAAAAGTTCATGTTTAAAGTCTATATTTTTCCCTAACATTTTTTCTAACCAAGTATGTATTTTTGTCCAAATTTGTTTTGCTTTAATACATGTCCACCACAGGTGATAGTATGTACCAGGTTTTTTTTATTACATTTCCAACATTTACTAGACATCTTTTTAAACATTTTTGCTAATCTGGCAGGTGGTAAGTACCATCTATAAAACATTTTATATAAGTTTTCTTTATACGAAGTTGCCATTGTCAGTTTATACTGTAGTTTCTTTCCCACAGATTTTGCCATTTCTCTTATTCTATATTGTATCCAAAAAATTTCGCCCATATTATCATTGTTTCTTTCACTTGTTCATCTTCCATTTTCAAATTCAATAAAACGTTATACAATTTCTTAATCAGTTTTTCATCAGAGGTCAACAACATCTGATCAAACATTGTCTGGTCTTTATAGAAACCATATATTTTAACATCTTTATCATATCTTGATTGCATTTGCAGTCGAGGCCACCATGATAAGTCAATACCCTGATCTTCCAACTCTTGTTTAGATTTTAATTTCCCATCTGTATTCAGAATATCCTTATATGTTAAGATTTTCTCAGATTTAACTAAGTTTGGGTGTACAAATGCTTCCATCATTGATAGCCATCCTGGGATTTTTGTATAGATTTTTGGTTTTATCTTTTCTCATACGGATAATAATGTATTTCTTATATAGTGGTTTTGGAAGTATCTATGGATTTTATTCTTTTCATACCATAGAAATGCATGCCATCCAAGTTGCAAGTCATGTCCTTCTAAATATAATAATCTTTTATTTCTGAGGGTTATCCATTCTTTTAGCCATGTTATAGCACATGCTTGGTAATATAAGACCCAATCCAGTAATCCAAATCCTTTGTTTTATTTAGCTTCTTGTAGCATTTTCCGTTTCATTCTAGCTTTCCTTCCTTGCCAAATGAATTTCAAGATCAGTGTATTCAGATCATCAAAAAGCTTTTTCTCTATTTTTATAGGTACTATTTGGAATAGAAAGAGGAGTTTTGGTAAAATATTCATTTTCATGGTAGCTATTCTTCCTAACACTGATAGTTGTAAATTTTTCCATTTTTCCAAATCTAATTTTATTTGATTTAGCAATTTTATATAATTATCTTCTTTTATCATTGCACATTTTGCTGTTAAATATATTCCCATATGTTTAACTTTCTTAACTATTTGTAAGTCTATTTTTTCTGACAGTTTTTTTTTTTTGCTTATCTGTAAGGTTTTTAACTATAACTTTGGTTTTTCTCTGTTTATCTTCAATCCTGCTACTTCTCCAAATTCTTTTATCCTTTTCAATAGTTTAGAAGTTTTCTCTAATGATTCTTGTAAAATTAATACCAGGTCATCCGCAAAGGCTTCTAGTTTAGCTTTCATGTTTTATTCCATTCCTTTAATTTCTGGATCTTCTCTGATATTCCTATTGAGAACTTCCAAAGTTGGTATAAATAACAGTGGAGATAGTGGACATCCTTGTCTTGTGCCTTTCTTTATGTTAAAGTTCTCTCTATAGTCCCCATTGACAATTACTTTTGCTGTTTATTGTATATTGTCTTTATAAATTTTTCTCAAAAGTCCATGCAATTTAATTGTTGTATCATAAATTGCCAACTTACATTGTCAAAGGCTTTTTGAGCATCTAAGAAAATTAGTGCCATTTGTTTTCCTCGGTGCATTTCATAGTATTCCAATGTATCTAAAATAATCCTTAAGTTGTTTTTTATTTGCCTCTTTGGTAAAAATCCATTTTCATATGGATGAATAAATTCAATCAAAAATCTTTTCAGTCTCTCTGCTATTATTGAAGCAAAGATTTTGTAATCCACATTTAGTAGTGATATTGGTCTATAATTTTTTTATCTGTGTCAAATCTGAGTCCTCCTATGGTATTAAAGTAATATTTGCTTCTGTCCATGTGTTTGGTAGTTTGGCCTCTAATCATACCTCATTGCAAACTTCTTTCATTGGTGAGCTTAATATATCTTGTAAACATTTATAGAACTCTGTGGGTAGCCTGTCTGGTCCCGGAGTTTTGTCATTTTTTTTTTTTTTATAGCTTTCATCAGTTCCATCATTGTAATTTTTTCATTTAGCATATTTTAAAAGTTCTCTTGGATTTTTGGTAAATTACCATTTTTCATATATTGTAATGTTTTCCCCCAAGAGATTTCTTCTATATCATATAGTTTTTCATAAAATTCTTTAACTATTTTTTTACTGTCATTTTGAAATTGTAAACCACCCTTCTCATCTTTCAATTTGTTTATCAATTTCCTCTCTCTTTCTTTTTTCAGTTTATAAGCCAGCCATCTTCCCAGCTTATTTGCATTTTCAAAAAAGTTTTGTTTTGCCCTTTTAATTTGTTGAGGCAATTCTTCTGACTCTATTAAGTTTAATTTGTGTTTTATTGTCTCCATTTGTCTTTTCACAGCTTTCTTTTGCGGATATATTTGTAATTCTGACTCCAGTTTCTTAAATTCTTCCCTCAAAATTGTACATTGTTGGTTTTTTTTCTTTGTTCTTTTTAGCCATATACGTTTATTTATTTTATTTTATTTATTTAATTGAATTTCTATACCGCCCGTCTCCCAAAGGACTCAGGGCAGTGTACAGGGCAAAAAAAGCATTACATACAAAAGTTAAAAGTAAGATTAAATTAATTAAGCCCTAACAATAAATAATTAAAAATACCCAAAACCCTTAAACCAGGCTGGCCTGTTCAAATAAATAGGTTTTCAGATCACGGCGCAAAGAGCGAAGGTTGGGAGCCATCCGGAGCTCAACCGGTAATTGATTCCAAAGGGCTGGCGCGCCCACAGAGAATGCTGTCCCCCTGGGGGCCGCAAGCCAACACTCTCTGACCGACGGCACCCTGAGGAGGCCCTCTCTGTGGGAGCACACAGGACGAAGGGAAGATGATGTCGGCAGCAGGAGGACACCCAACTTGCGAGCCCTATCTACGGGGGGGTAACACCTCACCCCCCATGGTTAAAGATGGAATGGACTAAATTTCCCGAGATGCCGGAACGTACAACCACTCGGTCTTGTCGGGATTGAGCCGAAGCCTGTTCCTCCCCATCCAGACCCGAACCGCCTCTAGGCAACGGTACATCACATTGAGGGCATCACTGGGGTGGTTTGGGGTAGAGATGAAAAGCTGGGTATCATCAGCGTACTGATGATACCCCACTCCAAAACCACGAATGATCTCACCCAGCGGCTTCATATAGATGTTGAACAGGAGAGGTGAGAGGACCGACCCCTGAGGAACTCCACAAACGAGAGGCCTCGAGGCCGACCTCTGCCCTCCTGTCAGCACCGACTGCGAACAGCCCAGGAGGTAGGAGGAGAACCACTGGAGAACAGTGCCTCCCACTCCCAACCCCCTGAGACGCCGCAGTAAGATACCATGGTCGATGGTATCAAAAGCCGCTGAGAGATCTAATAGAACTAGGACAGAGGAGCAACCCCTGTCCCGAGCCCGCCAGAGATCATTCACCAGCGCGACCAATGCCGTCTCCGTGCTGTACCCGGGCCTAAAGCCCGATTGGTACGGGTCCAGATAATCCGCTTCCTCCAGGAACAGAGGGAGCTGATGCGCCACCATGCTCTCAACAACCTTCGCAAGAAAGCGAAGGTTGGAGACCGGATGATAGTTATTCAAAATAGCCGGGTCCAGGGCAGGCTTCTTGAGGAGGGGCCTCACCACCGCCTCCTTCAAGGCGGCAGGAAAGCTACCCTCACTCAAAGAAGCAGTTATTACTGCCTGGAGCTAGCCTCGTGTCCCCTCCCGAACCACATAAACCAGCCAGGAGGGGCATGGGTCCAATAAACATGTGGTGGAGCTCAGCTTCCCCATGATCCTGTCCACATCTTCCGGAGTAACAGGGTCGAACTCTTCCCAGATAACATCACCAAGACCGCTTGTGTCACCTCCGTCAGACTCTGCCCAGTCGGAGTCCAGACCAGCCCGAATCCGAGCGATTTTGTCCGCCAGATGTTGGCTAAACTCCTTGGCACAACCCTGCAAGGGGTCCTCCCTCATCTCCTGATTAAGGAGGGAGCGGGTCACCCTGAACAGGGCGGATGGGCGATTACCTGCGGACGCGATGAGGGCAGAAAAGTAATTAGACTTTGCCGCCCTCATCGCCGCAAGATAAGACCTTGTATAGGACCTTAGTCGCAATCGGTCGGATTCAGACCAGCTGGATCTCCAACAGCTGTCTAGGCCCCGTCTCCGACGCTTCATCTCCTGGAGCTCAACGGAAAACCATGGAGCCCACTGGGATCTGCGCCGGGTCAGGGGCCGCATAGGTACAACGTGGTCGAGTGCCTCCATGGCTGCCCTTTCCCAGGCTTCCACCAAGGCATTGGCCGGGCTGTGAGTGAAGGTGGCAGGCGGGGACCCAAGCACCACCTGAAACCGCTCAGGGTCCATTTGGCGCCTGGGGTGGAATCATTTTGTCGGTTCCGTGGCCCAGCGACGGGGTGGTGAAACAGAAGGCCAGCCGCAGGAGATGATGATCGGTCCATGACAGGGGCATAATAATTGGAGAACCCCCACTCAGATCATCTAACCACTGTCCAGATAGAAAAACAAAATTGAGCGTGTGACACCCCCCCATGAGTTGGGCCCTGAATTACTTGCATCAGGTCCATGGCCGTCATGGAAGCCATGAACTCCCGAGCCATCTCTGATGATCCCCCCAAGGATGGCAGATTAAAGTCCCCCAAATTCATAAGTTTGGGGAACTCAATCACCAAACCCGAGAGGATGTCGAGAAGTTCAAGCAGGGCTGCTGCTACGCGACTGGGCGAAAGGTACACCAGCAGCAAGCACAACTGAGCCCTAGGGCCACATCTCAGGAGGAGTGACTCACACCCGGATATCTGGACAACGGTGGCCTCCCGTGGACATAAGGTCTCCCTCACAACCACCGCCACACCACCGCCCCTACCCTGAGCCCGAGGCCGGTGGAGCACCCGGAAACCTGGAGGGCAGAGTTCAGTCAGAGGTACACCACCCTCTGGGCCCAACAAGGTTTCCGTAATGCAAGCCAGGTCCGCACGTTCCTCCTCAACCAAATCTCGGATGAGAGGAGCCTTATTAACTATGGACCTGGCATTAAAATACACAAGCTTAAGCTCAGGTGGCTGTTCACCCTCGTTCCCGGAACCACGGGTCAAAACCAGAGAGTCAGAGCACATCACTGCTTGGAGACAGCAGGGACGCGCTCCCGGATGTCGATACGGCCTTCTGTACAATCACCTGCTGCCATTCCCAGACGTTGTGGGGATAGAAAATCCCACACCCCACTCCGGGGCCCCGGAGGCGCCCAACCCAGGTCCCATCCCACCGCGATCTGTCCCAAGCCTGGACTGAACAGCGGTTGGTGGACACCCCCTAAAATCCAACTGTTATACGTTATAGGTAATCCTCTAAAATATGCTTTGGCTGTATCCCATACATTCTGGATTGATGTCTCTTCTTTTTTGTTTTCTTTAAAAAAGAATTCCATTTCCTTTATTGCTATTTCCACAAATTGCTTCTCTTTTAATAGGGATTGGTTCAATGTCCATCTTAAGACTTCCCTCAAGTCCAGCTTAGTGAAGTATTGTGTAGTAGGTTCTGGACCACATGGAAGACAGCAGGCAGATGAGTACAGCAACAGCTCTTTATTGTGGGTAGGACTGTATTGAACAAAGGGGGTTACCTGTGCCCCTTATATACATTGCCAGGTACGCTCTTGGCCAATCCGTTCATCTGAATCTCCTGCCAAAAACTAACCAGCCAATACGTTAACAGTACAGCACCACCTGGTGGTATTTACTGAGCTGCTGCTAAAACCCCATACATAACACCCCTTCCCCCTTAAGCGAACAAGCAATATATTTAATACAAAACATCATGTGTAATATTTTCCTACAGTTACAATGGTTAATGGCAAACCATGACTTGACTCTAGGCCTGTCCCCCTCTCAAGATTGTACATAGTTTGCGAGATAGGCAGGTGGCCTGTGAGCCCTGGATGACCGCCTCAGAGTTTGCCATTCATCCGGGACAGCAGAGTCAGTGGTTGAGTCCTGGCTCAGTGTTCCTGGTTGACCCATCTCCGGGTCAGCCCTTGCAACCACGCTGTCGTGATGATCCTGGACCTGTTGTTGTTGTTGGGGTTGATCGATCTGTGACCTTTCAGGAACCCGCTTCCTGAATCTATGTCGTCTGATCTGACGGTCTCCCTCCGCCCCTACAATGTAGAACAAGGGCCCAGTTCTGTCAACCCCCACCCCCGGAATCCATGCATGTCCCAGCCCATAGTTCCTTGCCCAAACCAGGTCATTGGTGAGATGTTCTCTAGAGGGCTTGGGTTGCTCAGTCTCCACAGCCACTCTGTCGGGGTGTAGCCTGTCAATTTGGTGATGAGGCGCCTGCCCCAACGAAGTTCCGCTGGGCTCTTCCCCGTGGCTGTGCAAGGTGTGGTCTGTTGTGCTAACAGGAATTGTGCCAACCTTTGATGCCAGTCGCCACTGTTGATGCGCCTCAATGCGTCCTTGGTTGTTCGTACCATGTGTTCTGCTAATCCATTGGTCGACGGGTGGAAAGGCGCAGCTGTGACATGCCTAATCAAGTTGGCCCTGGTGAATGCCTGGAATTCAGCAGAGGTGAATTGAGGCCCATTGTCTTCTATTGAAGTAAGCCTGGAATTCCGGGCCTGGACTCTTTCCTTGCCACCCCGTGACTACCCAAGACTGAACTCTGGTCAGGATTCTGTCTGCTGTTGTTTCAACGGCTATGTCTTTTGCCTGTAAGGGGCCCTCGGGTAGGTCCTGGATGGTCAGTATTTGGGCTGTAGGCGCCGGATCAGGTTCTGAATTTGCTAAGGGTAACCTGCTTAACCCATCTGCGTGGCCCATATCTTTACCTGGTTTGTGAACCAGTTTGTAAGTGTATGCAGATAGGAATATGGACCATCTGAGCATCCTAGGTGACAGAATTTGAGGGTTTTGTTTGTCTGTTGTGAACAACCCCAATAAAGGCTTATGATCCGTGAATATGGTGAAATCCCTGCCATAGAGGTAGTCATGGAATTTTTTGACCTCGGCCACTATAGCCAGGGCTTCCTTGTCAATCTGGGCGTAATTCCTTTCTGCCCCTGACAACGTACGGGAGTAGTATGCAATGGGCACATGTTCCCCATTCTCCTCTAAGTGGCTCAGTACTGCGCCCACTCCATAGGGAGATGCATCACAAGCGATGCAAATGGGCTTTGACTCTATGAAGTGGGTGACAGAGGAATTACTAGCTAGTAGTTCCTTTAGGTTTTTAAAACTCTTGTCGTGGACCTTGGTCCAGTTCCATGTAGTCTAGGAGCCTGTGCAGAGGCTCAGCTATGGCTGCTTTGTGTGGGAGGAATGAATGGTAAAAATTCAGGAGCCCCAGGAATGCTTGCAGTTCCCCTTTGTTTTGGGGGGTAGGGGCCATTTTGATTGCCCTTACCTTGGATTCTGCAGGGTGGATTCCCTTGGCATCAATCCTGAACCCTAGGAATTCTGTGGATGCCACCCCAATGCTACACTTCTCTTTTTTGAGTTTGAGCCCTGCAGAGCGGAACTTACTTAAAACAGCCTGCAGTCTCTCAGCCAATACCTCCTCAGAGCTTCCAGCGATGATGACATCATCAAAGTAAGGGCACACTCCCGGAATGCCCTTCAGAGTCTTCTCCATCACCTCCTGAAAAATTCCTGGAGCTACAGAGACACCGAACTGCAAACGTTTAACTCTGAAAGCTCCTCTGTGCGTTACTATGGTTTGAGCGTTTGCCGTCTCCCTGGTAACTGGGAGCTGCTGGTACGCCTGCGCGAGATACAGCTTCGCAAAGATGGTGCCACCCTGGAGAGAGGCGAGGACATGGCTGACCATCGGAACCGGGTAAGCGTGTGGATTGAGGGCCTGGTTCACCAAGCACTTATAGTCAGCACCGATCCTCACCTCCCCGTTAGCCTTTAGTGGAGTAACTATAGGGGTCTCCCACTCTCCCCTTTCTACTGGCTCTAACACCCCTTGCTCCACTAGCCTATCTAATTCGTTCTCAATTTTGTGTTTGAGAGCAAAGGGAACTCTCCGGGGTTTAATTCTAACAGGCACGATGTTGGGATTCAGTTTAAATTTAATGGGTGGCCCGGTGTACCTTCCTAACTTGCCATCGAATACGTCTGCAAACGTTTTGCAGATGGATTCGAGGCTCTTGGGCTGGATGCTATGGATCCCAGAGATCCCTATGCCCAGAGCCCCAAACCAGTCCAGCCCCACTAGGCTAGTCCTCCGGCCCTCAACTACTAGGACATCCAAGTGCCCACGGAACTCCCTGAACCCCGACAGGGTGGCCTCTCCCTTAATTTTAATGGGTGCATTTTGAAAATCAGTTAATTTAAGATTGGTCAGTCTTAATTGTGCCCACCGTTTGCTCCAGCCGCACACTAGTTTAAACGTCTTGTAAGAAATTATAGAGACAGCAGACCCTGAGTCGAGCTCCATCTTGCAAGGCACACCTTGCAAATGGACCTCTAATTTAATTTTGGGGGTGAGCAACCGATGGACCCCAGTGTGGGATATGGCTCTCAGACTCACGAAGGAATTGGAGGTGGTGACTAGGGGTTTCCCGGTACCTTTCGGCAATGCATTCTCAACCCGGGAACGACTCTGACAGACCACTGCGATGTGGCCTGTTTTTCCGCAGACCCGGCACTTAGCCAAGCGGAATCTGCAGGCCGCCCTCGCATGGTTTCCTCCGCAGCCGGCACACTTGGGAATGGTCACTCCGCCTCCAGAGGTAGTTTCGGCACCATTCCCTCTGGTGTATTTTTGCGATGGCGCTGGTCGCTGATGGGCCCCTTGGTCTCCGCACTGTTGGATTTGTCGATTGTCCGGCCTCTGGTGTACCGCGTCAATTTCAGCTGCTTTGTCTTCGTCTGCTCCACTGTACGCAGCGCTCTCATGGTGGACTGATCCCCCAGAGCTGGTCTGGCCTGAGCCGCTGGCCACCTCGTATGCCAGGACCTCATCCAGAACCTCTTGCAGGCTCATTGTAGGCTTCGCGAGCAATTTCTGTCGCAGCCGCTGCTCACTTAGACCAAAAACGATCCGGTCGTGAAGCCTCTCTTCTAAATCAGGAAACTTACAGAGACGGGTGGCCTGTCGCACAGCCACTATAAAGTTGGCTGTTGGTTTGCCAGGTAACTAAATCTGCTGGACGAACCGGAAGCGCCAGAACATTTCGGACCTCCGTGGCATGAAGTGCTTGTTTAGTTTGGCTGTGAGATCGCTATAGGAAACAGTTCCGATAGCTGTCGGTGAGCACAACCCGACGGCTATATCGTAGACGGCAGGCCCGCTGATGCACAGCAGGGCCGCCACTTTCAAATGGTCTTCGGTGATCCGGTTGACCAGCAGGTATCCTTTGACCTGGCCCAGGTGCGATTCCCAGTGTTCGGGATGGCTGACGTCAAATTCGCAGATCTGACCAAGTTTTGCCATGCTGTGTCCAGTCCTGTGGATGCTGCTTTGGTAGAAGGGAAGTGGAGAAAAATACTCTTTTCCTCCGTTCCTAGTGACTTTAGCCAGTGATTTCAGCTAGTGATTTCAGCTCTGAACAAAGCAGCATCCCATCCTCGTCGCCCCTATTGTGTAGTGGGTTCTGGACCACATGGAAGACAGAGGCAGATGAGCACAGCAACAGCTCTTTATTGTGGGTAGGACTGTACTGAACAAAGGGGGTTACCTGTGTCCCTTATATACCTTTCCAGGCATGCTCTCGGCCAATCCGTTCATCTGAATCTCCCACCGAAAACTAACCAGCCAATACGGTAACGGTACAGCGCCACCTGGTGGTATTTACTGAGCTGCTGCTAAAACCCCATACATAACATGAAGATCTTCCCTTTGGATAGGTAACCCTCATGAGGGGGAGGGGATGCATATTCTCCATGCAGATACAATTCAGCCCCCAGTAATCAACAGACAATCTGAGAGACCCGTCTTTTCCTTGAAGAGCACAGGGGCAGCCATGCTTTATTTCACTGGCTTGATATATCCCCTGGCTAAGTTCTTGTCTATAAACCCCCAAAGTTCCTCCACCTCCTTCGGCGTCATGGAATACATTTTCAGCTTGGGTAATTTAGCTCTTGGCAAGATCTCAATAGCACACCCTGTGGAGCGGTGGAGTGGGGGTATGTCTGATTCCTTCTCACGGAATGCCTCTGCTAGGTCGCAGTATTCAAAAGGAACGAGTGGCTCTAAATCCTCACTTCCCTTTAGTGTATTCAGTGACTCTGCTTTCACTTTCTTAATTCCTAATCATGTCTGGCATTCGGTGGTTTTGCTGGCTTCTGCTGTCTAGCCGCTTTCTTCCTCATTTGCCACTTGTTGCTGTACCAATCTACTGATGGAGTCCATTTCTTCAACCAGGCTAGTCCCAGGATTATGGTCTCAAGTAATTCCAGGAGCCACAATAAAAGAGATAGTCTCTACGTGGGTCCCAGCCCTAAGATTCACTGGCTCTGTTAGGCAAGTTGCTAGTGCAACTTGGGAGGAGGCCGGATGGGCAATGGTTTCATGGCCCCCATCCTGACTCCTGTGATCACCGCTCTCGGTGAGGTGGCTCCCCGGACCTCCAGCCCCCTGAACCTCTCCCTCAGCTGCTCCATTGATGCTCGATGTGTCCCTGGGTTGGAGCACTCTCTCATAAGAACAGAAGATGCTCTGATGCAATTGCCCCCACCCTTGCATTCCATCCCACCTTCCCACTTTTCTTTGTCAAGCTGCAAGCGAAGCAGAATATAGGTGAAAGTGCAAATCAGTCTTGACTGTGGCAGGTGGTAGCATGGCCGTTGATTTTTGTGTTGCTACAATCAAACTGGTGCTGTTTGGAGTTGGTGTGGGTAGAGATTAAGGATTTGGGATCATGGCATTTGACTGCCAGCCAATGTTCATGGATCCTGGTTTTTAATTGATGTGAAGTTTGTCCCACATAGAATTGGTTGCAATTGTTACAGTTGATTTTGTAGATTACATTGTTTCTTTCATCCTTCTGTATCTTGTCTTTGGTTCTGGATAATTCCTGCCGAGTGTGGCTGTGGATTTGTGGGCTATTGCTATTCCTAGAGGTTGGAGAATTCTGGTTGTCATTTCTGTTTTGGGTTGGTGGTTGGCTGTCTGGTGTGGTTTGGGTGCTGTGTGTTGGAATATGAAGTTTTGGAGATAGCCATTATGAAGAAAGACCTCAAGCAGCCGTTTCTCTTCCACTTTTCTTAGTGTTGTGGTGCTGCAGTGTGTCCTGGCCCTTCTGAAGAAGATCTGGACACAGCTTCTTTTGTGTGTGGTGGGGTGGAAAAATCAGGTCCCAGGGTCCACCAAATCAATACCAGGCAGGGAAGCATGTTTCTGTAATGGTAGAGATAACAGGCCCTGCTGTACCCCCTTAAAGATAGTATGCCTTGAATCCAGCTGCTGTTTGGGACATTACTCCCAATTAGCAAGGCTTTGTTCACTGTCACAGTACAGGGCACAAAAATTGACACTGTAGTGTTGAAAATTGAAATGGTTTCTTTCATAAACTCCACTAAAGGTGGCATTGTCCAGAAATCCAATCACTAATTGTAACTGGCCCATAAATAGGTTTTCCTGATTACACACAAGTATGCCTGCAGGAATGCTGTAAACCTTCATCCCCACTTGGTCAATTGGGCATTTAGCATTGGAGGTGAGCAAGGCTTCTGTGTGACCCAAATGTATTCCTGTTGAAACTTTTACATGTTTTACAAAGAGAGATGCCAACAGGAGTAACACTTGTCATTCTCGTTGCCGACCTTCATCAGGCAGAACTCATTTCTGCTTCTTGTGAGTTTGACTTTCACATCAACACTTGTTCTGTTCCAGCCAACTACGGGCCCTGCAGAAAAGGCAGGGACAGCCCCTTTACAAAAGGCAAAAGGCTGGAAGTAAGCTCGCCAAATTTATTTACACAAAACAGATCCAAAACAGAGCAAACTGAGCAAAACAAAATACGAACCACTAAAACAGAAGCTATTTAAACGGTTGCCTTCAGCAACCAGCCCTCCCACACATTCCCCTTTTAAACAGTTTCAAGGCGTGGCTTCTCTGCCTCCTTCCGAGGTGCCCCATTGCCTTCCTCTGTTTACTCCTACTTGACTGCCTCCTGCTTCGGGCGTCCTTGAACAAGGCCAGCTGTGGGTCGTCTTCCTCCAAGCTGTCAGGCTCACACAGCTGGGTCTGAGTAGTAACCAGATGGGAGGGGCCTGGCTGAGAGCTCTGCGATGCCTCAGAACTGTCCTCTGCAGGCTTTCCAAACCCCTCCTCCTCTGAATCGTCCGACCCAACTGCCGAACCCACAGGCTGACACTGAATCACAACAACACTGTTAATAAATAGTTTGTCTTGAAAAAAAATGCTACGCAGAGGTCCAAGCAGGTCCCATTTACAACTACAAGTCTGAACATGCTCTCTGGCTGTTCATGTCACAAACATGCAAGGTATGAATGGCACACATGTGCTTTCCTGCACTGACAAGTCTGAACAGGCCCCTTTAAGCATGCTTATCATAAATAGGTAAAGTTTCCCCCACACATGCGTGCTAGTCGTTTCCAATTCTAGGGGCCAGTGCTCATCTCCGTTTCAAAGCCAAAGAGCCAGCGCTTGTCCGAGGACGTCTCCGTGGTCATGTGGTCGGCATGACTAGACGCCAAAGGCGCACGGAACGCTGTTACCTTCCCACCGTAGTGGTCCCTATTTTTCTACTTACATTTTTACGTGCTTTCGAACTGCTAGGTTGGCAGAAGCTGGGACGAGTAACAGGCGCTCACTCTGTTACTGCTATGGAGCCATTTTATGTTTAAACACCCACCCTAATAAGCCTCATTATTTTATTCGTAATACATTCTTGTGGAAGTGACATCATTGATTGATAGCCATGATAAGCTCCACAAAAAAAAAGTATGTACTTATACTACTACCACCTCACCTCCTTCAGGGCCCTGACAGGATGTGGGGGCTTATGTGGACATGGAGAAAACTAATGCTTTCTGAATATATTCTCCTTACATAGCCAAGCAGTGGAATATGTCTAGGGTAGAATGTGTGAGAAAAAAAGTGGAGATTAATTTCAGCATTCTGTGATCTAAGGGAATGGGCTGTTATGGTTATTTTGCTCCAAAGGAACAGCTGATGAGCATTTGCCACATATGACAATTTTTTAGACTGGTTCTTACTGGGTGATCTGAGCACCATGTACGTGTGCATGTATAATATATGTGTAGGTGTATACATGCACATGCTCACACCTATGAACACAGACACACGCAAAACAATTTTAGTATGGTAAAACATTAAAATGTACTTTTGATTTCTGTGATAAATCCTGGTTGAGGTTACCAGATGTTCAGCAAAAGGAAGACATGTCCTCCTTTTTTGTCCTCATGTTCTTTGTCCAGCAGGCATAGCCTTAAAATCAAATATTGTTCAGCTTTTCAAGTATTTTTTGTCATTTAAACTTAAGTTCATTGTGACCTTGTTAATTATCAGCTTCTTTCTTTCCCACATCTGTGAACAGACTCAACAGCCTAGATTTACATTATTTATTTCCAGATTCCAGCAATTGACTTCAATCCATCCTCTTCTATGGTCCATGATTACTGTATGGTCTATGTCTATACACTGACTCAAAGCATACTTTTAGAATAGTGCACACTATTGTAGAATAGCATATAGTTTATGAATAACATATTATTCAATTTATATAAAGGTTTATTCTTTATAAAAACTGCCTAGTTAGTATTTTAAAGTATAATTATGAACTAAAGTGTAGCCATGTTTCACCGAAGCATGAACTCTGTTACACACATAGCTTCTAGATGAAAAGTAGGCAAAAACAAAAACAAGGGAAGACATAAATCCTTTATAACTGCAATTATCCAGTTTGGGTAGCAGTTCACCTTGTAGATAAACCTACATCCTTAGTTAGCAGTGTTAAGTCCTGGGCTCTTGGGTGCAGGAAGGAAGACACGAGGCTGAGTACAAGATAACACATACATTATTCTTGCTAGAACTGTACCAAAACTTGAGCTGCAACCAGCCACAATATATAGTCTAGCCCCTAGGCGGCAGCCAATAGGTTTGAACCCACTCTTGCCACCTGGAGCTAACCAATTGCAGGACCAGAGACAGCTAGTCTGGGTTGCTGGAGAGCCATTAGCTGCTCCAGCAACGCATGTGGTGTAACACCACAAGCCCAATACATAACACCCCTCCCCACTTAGTTCAGACTATGACAACCATGACTTAGTCTTGACAGCTGTCAAGACTTATTAATCAACTCATATACAACTGTAGTGATAATAATAAAAATAATAAATAATAATAATAATTTCACTGTGGCTACAATGAGATTAAACAACGGCTAATGAACAGGCTTACACTGCAGTAATGGCAGTTTCACAATGCACAAGTTTCTGTAGTTAGTGGTATAGGTTTTACAACACTATACATCACTTTATTTTACAATGTAATCTGTGAGGTATGCAGGAGGCTTGCGTGGCCTAGAGGAACGTCTTGGAGTTCCCATCCCTTTGTGGCCTACCAGCTTACCCAGTGGGCTGGGTAGACCCATGTCCCTTTGTGCTCCAGTGTCAAGGGGAATCAAAATGCTCTGGCTGGCCTCACCAGGTTGACCCACCCCAAAGTCAGTCTGTTCTGCAGAGTAGGCACAGCAGTTGCTGAGGTTTGGCTGGCTCGCTTGGTCAGGGGTTCCATGTTGCACTCCCGTGCTCCCTGATTCTTCCTCAGATTCCACCTCCGCTGAGAAGGAAAAACCCTGGTGGTTCCAGTGAGGGCTGGCTTGGCCGCAAGTTTAAGGATCTTGGGAGGGACTTATGATGCAGTCCTCACTTTGTGGCCATTCTGGAAACCTTTTCCTGAGTTGATCAATATGCCTTCTGACAACTCGCCCTCCCTCCAACCCCACATCATAAGATAGGGGTCTGGATGCCTTGGTTATTTGACCAGGAACCCATCAATTCCGTTGACCATAGTTCCCAGCCCAAAACCAATCGCCCATGTGCAGCCCCCTCAGAAGCTTTGGTTGAGAGGTTTCTGCTGCCACTCTGTCTGGATGCAACCTGTCCAGTTTAGTAATTAAACGCCTCCCCCAACGTAGTTCTGCAGGACTTTTACCTGTGGCCGTGCAGGGTGTAGAATGCTGGCAGAGTAAAAAAATCTGCCAATCTGTGATGCCAGTCACCTGTGACAATGCACTTGAGTGCCTCCTTCATTGTCCTCACCATGCGTTCAGCTTGACCATTAGAAGATGGATGAAAGGGTGCAGACGTTGCATGTCTGATGAGATTAGCTCTAAGGAAAGCCTGAAATTCAGTAGCAGTGAATTGGGCCCCATTGTCAGAAACTAAGACATCAGGCAACCCATGTGTTGCAAAGAGTTTTCTCAGCACCTGGATGGTCCTAGCAGTAGTCATGTTAGGAACTGGAATTACTTCCAGCCATTTTGAGTGGCTATCCACTACTATCAGGAAAAGCTGCCCCTGAAAAGGCCCAGCGTAGTCTATGTGAATCCTAGACCAGGGAGTGTGCGTTTCCTCCCACCTGTGAACTGGGGCCTGTGGCATTTCAGGCCTCGATTGCTGGCATGTATAACAACCATGGACATGACCCTCGATGGCCTTATCAAGGCCAAGCCACCAAAGGTAGCTTCTAGCTAAGGCTTTCATTCTGACAATGCCTGGATGGCCTTCATGTAAGGAGTGTAAGACCCTGTCTCTTAGGGAAGTAGGAATTATGACTCTGTCCCCTGATAAAATGCAACCTTTATGTGCAGACAACTCATGTCTCCTGACAAAAAAACTTTGAAACTCAGAGCCTGGACTTTTTTCCAACCAGCTCGTGTATACCCATGACAACACTCTACTAAATATTTTATCTGTGGCAGTTTCAGCAGCAATGTCCCCTGCATGGAAGGGAAACTCAGGTATGTCCCGTATGGACAGTATTCTAGCAGCAGGAGCTGGAGCTGGATCCATTAGTGGCAGCGGTAGTCCACTGAGGCCATCAGCATGGCCCATTTCCTTCCCTGGTTTGTGAATTAGTTTAAAATTATATGCAGACAGAAAAATAGACCATCTCAACATTCTTGGAGATAGTATGTGGGGGGTTTGTTTGTCTGTTGTGAACAGTCCCAACAGAGGTTTGTGGTCAGTGT
>JAKJMR010016969.1:77725-122615 GCA_024449315.1 Daboia siamensis
TACTATCTCCAAGAATGTTGAGATAGTATGTGGGGGGTTTGTTTGTCTGTTGTGAACAGTCCCAACAGAGGTTTGTGGTCAGTGTAGACAGTGAAATCCCTGCCATATAAGTAATCGTGAAATTTTTTAATTCCAGCAACTATGGCCAGGGCCTCTTTGTCAATCTAGGCATAGTTGCGTTCAGCAGAGGACAAAGTCCTTGAGTAAAATGCTATAGGAACCTGTTTCCCATTTTTCTCTAAGTGGCTTAAGACCGCCCCCACCCCATAAGGAGATGCATCACATGCAAGACATACAGGTTTAGACTCTATGTAATGAGTTACAGTGGAGTTTTCAGACAGTAGTGCTTTCAAGTCCTGGAAACTTTTTTCATGTAAATTAGTCCATTTCCAAGGAGCTTTTTTGTCAAGTAGCCTGTGGAGGGGCTCTGCTATTGCTGCCTTATGCGGTAGGTATGTATGATAAAAATTTAGGAGACCCAAAAATGCTTGAAGCTCTCCTTTTGATTTGGGCCTAGGAGCCATCTTAATGGCCTTCACTTTAGAATCAGTGGGGTGACTACCGTTAGCATCAATTTAGAACCCCAAGAATTCTGTTGATGAAACCTCAATACTACACTTGTTCTTTTTTAATTTGAGGCCTGCTTTGCGAAGCCTCTGCAAAACAGCCGAGCCTTCTGGCCAACACTTCTGTGGATTCCCCTGCAATAAGAACATCATCGAAATAAGGGCAGATGCCCTGGATGCCCTTAAGTGTACATTCCTTAATTCCTTGGAAAATACCCGGTGCAACACTGACTCCGAAGTGTAAGTGTTTAACTTTGAACGCCCCTCTGTGAGTCATGATTGTTTGAGCCATGGCTGTGGCCTCGTCAACCGGCAATTGCTGATAGGCCTGTGCTAAATCAAGTTTAGCAAAAATGGTTCCCCCTTGCAAGGAGGCTAAAATATGGTTGACTACAGGAATCAGGTAAGTGTGTTGCTTGAGGGCCTTATTTAATGTGCATTTATAATCAGCGCAAATGCAAACTTCCCTGTTGGACTTCAGTGGGGTGACAATAGGAGTTTCCCACTCCCCCCCCCATCAACAGGCTGTAACACGCCCTGTTCTACAAGCTTATCGATTTCAGAATCAATTTTGTGCTTTAAGGCAAAGGGGGCCCTGCGAGGTTTAACTCTAATTGGAACGTTAGGATCTAGCTTAAAAGAAATAGGCAGCCCTGTGTATGTCCCCAGGGTTGAATCAAAAACATCCGTGTATTCTTCGCATACTGCCATGAGGTCTGCAGTTTGTGTCTGGTTTATGCCAGTAATCTGAATACCTAAGGCATCAAACCAATCAAGTCCAATAAGACTCGTTCTTTGGCCCCCTACTACTATTACATCTAGGTGCCCCAAAAACCCTTTAAATTTTACCAATAATGTGGCTTCACCCTTAACTTTAACATGAGTGTTCTGAAAATCCGTTAAAATGATATCTGAGGGTCTTAGTTTAGCCCAATTGTTACTGCGCCTACACATGAAGTCAAATGTGTCTTGCGAAATGATTGAGACTGCAGAGCCAGAGTCCAATTCCATCTTACATGGAACTCCTTGTAGCTCTACCAAGAGCTTAAGTTTGGGTTTGAGGGGGCGTCGAGCCCCGGTGCGGCATACGCTTCTGCGGCTTCTGCAGAATCCCACACTAACTGGACCCTGGGCCCCAGTACCTCTCCTAGTTGGTTCTTCCGACTGGTGTTTGGGTGGCCAGTCTCTCTGGCAGGCTCTGCAAACCACCGCAATGTGGCCTGTTCTTCCGCAAGCTCTACACATGGCCGAGTGAAATCTGCAATTGGCGTGAAGATGGCTGCCTCCGCACCCCTTACATCTTGGTAAAAGAACTGCCTTGTAACCGTCCTCTCGCTGGTGGTTGTTGTGGTTTTGTGCATTGGATTGCCTTTGAAGTCTGTTGATCTCGGGTTCTTCTTCTGACAATTCTCTGGCGCATTTGGCGACCTCTAGATGGACCGATTCTTTGACCTTTGAAGGTTTGGTAGGCTGAACAGTCTGCACTGCGCCCCTGGCGGCTTCATCTGCCATCACCTCATCCTGTGCCTCGGAAAACGTTAAGTTGGGTCTAGCAAACAGTCGCTGCTGAAGTGTTCTATCCTGAAGGCCACAGATGAGCCGGTCTTTTAGTCGTTCTTCTACGTTTGAGAACTTGCAAAGGCGTGCGGCCTGTCTTAGGCCCGCAATAAACTCCGAAGCTGTCTCCCCGGGTAGCTGCACTCTCTGGTTGAATTTGAATCGCCACGCCATCTCCGACATCTTGGGCTGGAAGTGCCCGGTTAGCTTCTTCTTAAGGTCTGCAAATGAGATTGCTTCAATGGGTGTTGGTGCAAAGAGATTCTCTGCTAGGTCGAAAGTTGCTGGGCCGCACACGCAAAGCAACGTGGTGGCCTTCAGGCCTTCCTCCACAATTTGATTTGCTCTCAGATACTTTTCTACTTGTGAAAGGTAAGATGGCCATTCTTCCAGATGCTTCACGTCAAACTCTCCTTAATTTGCCGACCTTCGGCATTCTTCCTTCAGATTCCTGCAATCTTCAGATCCTGCTTCTAGGTTCAGGGAATGTGTGCGCTGAGCACGCGGCTGCTAGTGTGGCTTACTAGCCGGCCGGGGGGGGAAATGCCTCTTCCCTCCGGCGTGTGCTGCTGACCCCTTGTTGACTTCAGCTCTTAATCGGAGAAGCAGGATCCCACCTTTGTCACCACTGTTAAGTCATGGGCTCTTGGGTGCAGGAAGGAAGACATGAGGCTGAGTACAAGATAACACATACTTTATTCTTGCTAGAACTGTACTGAAACTTGGGCGGCAACCAGCCACCTAGGTGGCAGGCAATAGGTTTGAACCCACTCTTGATGCCTGGGGCTAACCAATTGCAGGACTGGAGACAGCTAGTCTGGGTTGCTGGAGAGCCGTTAGCTGCTCCAGCAACGCACATGGTGTAACACCATAAGCCCAATACATAACAAGCAGGATGTTACAAATCATGCCACAGACAAGGGAGGGAAGATAAGACAGGAACAAAAGGGGCTTTTGATCTAATAATTGGAGGTTTTGGTAATTGTAATGGTTGCTAGGCGGTCGGAAAGCATGTGACCAATTCAAACCTATCAACTGGGTTTCAATTGGAAGGATGTGGCATAATTCTACGGGACAAGGTATAAAAACCTATGCAAAAATTGATTCAAGTATGGACTCTGGGATTTGCAATTACCAAGAGATCCACCAGCTTTTGCAAAAGCTTTAATAAAACTTGTTTTGTTTTCCAACACCCTTGGAGTTGAATTTTTCTTCCTCACACTAGCATGTTGCTTAAAATTAAACATTTTATTACATTCCAAATATTACCAATACATGTGTTTCAGGATAATAAAGTATGCTCACTTTTCACCCTTCTTTTAAGCATTTTTTATTTTATTCAAAACATTAAAATACAAACTCCAAAAAAAGGAAAAAAATACAAAAAAACCAAGACTACACCAAAAAAAGTGCAAAAACAAAACAAAACAGACATACACATAAATTGTTCCCCACCCCAGTTGAATACTGAAAAATATATTTCAAAGATAATAACTCCTCTCCCCTTGTGAAGCAGGCACATAATTTGTAAATTTCTACAACACTACCCAACCCACTTAGCCTGACATCTATCTGGCATATGAAAACAGTTAACAGGTAAAACCAAAAGCTAAATTAAACTTCTAAACCCTCTGTTAACAATCTATTGTATTTCACTTGCAGAAAGTCCACAACAGCTTCTGTAAGTCACAACAATCATTGTCTCTGGTCTGTCCAGGATCAACTATCCTCAATTGATTCTTAATAGTAAGACTTTTCCTTAAAATATTTTTTGAAAGAATCAGTTAGAGTCCATCTTTCAAGCCAGGAAAAGAAGACATGAGGGAAGCTGCTGGAAAGGAGGTTCTGGTTTATTTCCCAATAACAGCAACAAAGTGTGTTCTTGGGGGCAGCTGGCAAACGGATTGTGAGTCAGTGGATTTTTATATGTTTCTGAGTTCTTTGTTATCAACATGTTGGTGTATGTGTGCGTATGTGTTCCTTCCATGTCCTCTGGACTAGAGACAATACTCTAATTCAGGGGTCTTCAAACTTGGCCCTTTTATGACTTGTGGACTTCAACTCCCAGAATTCCTCAGCATGCTGGCTGAGGAATTCTGGGAGTTGAAGTCCACAAGTCATAAAAGGGCCAAGTTTGAAGACCCCTGCTCTAATTGCTGTTGCAGGTTTTTCTTTTGTTCTGTATGATTTTGTGGCTGATCCTTGAGGGCTAAGGGAAATGTAGGTATAAGTGTTTTTGTTTTTCTAATTTGGCCCTAGCCCAAGTGATCAGTTTCAATCCTTTATCTAACTGGCCTGTCCTTTTGGATATTGCTTTGTTATACAGTATCTTCTGAATAGGAGTCTGATTTTATGAATGGGCAACATTAAATCCTTTTGAATGAGACATAGTTTCCCTAAGCTATGCCTGATGGCCGTTTTGGGTGGAGAGAAGATGGGAGAAGGTTTCCTGCTGATTCTTCAGGCAGGGCTTTTCAACCAGTGGTATGGGTACTACCTGTGGTACATTGGCACCTGGCAGGTGGTACGTGGCCATCCTAGAAAAGTGGTAGCGGGGGAGGGGAATGAGCTGAACCGGTGGGAATGTTCCTATCCTTTTGGGGAATGTTGAAGGGAAAATCATCAGGTCCAGTTCCAAGCCGGGATTAACCAAAATGGAGGCTGAGATGCTGGGAATAAAATGGAGGCTGCTTAGAAAAGAAGGTTGCTGTTTATTTAGTTGCCAGAAACTTCAGTGACACAGCAAGTTTCTGGGGTGGCTGACAAAATGGAGTTGGTAGCACAGAGTTTTTATACCTTCTTGGGCTTTGTATTTGAGGTTGTTCCTGTGCAATGTACTTTGACCTGAGCTTCAGTGTGCCCTTTTGGTATTCTAATGGTGGTGGGTTAATCCTATTATGTCCTAAAGGTCATGTTCCTGTCCTTGGAGTCTTTGTTTTTCTAATCCCCTCAGTTCCAGCCTTCCTGCCCCAGTTTTCTTGAATGAATTACCAAATCTGCATTTCTAAAAGCTGGTTTCTGCTTGGGGAAGGAGACTGGGGGCTGGTTTCTCCATTATTCCTTTGGGGAAATATTTTGCCTTTTTAAATATCCCCCCAAATATTTCCTTCTCTAGGAGGGTGGGTGGGTGCTGACTTCCAACAGGAGATTCTCCTTGGGGAAATATTTTATTCTAGGGAGGGGGTTCCATTTACATATTAAATGGGAACTTTTCTAACAATTGGTATTATTGTTGTTGTTGTTAGTTGCGAAGTCGTGTCCGACCCATCGCGACCCTATGGACAATGTTCCTCCAGGCCTTCCTGTCCTCTACCATCTTCTGGAGTCCATTTAAGCTCACGCCTACTGCTTCAGTGACTCCATCCAGCCACCTCATTCTCTGTCGTCCCTTTCTTCTATTGCCCTCCATCTTTCCCAGTATTATTATTTTTATGTAATCTGTAGCTTTGGAGTGTTTTGTTGTGTATGGCTGATTTTTTTTTATGAATTCTGATTGGCCAGGAAGTATTGATTTATTAAAAAATCTATTCTTTGACCACAAGAGGGAGCTAAGAAGATGAAGAAATATGGACTGAATCAGATTTCCAGAGCAGTGTTTGAGAAGTAGAATGGATAGATTTTTGTTTTCCTGCCAACAAACAGCTGATTTTGCCACCAAAGCTGGTTATTTGGTGGCTTTGCAGCCCATTTTTTGAAGGGGACACTAGGAAGGTCCCAAGACAACCTTCAGATGATCATGCAGATGGAGAAGAGGGGGGCTGGATGCCTGTAATTCTCAGTAAAGAGCAATTGGTAGGTCTGGTCTCTTGACACCTTTTCTCTTCAGCTGTTCATCTTTTTTAAGCACGCCTGGGTTTTAGTTGCACTTTTTGAAATTTTACAATCTATTGATTTATGACTAGTTGACTTCTGACCTATTTTATAACCCCTTGCTGGCATTTTACAACTTTTTTGCTTTTTTATTATTTACCATTAAATTCAAAATTATTTTGTTTTTAACTATAAGGAAGTTGTGGTGTTTTACGCAGGATTATACTGCCTTTGTGACCTCTCTCCTCTCGTGGACCCAGTCAACTCCCCATGGTTTACAGAGGAGTTGAGAGAGTTGAAATGGGAGAAGAGACATCTAGAGCAGGGCTTTTCAACCTTTTCAGCCATTGTACCACTTTTAGGATATGGCAACATCCGAGTACCACCAGTCGCCTAGGAAGGTGTCAAAAACTTGATGACCAAAAAGACAAAAAGAAAAAGAAAAAAGTGATAAAGTACAGGTAGTCCTCGATTTACAACAGTTTGCTTAGTGACTGTTCGAAGTTACAATGGCACTGAAAAAAGTGGCCCCCAAGGCACAGCCGAGCAAGACACCTGCCTGCCTGCCCGGCACGCTCTTCCTCCTATCCAAGGTTTTCATTGTTGTGAGAATTTCTGTTGAGGATTGGCAGCGGGGGTGGGGGTGGGTTGGTTTTTATTCCCCCCCCCCATCTGCTGGGTGGTTGCAGCAGGTTTTGGTCACTTCACATGACCCTGGTACACTGTGACCGTCATAAATATGAATCAGTTGCCAAGCATCTGAATGTAAATCACAAGACCCTGGAGATACTGCAACATTCCAGCTGATCGGCGCTTCTTCTGGGCTCAGCAGACGCGCCGGGATCAGTGTTGCTTTCCAGCTGATCTGCGCTTTTTCAGGGCTCAGCAGCAGCAGCAGGATCAGCCCCAAGCTCCAGCTGGAGCCTGGTGCTGATCCTGGCGCTGCCACTGAGCCCTGACAGCCCCAAAGAAGCGCCAATCAGCTGGAAAGCAGCACTGATCCTGGCCCTTCTGCTGGAAAGCAGCACTGATCCTGGCGCTTCCGCTGAGCCCTTATAGCCCTGCAGCTCCAGCCATCTCTCGTTCAGGCTTGTGTGGTGCTGCCACCCGTTCAGCTCATTCCCCTCCCCCACTACCACTTTTCTAGGATGGTCGCGTACCACCTGACAGGTGCCAATGTACCACAGGTGGTACCCGTACCACTGGTTGAAAAGTCCTGATCTAGAGCATTGCTGGTACTCAACAAAGGATGAACTCAACTGAACACATGTGATAGCCTCTATTAAGGCCTACTTTGTAGCAATAAGGGTGGCAAAGTGCCAGTACTTCTCCGCCCTTATTTCATTTGCAGATTGCCACCACACAGTCCTGTTGGGTAAAGGAGGAGCTGAAAACATCCTACAGCAATGTACAGAGGAATTTGCAGACCATCTGATTGATAAAATTGCTTGGATTTGTTCCTAGGATGCTGGCTTTGTCATAGGTCCAGAGGAGATGCTTGGGGAGGAGTCTCGCCCAGTTATCTGGGTATGGTTTGACCCTGTTGGTCCTGAAGAAGTGGGCAGGGTCTTCAGAACTGTGAGCTTGGCCACCTGCTCTTTAGATACATGCCCCTCCTGGCTTGTTAAAATGGTCTGATGTCATGTGAGTGGGTCCTGGCAGTGGTTAATTCTTCTTTAAATGAAGGGATTGTTCCTTTATCTCTTTAAGAGGAGTTGCTTCATCAAGCCATTGCTGGACTATACTAGGCAATTCCTGTCCAATATCTCACCTCCCTTTTGGTGGAAGGTGGTGACGGTGATTGTACATCAGCTTCAAGGGACCTTGGAGGAAGTGGATTATCTGGATCTTTTTCAGTCAGGATTCAGACCCAGGTATGGGACAGAAGCAGTGGTGGGATTCAGCAGGTTTGCACCACTTCGGCAGAACTGGTAGCTAATTTTTTGTTGCCCAGACCCAGAATGGACTTCTGGAAGCGGCATCCACACAGAGAACCGGTTGTTCATATATTTGAATCCCACCACTGGACAGAAGCAACCTTGGTTGTGCTTTTGGATGACCTCTGACATGGGCAGAATGGAGGTAGTGCATCCATCCTGGCCCTCTTTGACCTCTCAGCAGCTTTCCATGACATCAACCATGGTATCCTTCAGGATCAGCTCAGAGGATTGGGAGTAGGCAGCATGGTGTTGTGCTGGTTCACCTGCTTTCAGGATCAATTCTAGTTGGTGATGATTGGGGAGGAGAGGTGCCATAGGGCTTGGTGATTCCTCCTCTCCTCTTTAACATCTACATGAAGCCACTGAACTCATCTGTAACCGTGGGATGAGGTATCATCATTATGCTAATTATACCCAATTATACATCTATACTTCTGGCAAATTAAGCAATTTGTGAACATCTTATCCTGGTGTCTAGAAGCTATGAGGCTCTGGATGGGGAACAACAGGATTCAGCTAAGCCCTTGTAAGACTGAGTGGCTTTGGATTTGGGGCCCATTGGTTCCAGGACTATAGCAGATTTGGTGCTGGATGGGGTTGCACTGCCCCAGACAGTCCCTGTGTGCAACCTGGGCAGGAAGGGGGGTTCCTCCTAAACTCAATACTCCTTCTCAATGAGCAGGTGGCAATCATGGCTAGGAGGACCTTTGCACAGCTTCATCTTGTAAGCCAGTTGCATGGGCTTCAAATGTCATATTCCTCTTGTCAAGCTGCTCCTGAACAACAAACAACGTCAGAAGCGTCTTACCTGGGCTAAAGAAAAACAGACCTGGTCTGTTGCTCAGTGTTCCAAAGTCCTCTTTTCTGATGAGAGCAACTTTTATATCTCATTTGGAAACCAAGGACCCAGAGTCTGGAGGAAGAATGGAGAGGCACACGCTGCAAGATGCTTGAAGTCCAGTGTGACGTTTCCACAGTCTGTGTTGATTTGGGGAGCCATGTCATCTGCTGGTGTTGGTCCACTGTGCTTCATTAAGTCGAGGGTCAACGCAGCCGTTTACCAGGAGATTTTGGAGCACTTCATGCTTCCTTCCGCAGACGAGCTTTATGGGGATGCTGACTTCATTTTCCAGCAGGACTTGACACCTGCCCACACTGTCAAAAGCACCAAAACCTGGTTCAGTGACCGTGGGATTACTGAGCTTGATTGGCCAGCAAACTTGCCTGACCTGAACCCCATAGAGAATCTATGGGGCATTGCCAAGAGAAAGATGAGAGACATGAGACCGAACAATGCAGAAGAGCTGAAGGCCGCTATTGAAGCATCCTGGTCTTCCATAACACCTCAGCAGTGCCACAGGCTGATAGCTTCCATGCCACGCTGCATTGAGGCAGTAATTGCTGCAAAAGGGGCCCAAACCAAGTACTAAGTACATATGCATGCTTATACTTTTCAGAGGTCCAATATTGTTCTATGTACACTCCTTGTTTTACTGATTGCATGTAATATTCTAATTTTCTGAGATTGTGGATTTGGGGTTTTCATGAGCTGTACGCCATAATCATCACAATTATGACAAATCACGGCTTGAACTATCTTGCTTTGCATGTAATGAGTCTATCTCATAAATTAGTTTCCCTTTTTAAGTTGCATTACTGAAATAAATGAACTTTTGCATGATATTCTAATTTTTCAAGTTTCACCTGTAATTCTGGCTGCACAAGACCAAGCCTTAAGGACAAATGCATACAAAGTCAAAATTGAGAAGACAGCAACAGACAGTAAGTGCCGCCTATGCAAAGAAGCTGAAGAAACAGTGGACCACCTGGTATGCTGCTGCAAGAAGATCGCACAGACTGACTACAAGTAGCGGCATGACAAAGTAGCAACAATGGTGCATTGGAAGATCTGCAAGAAATATCATTTGCCTTTTAAGCAAGAACTGGTGGGATCATAAAATAGAGAAAGTCATAGAAAATGATAAAGTTAAACTGCTCTGGGACTTCAGAATTCAAACAGACAAGCACCTTCAACATAACACCCTGGACTTAACAATTGTCAATAAGAAAGACAAAAAAGTCTGGATAGTGGACGTGGCAGTGCCTGGAGACAGCAGAATAAACGAGAAAGAACTGGAGAAGATAACAAAATACAAAGACCTACAAATAGAAATAGAAAGACTGTGGCAAAGGGAAGCAAGGGTAGTACCAATAGTAATAGGCGCCTTGGGTGCAATCCCAAAACAACTGGAGAACCACTTGAATACCATTGGCATTGACAAATTCACCATTAGTCAATTGCAAAAGGCGGCATTACTAGGAACTGCTTCCATCCTGCAACGATATCTGTAATACCATCAAATATCCACATCTGCCTATCCCAGGTCCTTGGTAAGGACTCGATAGGTAGACAAAAATGCCAAATCCAGTCTGAACATCTGGCTGACTGTGCAATGATCAATAATAATAATAATAATAATAATAAAGTTGGAAGGGACCTTGGAGGTCATCTAATCCAACCTCCTGCTCAGGCAGGAAACCCTATACCATTTCAGACAAATGGCTGTCCAGTCTCTTCTTAAAAACTTCCAGTGTTGGAGCATTCACAGCTTCTGGAGGCAGGCTGTTCCACTGATTAATTGTTCTCTCAGGAAATTTCTCCTTAGCTCTAGGTTGCTTCTCTCCTTGGTTAGTTTCCATCCATTGCTTCTTGTCCTGCCTTCAGGTCCTTTGGAGAATAGTTTGACTCCCTCTTCTATGTGGCAACCCCTGAGATATTGGAACACTGCTATTAAACCTCATAAAGAGGTTTATGGTAATGTTTGAAATGGGAGCTTCATAAATCATGCTGGCATGACCAAAGTATTTTCTCCTTGAATCATTACAGCAGGCAGATTTTTGAGAAGGCATGAGTTTACATAGATCACACTTCTGCTAGAACCACTAATATGCATGCATTTAAAACAACTGGGAAGAGTCTTTAAAGCAGCCATGCAAGAATTCCAGAGAAGGTGATGCTTTAAGACAGGGGTCTTCAAACTTGGCCCTTTTATGACTTGTGGACTTCAACTCCCAAAATTCCTCAGCCAGTGTGCCTGGCTGAGGAATTCTGGGAATTGAAATCCACAAGTCATAAAAGGGCCAAGTTTGAAGACCCCTGCTTTAAGATTTCAAAGAGGTGCTTCAACTCAATAGTAATAACTGTGAGAGGGATCTCAGAGTCCTAGTAGACAATCACTTCAATATGAGCCAGCAGTGTGCTGCAGCTGCCAAAAAAGCCAACACAGTGCTAGGCTGCATTAACAGAGGGATAGAATCAAGATCAAGTGAAGTACTAATGTTGTTGTTGTTGTTGTTAGCTGCGAAGTCGTGTCCGACCCATCGCGACCCTATGGACAACATTCCTCCAGGCCTTCCTGTCCTCCACCATCCTCTGGAGTCCATCCAAGCTCACGCCTACTGCTTCAGTGACTCCATCCAGCCACCTCATTCTCTGTCGTCCCCTTCTTCTATTGCCCTCGATCTTTCCCAGCATTAGGCTCTTCTCCAGTGAGTCCTTCTTTCTCATTAGGTGGCCAAAGTATTTGAGTTTTAGCTTCAGGATCTGGCCTTCTAAACAGCAGTCAGGATTGATCTCCTCTAGGACTGACCGGTTTGATCGCCTTGCAGTCCAAGGGACTCGCAGGAGTCTTCTCCAGCACCAGAGTTCAAAGGCCTCAATTCTTTGGCGCTCAGCCTTTTTTATGGTCCAACTTTCACTGCCATACATTGCAACTGGGAAGACCATAGCCTTGACTATACGCACTTTTGTTGACAGGGTGATGTCTCTGCTTTTTAGTGTGCTGTCTAGATTTGCCATGGCTTTCCACCCGAGGAGCAAGCGTCTTTTAATTTCTTGGCTACAGTCCCCATCTGCAGTGATCTTGGAGCCCAGGAAAATAAAATCTGTCACTACCTCCATTTCTTCCCCATCTATTTGCCAGGAATTGAGAGGGCCAGATGCCATGATCTTGGTTTTCTTAATGTTAAGTTTCAACCCAAGTTTTGCACTCTCCTTCTTCACCTGCAACAAGAGGCTCTTTAGTTCTTCTTCACTTTCTGCCATTAGAGTGGTATCATCTACGTATCTAAGGTTGTTGATATTTCTTCCGGCAATCTTAATTCCTGCTTTTGATTCATCTAGCCCAGCCTTTCTCATGATGTGCTCTGCATATAAGTTAAATAGGCAGGGCGACAGTATACAGCCTTGCCGGACTCCTTTCCCAATTTTGAACCAATCAGTGGTTCCATGTCCAGTTCTCACTGTTGCTTCTTGACCCGCATATAGGTTACTCAAGAGGCAAATAAGATGGTCTGGTACTCCCATCTCTTTAAGAACTTGCCACAGTTTGTTATGATCCACACAATCAAAGGCTTTAGCATAGTCAATGAAGCAGAAGTAGATGTTTTTCTGGAACTCCCTAGCTTTCTCCATGATCCAGCGTATGTTGGCAATTTGATCTCTAGTTCCTCTGCCTCTTCGAAATCCTGCCTGTACTTCTGGTAGTTCTCGATCCACATACTGCTGAAGTCTAGCTTGTAGGATTTTAAGCATGACTTTACTAGCATGAGAAATGAGTGCAATGGTGCGATAGTTTGAACATTCTTTGGCACTGCCTTTCTTTGGAATTGGAATGTAAACTGATCTTTTCCAATCCTGTGGCCACTGTTGAGTTTTCCAAATTTGCTGGCAAATTGAGTGTAGCACTTTTACTGCATTGTCTTTTAAGATTTTGAATAGCTCGGCTGGGATACTGTCACCTCCACTAGCTTTGTTGTTGCTCAGTTTTTCTAAGGCCCACTTCACTTCACATTCTAGGATGTCTGGCTCGAGGTCAGTGACCACCTCACTGTGATTATCAGGGACGTTAAGCTCATTCTTGTATAGATCTTCTGTGTAATTTTGCCACCTCTTCTTGATCTCTTCTGCCTCTGTTAGGTCCCTGCCATTTTGGTCCTTTATCATGCCCAGTTTTGCATGAAACGTTCCCTTCATTTCTCTAATTTTCTTGAAAAGATCTCTGGTCCTCCCTATTCTATTGTTTTCTTCTATTTCTTTGCACTGTTCATTTAAGAAGGCATTCTTATCTCTTCTAGCTATTCTCTGGAATTCTGCATTCAATTGGGCGTATCTTTCTTTTTCTCCCTTGCCTTTCGCTTCCCTCCTTTCCTCAGCTATTTGCAAAGCTTCCTCAGACAGCCATTTTGCTTTCTTGCATTTCTTTTTCTTTGGGATAGTTTTGGTTGCTACCTCTTGTACAATGTCGCGAACCTCTGTCCATAGATCTTCAGGCACTCTGTCTATCAGATCTAATTCCTTAAATCTATTTGTCACCTCTACTGTATATTCAACAGGGATATGATTTAATTCATACCTGAGCGGCCTAGTGCTTTTCCCTACTTTCTTCAGTTTAAGCCTAAACTTTGCAAGGAGAAGCTCATGGTCTGAGCCACAGTCAGCTCCTGGTCTTGTTTTTACTGACTGTATAGAGCTTCTCCATCTTTGGCTGCAGAGCACATAGTCAATCTGATTTCTGTGTTGACCATCTGGTGATGTCCATGTGTAGAGCCGTCTCTTGGGTTGTTGGAAAAGAGTGTTTGCTATCACCATCGTATTCTCTTGACAGAATTCTATCAGCCTGTGCCCTGCTTCATTTTGCACTCCAAGGCCAAACTTGCCTGTTATTCCGGTTATCTTTTGGCTTCCTACTTTAGCATTCCAATCCCCCATGATGATAAGAACATCATTTTTTGGTGTTAGTTCTATAAGGTGCTGTAGGGCTTCATAGAACCGGTCAATTTCATCCTCTTCAGCACTGGTGGTTGGGGCATAGACTTGGACTACTGTGATATTGAATGGTTTGCCTTGGATTCGAACTGAGATCATTCTGTCATTTTGAGGATTGTATCCCAGTATTGCTTTTCCTACTCTTTTATTGACTATGAAGGCTACTCCATTTCTTCTGAGGGATTCTTGCCCGCAGTAGTATACCTGATGGTCATCTGAATTAAATTCACCCATTCCTGTCCATTTTAGTTCGCTGATACCTAAGATGTCGATGTTTAGTCTTGTCATCTCTTGTTTGACCACGTCCAGCTTTCCTTGATTCATGGATCTTACATTCCAGGTTCCTATGGAGAGAACATCTTTACAGCATCGGACTTTCCTTTCACCACCAGACACATCCACAACTGAGCGTCCTTTCGGCTTTGGCCCAGTCGCTTCACTCTTTCTGGCGCTACTAGTACTAGCCCTCTGCTCTTCCCCAGTAGCATATTGGACGCCTTCCGACCTGAGGGGATCATCTTCCAGCGTCATATCGTTTTGCCTTTTGGTACTGTCCATAGGGTTTTCATGGCAAAGATACTGGAGTGGGTTGCCATTTCCTTCACCAGTGGATCACATTTTGTCAGAACTCTCGGCTATGACCTGTCCGTCTTGGGTGGCCCTGCACGGCATAGCTCATAGCTTCATTGAATTACGCAAGCCCCTTCGCCACGACAAGGCAGTAATCCATGAAGGGGAAGTACTAATACCACTTTACAATGCTTTGGTAAGGCCACACCTGGAATACTGCATCCAGTTTTGGTCACCACGATGTAAAAAAGATGTCGAGACTCTAGAAAGGGTACAGAGAAGAGCAACAAAGATGATTAGGGGGCTGGAGGCTAAAACATATAGGGAACGGTTGCTGGAATTGGGTATGTGTAGTTTAACAAAGAGAAGAGTGAGGGGTAACATGATAGCAGTGTTCCAATATCTCAGGGGCTACCACAAAGAAGAGGGAGTCAAGCTATTCTCCAAAGCACCTGAAAGCAGGACAAGAAGCAACAGATAGCTTCACAGATATTCCAGTTATACTTGGTGTACTGGATGTGCTTCAACAACAGTTCCATGTTTTCATATGTTTCTTTCATGTGTACAGCATAGCCAAGAGGTACTGAAGGGTGTACATTGCAAAAACAGATTTTTATAAAATGGTACATGATAGGTTAAATTACAGGTTATTTTTATGATTAGCATTCAGAAATATATAAGATACACCCACAAGTGTTCAGGAAGCAAACTCTTTGTTGTCCAGTGTAATATAATACCAAATGTGACCCACAAAAGTATCCTGAAAATAAATCAAGACAGCTTAGCTGGGCATCACCAAACATGCAAGCAACAAAATTTTTCTTTAATCAAGCTAGTAACAAAAAAATTGAATATCCTCTAAAGGATATTCATATATCTTAATAAGAATCAGTAGCAAGCAAAAACACATTGATTGCATTTGAAAGCTGTTAACTTTCTTAAATATGCCATCCTTCGTTCCCATCTTCAAAAAAAAAAAAAGGGGGGGGGGAAACAGACCCAGGAAACTACAGACCAATTAGCCTAACTTCAATACCTGGGAAGATACTGGGGAAAAAAACAGATCTGTGAATATCTAGAAACTGTGGGAAGTCAGCCAGAAAGGGGGAGGGGATCTTGTTCTCATGTCTTTCAGTCCTACACAGATGACCCCCACAACCTTTTGAAGCAGAGCACACTGACCCAGATGCTGCCTCCATCCATTTGAGCCAGGAAATTTGGTTTGAATCCAGCCATCCACTACTACTATTTGTTTATTACAGCCAAAGGCTGCACATAAATCAAACATCCAAATAAAACAAAACTAAACAAAACCATCACAAGAGGACATAGCAATACATCACAATCCATGATGCAATCAATGGGCGACCAAGGTCTGGCTAGTTTTACAGGCAGTATATCAAAAACAAGTTATCTTCAGAAAACTGAATCATACTGACCTGACAATAAAAATACAATGAGTATAGTCTAAAACTGGATAAAACATGTAATAAAATCAATTATAAAAGGTTATTAAAAAGTTCTACAAGGATTATTTATGTTTCTGGCAAATCCCCAATGCTGCTGCACAGAATCTGGCCACCTGCACCGTGATCTCTGCCTGCTCATCCTTAAGCAGCCACTGGAGATAAATATTTTCCAAATGACCAGGATGCCTATCAATAATGGGGAGGACATAGTTTTTCCGAATGGCTCTGTAGAAGGAGCATAGAAGGAGTATGTGTCCAATGGTTTCCACCTCTCCTGACCCACAGGGGCAGTCTTTCAGACAGTGGTGTCTTCTTGTACTTGCCATACAGGACGGCCGATGGAAACGCATGGCACCATGCAAGCAAGAATGCTTTCCAGTGGTTTACTGACTCCAACTGACTTAGATAACTGGCAGGTGTAACTACTTATCTAACAGAGTCTGGAGCCAGAAACAGCAGAGCTAAACCTAAGTCCACTTGCCTCTCAATGTCCTCTACCCTTTGATGCAAGGTTTGTTTTGCTTGGTCATAGTCCAATTTGAGAATTGAGGTGGATGAAAAGCCTAGTTTGGCAAGGTTGGACTTGACTGCCTTGATCCATGAAGAGGAGAATTTATCTTGTAGAATTAATGGAGCAAGGCCTTGCGGAAAGCAATTAAGCCTTAGCCAGATGTTTAAGGAAGCTATACAGATTCTTGCTTCAACTTTTATCAATCCTGTCTCCAGGTGCAGAAGTGCATTAGGGACACAGTGTGGCATCTGGAGAAATGTTCTAACAAATTTGGATTGAACTCTTTCCAGTGGTGTAAAACACGAAGCTGAGGGTCCGAGCAAGGTCCCATAGAGAAGCTGTGCTAGCGACTTGGCCAGAGCTTAATTGCAGCTGGAACATAGTGTCCTCCCTTTGTGCGGAAAAATTTAAGAATGGCATTTGTTGATCGTTGGCCAGAGGCAGCCGCGTATTCTCCATGGGCTTTTTGTGAGCCGGTGGCATGGATGACCACCCCTAGGTACTTAAAGATAGTTACCTGCTTTATTTTGTGGCTATTTAAATACCATGTGTACCGTTTAGGCCTTTTTGCAAAAGCCATAATCTTTGTTTTCTCATAATTTATGTCCAGTTTATTATATTTGCAATACTGGACAAGGGCTCGCAAGGCTCTTTTAAGGCCAACTGGAGTCCTGGAGAGAATCGCAGCATCAGCTGCATAGAGCAGCAGAGCAATGCTTCGGTCACCTATTTTTTTGGGGTGGTAATTTGGATTATTTAACCATTTTACCATACCATTTATATAAAAACTGAAGAGCTGATTTGTTGGAATTTTTGGAAAGGAATAACCAGATCTCTGCAGCATTGATCTTTTTGGATGCTGAAAAAGCCTTTGATCAATTGGATTGGAAATTTTTGCTGAAAGTATTAGACAAAATGAATTTTGGGGATGAATTTTTACAACCAATTAGGGCAATATATCAGAAGCAAACAGCTCGAATAATTGTTAATAACAGTTTGACTGAAATGTGTAATATTGAAAAGGGTACGAGGCAGGGTTGCCCGTTATCACCTTTATTATTTGTCTTAACGTTGGAGATATTACTGATTAAAATACGAAATTTGGAAACAATTAAGGGAATTCAAATAAGACATCAGGATTATAAATTGAGAGCGTTTGCGGATGATCTGGTTATTACGTTGACAAATCCAGAAAATTCTGTTATGGAATTGATGGAGTTAATATCGCAATATGGGAAAGTTTCTGGATTCAAGATTAACATACAAAAAACTAAAATCTTATCTAAAAATATGACAGCATTACAAAAGATAGCTTTAGAAAGCTTAACTGGATTTCAAATTGTTGAAAGGGTTAAATATTTGGGGGTATATTTAACACCCTCAAATGTTAAACTATACAAAAATAATTATGAAAAGTTATGGAATAAAGTGCAAAAAGAATTGGATAGTTGGAAAAAATTACAATTGTCATTATTGGGAAGAATTGCAGCAGTAAAAATGAATGTTCTGCCAAAATTCTTATTTTTGTTTCAAATGATACCCATTCTTAAAAAGGACTCAAATTTGGAGGAATGGCAGAAGGGTATTAATAAATTTGTCTGGGCAGGGAAAAGGCCACGGGTTAAATTTAAAATTATGCAGGATACGCGTGAAAGAGGTGGTTTAAGAATGCCCAATTTTAAATTATATTATGAAGCTGCTGCATTATCAGCTATAAGTGATTGGATTAATTTGACACAAAGGAGATTGTTAAATCTTGAAGGCCATGATTTGTTATTTGGTTGGCATGCATACTTATTGTACGATAAAAAGGTAGACAACGTGTTTAAAATGCATATTTTGAGGTATGCTTTGTTGCGAGTTTGGAAAAAGCATAGACAAAAGTTAAATTATAAGATACCGTTATGGGCAATACCCAAACACGCAATAGAGAATATAAATGTTGGATTTAAACATGATGTGATTACATATAAGGAAATTTTGAGTTTGGAGAGGAATGTGTGGAGTCTGAAGTCATATAATCTCTTACGAGAAAAAAAGATAGTACAAACTTGGTTTCAATATGGACAATTACAAGCTAGGTGGAAAGAGGATCAGAAGATTGGTTTTTTAACGGATGATGAAAATTTGGTAAAACAAATTAGAAATCAGGGACCAGCGCACATAACGGATATATCTTGCATTGATAGAGATTGATTCAGAAACAGAAATTGTTAAGGATTGCATGATAAAATGGGCACAGAATATTCAGGAAGTTATTACAATGGACACTTGGGAAAAGATTTGGATTAGAAATGTGAAATTTACGCAAGCTCAAAACTTAAGAGAGAATTTTTATAAAATGTTTTATAGGTGGCATTTAGATCCTAGAAAGCTAGCAAGTATGTATCCGAATTATCAGCCTAAATGTTGGAGATGTGGTGATCAAGATGCAACGTATTTTCATATATGGTGGACTTGTAAAAAGATCAAAGCATTTTGGATTAAGATTTGGTGGAATATGCAGAAGATATTCAAGAGAAGCATAAAGTTTTGTCCGCAGTTGTTTTTATTGGGCATTATTACTGACACTATTGTGCTGGACATTAATTTGATGTTGAACTTAATTACGGCAGCGAGACTTTTAATAGGGCAATACTGGAAGAAGGAAGAACTGCCGACCATAGAGGAATGGACTTTAAAAGTTTCCAACCTGGCGGAAATGGCGAAGATTTCAGCATATTTGAAAGACCATTCACAACAACGATATATTGTGGAGTGGAAGAAATGGATTGATTACATCCAGAATAAATATGGGACTAAAAAGTTTCATCTAGCATTTGAATAAGTATATTGCTTGTAGTCAATTTATAAGAGCTAAAGTGCGAGAGATTTAATAGTTTATTGTTGTTAGTTTATGGGAGTTTATGATTGGTTATTTTATTTTTATACCTTGTATCTAGCTCTGGGAAGTCTGGGGGGGGGAGGGAGGAAGGGGAGGGTGAGAGGGTGGGATAGGGTTGGGAAGGGTTGGGGGATGGGATGTAATAATTAAAATGTACTGAAAAACTTTTTAATAAAAAAAAAAAAAAAAAAACTGAAGAGCAAGGGGGCCAGTATGCACCCGTTTAACCCCCTTTTGAGTTTCAACTGACCTTGAGAGAGACCCTTGCATATTACACGTCACCTTGAGGGATGTTTTGGTATATAAGGCACATAACAAATGGAGGAGTCTGTGATCAATTGAGGCAGCTTCCAGCTTCTCCCATAGCTTAGACCTTGTAACTGTGTCAAAAGCTGCCTTAAGATCTCTAAAGGCAGCGTATAATGATACAGGTCTGTCTGATGCATATTTTTCAATCAAATGATGAAGAACTAAGCACTCATCTATGGTGCCTCTCCCCTCTCTGAATCCGGCTTGTTCAGCAATCAGGTTCTCAAGGTCCAGCCACTCCTTTAATTTATCTTGGAGGTGTCTGGCATAGAGTTTGCTGATTATATTTAGCAGACTTATTGGTCTGTAGTTGGCAAGGTTGTCTCTCTTTCACTTTTTATAAATTGGGACCACAATTGCCAAGCCCCAATCCTCTAGGACATGGCCGGTGGAGTCAATATAGGTGAATAGTGCTGCCAGGATGGGTATCCACCACTCCATATTATTTTTTAGTAATTCGGCCGAGATGAAGTCAGCTCCTGGAGCCTTCCCGGTCCTGAGTTGGCCAATGAGGGATTTGATTTCAGACTCTGAAACTGGAGGCCACTCAGGTAAATCCTTCATTATAGACCTTGTACTCTCGCTGGAGGGGTCTTCATACATTCTCCGAAAATGGAGTTCCCAGGTTATAGGAGATATATGGCAGTGTAATGGGGTACAGATTCTTTCAGAGTGGCAAGCTATTAAACACCAAAATAAAGAAGAGTTCTTTTGCTTTGCTGCCACGATGAGCTGTTCCCAGGAAGACCTTGTGTCTTGTCTCTTCTTGGATGCAATCAGTTGCTTGAATTGTTTTTTAAGTGTAAGTAACTGTTTAAGAATTGCTTTATTGCCATATCCAGTCTTGTTTTTTAAGTGTAAGTAACTGTTTAAGAATTGCTTTATTGCAATATCTAGTCTTGCTTTTGTACTCCTTATATGCCAAGTTAAGGGCTTTCTTGGCTTCAGCACAATCCTTATCAAACCATGGTTTGGAGGTGGTGCAGGACCTCTTAGCTGAGAAATTTTGGTCATGTGCTAATAATGGTTGTAGCTCATAGACCAGGGGCGTCAAACTCAATTTCATTGTGGTTGCCCTCGTCTGTGTGTGTGTGTGTGTGTGTGTGTGTGTGTCTGAGATGGGTGTGGCCTACTGGGGTGGGTGTGGCGTATTGGGTAGGCATGGCCAGCTCGACATCACTCGCTTCAGGGGTGCCTGGGTAGGACTGGGGCAGATCTGAGGAACTCCAGCGGAGAAGGATGGGACCGGGGCGAGCGCCAGGACATGGTCCCTCCCACCCTCCCTTCCTCCTCTGTTCCTTCCTTCCTTCATTCATTTTCCCTCCCTTCCTCTCTGCCTTCCTCCCTCCTTCCCACCCTCTCTTCCTTCCTCCCTTCCTTCCTTTGCCTTCTCATCTCTTTCCTTCCCCCGCACTCAGGAAGGGGTCATAGGAGGGAGAGAGATTGCCAGCACTAATATGCTGCTGCCGGCCATTCCTATACCATGTGGGTGGGTGGGTGGGTGTGGTCCCGTTGAAAGGGATGTCTCGTGGCTGCAAGGCTGGAGGTGCTGGTGGGGGGGTGTTGGTGCTGATCTACAACCTGGTTGCATCGATCAAAGCCAGAACGTGCTCAGCCTAAGATCTACTGGAATCAGCAAGGAGCTGCCTTGCCACCTCTTCCCTGCCCCCCGAGTGTGCGCACAAGAGACGGCCAGCACCGACATCCTGTGTGAAGTCAGCTTGCGGGACAAGACAGCCAGGAGAGACGCTGGATTCCGCTTGCACGTGCACCCACATACCAGGGCAGGGCTGCCCGGTGAATTTAATGTCGGCTTGGGCCAGGCCAAAGTGCAGTGGGCTGGTCCTTTGCTGTTTCCAGAGCAGGTCCCCGGGCTGGACGGAACCACATCGGGCCGCATCCGGCCCATGGGCCTTGTGTTTGACATGCCTGCCTTAGAACAATAGGTTCTTTCCTGTTTTTCAGTTCAGTTTGCCTTTCCTATTATCCCATTCAGCTAGTTTTCCTGTTAAACTAGGTATCTCCTCTTACAGCTGTTTTTGCAGCTTCTATTCTTCCATTTTCCACTCTGAAGACCCAGCTAATTTTTGCTACATGTCTACCTTACATCCTCCCTTTTTTCCTTGCTCCCACCTGTTGCAGTTTCTTTGGCAAGCTTGTTTGTCTACTCAGTAAGTTTCCACTGCACAGTAGATTTGACTGTCTCTGAAGATTCATCATATTGGTGCACACTTACCAGTATCCTTTTGGGCTGGCTGCTGTGTTTGGGACTGGGTGGCGCAGTTTTGTGTTGGTTTGGCTCCTTTCTCGTAAGGCCGGTCCCAATCGGTGTTGATAGGGAGTGAGAGGTCCAGCCCATGGCCGCTCCTCTGTGGCATACTGCAGGGCTTGGTACTCTTCCTGTTCTTTTTAAACATCTACATGAAGCCTCTGGGTGAGATCATTCACCACCAGGGGTTGAGTATGCTGATGATACTCCACTTTATATCTCCATCCCTGGTAATCCATGTGATGCTGTTGTCACCGACTCGTGGTGCTTGGAGGCTGTGGGGGCCTGGATGGGGGACAACAGGCTTTGGCTGAACCCTGGCAAGACAGAAAGGGTTTGAGTGCACAGAGCTTTAACCAACTTAGTTCTGTATGGGGTTGCACAGACAGACCTGGTTTTCTGCAGGCCCCATTGGTCAAGAAATTCCAGCTAGTGGGGTCCAGGAAAAGGGGCTTCTCTGCTATGGCTCCTGTCCTTTGGAACATCTTACCCCCTGAGGTGAGATTGGCTCCCACCCTTCTGTCCTTCTGCAGGAGCTTGAAGACCTGGCTCTGCCAGATGGTTTGGGGCCCCAATGGGGGAGTATCACATTGGAGGTGGTTGTTGAATTAAGAGGCAATCCCACCTCCCTCCCCCACACATCCTGTTCCCCCCTCCCCATCTTTTAACTATATTTTATCTTGATTGGGATTTCTATTTTTATTCTTTTAAAGGTATTTGTTAGGATTTTAATATTTTAATGCTGGAAGCCGCACAGAGTCGTTTCCTTACGAGATGGGTGGCAAATCAATAATAAATTGATTTGCTGCCGAATAATAAAGCCCAGTCCAACACAATACCACTGAAAAAGAAAAACAAGAAATCCAAGAAGAAACCAGCATGGTTGCACAAAGATCTATCTGATAAACTGAAAGACAAAAAGAACAAGTACAAAAAATGGAAAAAATAGAAAGAGGGGCAGATAACTAAGGCAGAATATCAGCAGATAGCCCGAATCTGCAAACTTGAAGTCAGGAAAGCAAAGGCTCAGAATGAACAAAGACTTGCAACAAAAGTCAAAGATAATAAAAACAGTTTCTTTCACCATATAAATAACAAAAAAAAGTCAAGGAAACACTCAGTCCACTAAAGAGAGAAGATGGCAAGGAAGTAACAGGAAGTAGAAAGCAGAAAAGAAACTATAGGCCAGGGGTGTCAAACTGCCGGCCATGGGCCAGTTTCATCATACCGAAGCCTCGCCCACCCCATTGCTGGCAATGCAAAGTCGCGATACATCGCAACACGTCATGTGATGTGGCTAGTTTGACAGCTGTGCTGTAGGCCAACCTACCAAAAACTTAACTGTAAAAGACGAACTAGAAATAAAAAATAAAATAATCAAGAAAATGGTAAGAGAACACCTGTCTGACCTTGATGAATATAAATCACCGGTAGCTGAAGAATTACATCCCAACGTTCTGAAGGAGTTGGCAGATGTTATCTCAGAACCATTGTATTGTATCTTTAAAAAATCTTGGCGCACGTGAAGTATTAGTACCGCTTTACAAAGCCTTAGTAAGACCATACCTGGAATACTGCATCCAGTTTTGGTCACATTACAAAAGAGATGTTGAGACTTTGGAAAAAGTGCAAGGAAGAGCAACTAAGATGATTAAGGGCCTAGAGGCAAAAACATATGAAGAACCAGTGCAGGATTTGGGAATGGCCAGTCTAGAGAAAAGAAGGCCTGGGGGGGTGGGGGAGAGACATGATAGCAGTATTCTAGTATTTGAGAGGTTGCCACAAGGAGGGAGTCAATTTATTTTTCAAAGCACCAGAAAGCAAGACAAGAAACAACGGATGGAAATTAATCAAGGAGAGAAGCAACCTGGAATTAAGGAGAAAGTTCCTAACAGTGAGGACAATTAACCAGTGGAACAGCTTGCCTTCAGAAGTTGTGGGTGCTTCATCACGAGATTTTAAAGAAGAGACTGGACAACGACTTGTGTGAAATGTTATAGGGACTCCTGCTTGAGCAGGGGACTGGACTAGAAAACCTGCAAGGTCCCTTTCAGCTCTATTCTGATTCTGAAATAAGCAAGTAAAATAATAATATTTTTTTTTTAAAAAAAAACTCTCCTTACGCGCATGCGCCTGGCAATCCAGGGTGTTGTTTTTTTTGGTCAGTATGACCATAAAGTCATGGGAAAGAGAGGCTCGCTTTCCTCGGCTTTTGTTAGAATCCGTGGCGTCACCGCAACGCCCTCCCCCTTCTCCCTTGCCTTGTCTCCAATGCGGCAGATTGGCTATTCGGCGGAGTCCACCATCTTCCGCACCGGAGCGGAACAGTCAGTCTTCCAGTATCCCAGAGTACAACGCGGCACTTTCAGCGGCGCTCTCCACCCGCCTCTGTTTTCTCTTCGTCAGCCGGCCGCCATGTTGTGCTAGATTTACGCTTCGCGGCTGGCAGTCATTTCTGAAAGAGAGTAGCTCCTGCCGTTGGGAGAGGTACGAGGGTTGCGGGCTTTCACGCCGCGATCCGTCAAGATCCGACGCCATGGCAGCCGCCCTGGGAGGAGCAGGAGCAGGAGCAGGAGCAGGTGCGGATTTCCTTCTCGTACTCCCAAGACCAAGTGGGTGCGGCTGACGCGTGGGGAAAGCCGCGGGCCCCAATCGGGTGGGGGACGCCCTAGGGTGAGTGGGAAGAAGCAGCTGATCTCATTGATCTCGTGGGCTATCGGAGAAGAGATGCTGCTATTTGCGCCGCCAGCGTGTGTGTTTACTCGTGAGAAGACACACTGGGCTATACAGGCGCGTTAGGCTTGTCCTGAGGGTGTGGGTGAGGGGTTGGATTGAGGGACACCTGGGGAGGGTTTCCGAGGTTTGAAGGTGCTACGATGAGGGAGGAAGCGGGAAGATTAAGGGATACTTGGAAGTGTTTCTTGGGGATGGGAAGGAAAAGATGTCACTGGTTTAGTGGCAGTACTTTGAGAGCCTGGTATTGCGGAGGTTGGTCTTGTGCCTAATAAAAGTGAAATAAAGGCATATGATGTCAGAGGTAGAATAAAGTGTTTGTAGTGGGCATGTTACTGTCTTCCGTTTTTATTTCCTATTTCCTTCCATTTGACCTTGTTCTTTTGAGGGATTTGCTTTCCTCCCACCCGTCCTTATGCCTTTATTAGATACCCTCAGCATATCGAAGATTATGCTGTTTATTCCTCCAATCTTTACCCCGATTTTTTATTTTTCAAGATCTGATTTCTCATCATTTCGGCATACAGGTTGAATTAAAAAAGGGAGAGAATGCAACCTTGTCACACACACTTCTCTATCTTAAACCAATTGGTGTCTCCATATGGTGTTTGCTCAGTGGCTTCCTGATTTCTGTAGTGATTGCACCAACCTGACCAGATGGGCTTTATCTCTTCTTTATTCCTGGGATAGGGAACTATACTGAGCAGAGGAAGAGGAATATATATGGCATGGGAGAGGGCAACATCAAGATTAGCTACAGGAGGGACTAAAAAGAGAACTTGAACTCCTTGAACAAAGAAGTGAGAGATGGCCCAACTGTCAGGTGGCCCAGCTGAGGCACCCCAGTGTCCCAAACTAGAGATGGCCCAGCGACCCATCTGAGAGGAGGAGAGGCAGCCCAGAGACCCAGCCTGACACCTGAGCGGAGCCAGTGCGGTGCAGAGAGAGGCCACTGAGCAGCGGTGAAACGGACCTAGGTGGCAGCAAATCAGCAGCTGTGAGAGCAGTATGGCAGACCTTGAGCAGCAGCGGTGCAGAGCTACATGGCAGAGGAGCAAAGCATACCAAGGAGCGACTAAGGCCACAGTGGATTAGCAGTGGTTTAGAGCATCTCAGAGGACCAACTGAGCAGCATGTCAGATCAGCTGAGAGCAGCGTAGTGGACCAGCTAAGCAGAGTGCCCACACCAGCACATTGTACCTGAAAACCCTGGCAGTGGCCAGGCAACCAAAGGGTAAGAAAGCAGGGAAGAAAAGGATAAGTACAAAACACATGGGAACAGGGAGGAAAGGGATAAACTTTCAAGTCAGGAAGTAGAGGGTTAAGAGCAAAGCATCTCCTAGATAACACATCACATGAGGTAGGGAGTAAAGAGAAGAAATAAAAAAAAGGAAAACATAAGTAGAGAGTGATGGAAAGAATGAAAACACAAGTTATAAAGTAGGCGATACAAGAAAAATACCCATAAAGGACTTCCGGTTTGCCACCGCGGCCGTCGTGGACACTTGGAAGGTGAGCTCCATGTCCAATTTCCCTTTTCTGGGGAACCCTGGAAACGGTCGAAAGTCGCCCTGTAGGGGCGACGAGCAAGGAGGGGACCCCTGCTTGATTCCAGGAGGGCGGTAGCCCTTCCGCTCAATCCGGGGCAGCCCTCCAAACTGGTGGAGGAAAGACCGGCCATAGCAATATGGCCCATCATTAGGCTGCAGACAGCCAAAGTCAAACTCACTATCAAGCACTTCAAAAGCAACATGGATGAAACTGGGTGAGATCTGATCTTCTCTTTACCCTAAGTACCTTCTTTTCCTGCAAAAGCTGCTCGAAATATCTATCCCCCTGTGAGGAAGGAGGGAAGGGAATTTCTTTCCCACCCTCTAAGAATAGCGGCGTCTGACTACCCAGGGGAATCAAAGCATTAAGAACAATTTTAATCTAATCAGATTTATATGTTCCTGAAACTTGGGGACCAAAAATTTTCCTATTTTTACTGGAGACTCTTGTTTTTATCTACAAAAAGGAAATAAAATTGGAAAAAGGATTAGAAAGATTTTGGACTTGAAAAACCTTAAACTGCATCAGTGACTTCTTGTGGCGAAGTCTGGTATTACAACTTGTTATTTTCTAAAAGAGACTTGGCTTGAAGCCCAGACCTTAGATAAGACCTTTCTGACCTTGGCACCACCTGTGAGAGACTTAGCTATAAGAGAACAGCTGGGTGGCATAACTGGCCTACTTGAACTGTGAATGTAAACCTTTACTCACTTTCAGAGTTATATGTGGGAAATTGCTTTCCTATCTCTTTACTTGAGGAATATTGTTCACTATATGAGATGTTGAAATACCTTGGACTACAAAATTTTGCTTGAGAAACAACTTTTACTAGAAAGACTATTTATAAACACATGAAAGAGATGGATGAAGACCAGGAAAAGATTCTTTCCATGTTGAAAGCAATACACGAAACCATTCTTTCAGCTTGTGATAAAATAAGACCTAACATAAAGGACCAAGACACCAGCTTAGATACACAAATTGAAACTTTGTCTACAACCAAAGAACCAACAATGGAGAAGATAACATAAGTGGGACAATCCAATATTAAGACAGAGGACTCAATTGACCAACAAATACAGCTGATGGAAAATCCAGAAAAGGAAGCGACAACACTGAAAATGGAAATGACTTTCTATATAAATCAGAAGAAATTTGAGAAAGAAGAACAGATTGAATGGAAGACAAATATATCAGAGCAAGCATGGGGAACTGGAATAACAGGGAGACAATTCAGCGAATACAAATGGGCTAGTCCTTCCAGAGAACTGGCAATTTAATGGTCTCCTTTATTTCAGATAACATATAATAATAGAGGGAGATATATTTGACCATCTAAAAGCACTGATATGGAAGCCTAGTTGGCAAAGGAAGAAAGCCAGAATAAAGTTGAAGAGAATTGGGGTTTTGACTTATTAGACGGGATTTCATATTAAATTACAGGGTTAAAGGGAGATGTTGAGATAAGGGGAATCTTGGTCATTAGATTTAAAATACTTGGAAATTAGTTGAAAATAAGGTTTTATCTGTTTAATACTTAAAAATTAGACATAAAACGGAAAAGAAAATTATGAATATGTTTGATTTATTTATTTATTTATTTATTTAATTTTATTTGTATACCGCCCTTCTCCCGAGGGACTCAGGGTGGTGAACAAGGCAAACATATAAAAATACAAGAATACAAAAGTTAAAAAAGAATTAAACACAATGCCCAAGCTAAAACAATAAATAGATATATTAAAAAACAACGATAAAATCCCAACCCATCCCCCATCAGGCCAGGCCGGCTTGTTCAAACAAGTAGGTCTTCAGGTCGCGTCGGAAGGAGCGAAGGTCGGGCACCATCCGGAGCTCGACCGGCAACCGATTCCATACATCCAGCGCGCCCACAGAGAAGGACCTCCCCCTGGGGGCCACCAGACGACATTCTCTAACCGGTGGCACCCTGAGGAGGCCCTCTCTGTGGGAATGCACAGGGCGGAGGGAAGTTGATGCCGGCAGCAGGTGATCCCTGAGGTACTCCGGACCCATGCCATGTAGGGCCTTGAACACCATTACCAGTACCTTGAATCTCACTCAGAAGACAACTGGAAGCCAATGCAGCTCACGGAGCAGAGGTGTAACATGGGAGTATCGGGAAACTCCCAACACAACTCTCGCGGCTGCATTCTGTACCAGTTGGAGCCTCCGAGTGGTCCTCAGGGGCAGCCCCACGTAGAGAGCATTGCAGTAGTTTAGACGAGAGGTGACGAGCGCATGAGTAACCGTACACAGGGCATCCCGGTCTAGATAGGGCCGCAACTGGCGCACCAGGCGAACCTGGGCGAAGGCCCCCCTAGTCACAGCCATTATGTGATCCTCCAAAGTAAGCCGCGAATCTAGGAGGACTCCCAAGTTGCGAGCCCTATCTACGGGGAGTAATAGCTCACCCCCCATAGAAAGAGATGGAATATTCTGGATATCCCGGGATGCCGGTATGCACAGCCACTCAGTCTTGTCGGGGTTGAGTTGAAGTCTGTTCCTCCCCATCCAGACCCGAACTGCTTCCAGGCAACGGGACATCACGTCGAGGGCATCACTGGGGTGGTTTGGGGTCGAAATAAAAAGCTGGGTATCATCGGCGTACTGATGATAACCAACTCCAAAACCACGAATGATCTCACCCAGCGGTTTCATATAGATGTTGAACAGGAGAGGCGAGAGGACCGACCCCTGAGGAACTCCACAAGCGAGAGGTCTCGAGGTCGACCTCTGCCCTCCTGCCAACACCGACTGCGAACGTCCCAGGAGAAAGGAGGAGAACCACTGAAAAACTGTGCCTCCCACTCCCAATCCCCTGAGATGCCGCAGCAGGATACCATGGTCGATGGTATCGAACGCTGCTGAGAGGTCTAATAGGACTAGGACAGAGGAATATCCCCTGTCCCGGGCCCTCCAGAGATCATTCACCAGAGTGACCAATGCCATCTCCGTGCTGTACCCGGGCCTGAAACCCGATTGGTATGGGTCTAGATAATCCGCTTCATCCAGGACCAGAGGGAGCTGATGCGCCACCACACTCTCAACAACCTTCACAAGAAAGCGAAGATTGGAGACCGGACGAAAGTTATTTAACACAGCTGGGTCCAAGGCAGGCTTCTTGAGGAGAGGTCTCACCACCGCCTCCTTCAAGACGGCAGGGAAACTACCCTCACTCAAAGAAGCAGATATAACCGCCTGGAACCAGCCTCGTGTCCCCTCCCGAGCCGTATAAACCAGCCAGGAAGTGCACGGGTCGAATAAACGTGGTGGAGCTCAACCTTCCCATAATCCTGTCCACTTCCTCCGGAGTCACAGAATCAAACTCCTCCCAGATAATATCGACAAGACTGCCCGTGTCCTGGTCGTCGGACTGCCCAGTCGGAGTCCAGACCGGTCCGAATCCGAGCGATTTTGTCCGACAGATGTTGACTAAACTCTTTAATGATTTATTCATTAACCCAGGTAATATACATAATGGTTTTGATTTATTAAGGGGGATATTGTATTATTAAGTAGATGATTTAATATGGTGGGAAATTGATAACTTTTATGAAATAGAACAGGGGTGTCAAACTCAATTTCATTGAGGGCCACATCAGCATTGCGGTTACCCTTGAGGTGCCGGGTGGGTGTGGCCTAATGGTTGGGCGTGGCTGGAGTGTGTGTGACCTACTGGGTGGGCACGGCCAGCTCTACGTTGTTCGCGTCAATGGTGCCTATGGGGGCCTGGGCAGGAGTGGGACAAATCTGAGGGTCTCTGGTAGAAGGAGATGGGACTGGGGCAAGTGCCGAGGCATGGTCCACTGGAGGAGTCTCACAGTTCCTCTCAGGCCATGGGGGGGAGAGGCTGGATGGTGATGCGGAGGTCAAATGCCCAGACTAGCCCTCAAACACCTGCAGCACTAAGCCCACCCCCACTTTCCCAAGGGGGTGCCCAGCTGCAGTGCTTGCTGTCCTTAGCCAGGTTGCTCATGATGGGTATGAGGGCAACGTCAAGAGGGAGGCCCACTTCCTCTCCATGTGAGGAGACCTGGTTTTGTTTCCAAAGCTTTCTTAGCAATAGGATGGGAGACCACCCAGGTTAGGCCAGGAGGAGGGGGCAAGGGGATGGTGAAAGGGCAGCAGGGAAGGACTAAGGGGACTTCCCTCAGACCCTCCCTCTCTTTCCTTCCTTCCTTCCTTCCTTCCTTCCTTCCTTCCTTCCTTCCTTCCTAAGAACAGAGTGATGGGAAAATATTTGAGATGAGGGAGGGAGAAAAACAGGCAAGAAACGCAGCTGGGGAAGTGTCATCCTTCATGAGGAATGAAGAAATGTACCATCGCCTGGAAGTGGCCAGCACATGGCCCTCTCCTCACAGCGCTGAGAGGCTGAGCCGGTGGCACAAATCTGAAGAGAAGCACAACGCTGTCCAGCCCCTAGCCTGCCCAAAGTAGGCAGGGCCATGTGCTGGCCACTTCCAGGCGATGGTGCATTTCTTCATTCCTCACAAAGGGTGATACCTCCCTAGTGTGCACCCAGGGGGTAGGGCCAATGCGGCAGGGGCCGGTCCCTCACTGTTTCCAGATGGCCTTGTGGAGTTAAGACTGAATGTATTTCAGCATAGATGACCACCACAAAATTGTACATTGGCTCCTGGCTGGCCTGGGCCAGAGCCAAGGCAGCGGGGTCCGTTCCCTCACTGTTTCCAGGATGGCTTCGCGGGCCACATGAAACCACTTTGCAGGCCGGATCTGGCCCCCGGGACTTGTGTTTGACATATCTGAAATAGAACAAGATTACATTTAAATAGATAAAATGTGTATTTTAGATATTGTATTTTGTTATGAATTGAGACAAGGGAAATCTTGGTTACCCAAGTCTGAAAATTATAAATATCAAAGGTTAAATTGGAATAATGATGAGAAACTAAAAATTGGGTAAAAATTAATAACGGGATATGGATTGTTTATGAAGATTGAATGTAATTAAGGTATATATATAAGCTAAAAATTTATTGATAAATGTAATAATGATGTTTTTATTGAGTTGATATAACTAGAACTTGTACTAGCTTGAATATGACACAGTTAATGTTAAGGGAAAAAGAGAAGAAATATCTGATGATGTAACCTGAGATTTGTACTAAAGATTTTGTTATCGAACTATTGATTCACCCAGTCACCATGTTGCTTTTTAAGTACTTAAATATAAAATTGGAAAATTAATAAAATATTAAAAAAAAAGAAAAATACCCATAAAGGACTCAAATGCTCAAAGTTTATGAGTCTATCTCATATATTTCCCCTTTTAATTTTCATTACTGAAATAAATGAACTTTTGCACGATATTCTAATTTTTCAAGTTTCACCTGTAGGTAATAATTCTTATTACCTTTCCTTGAAGGCCAAAGTATGATCTGTTTTTGGAACCCAGTAAAGGAAGGAGCTGTTCTAATTTCAGAGAGAAAGGATCAAAGATTTCCAAGAGAAACTTGTTTTGTGCTGCTATCAACTAAGTCTTTTGGGGAAAGAGGTGGTTTCATTAATCGCCAGCATACTTTCTTCAATAGAATGCATGGGATGGGGTAAAATTCTACTTTGGAAACAGTCCTGAACACCCCAAGCCATAAAGGGCTTTATAAGCAATGACCAGCATGTAGATTTGTACTCAGAACGTTACTGATATCCAGTGCAACTCCTGTAAGATGGAAAACATTTTGTTAATCTGGCATTGGCCCCATCAGCAGTTAGGCTGTTGCGATTTGAATCAGTTGTAGTTTCTGAGTAGATTTCTTCGGAAATAATTAATTGTAGTATGAGTGATAATCACCAGAATATCCTGCTTCAGCAAGTATTGCGGGGCAAAGGGTCTTTTCCACCAGCTCTCCAGTTGGAGTCATGAGTCCAGCCCCCCCCCCCCCAAAAATCATCTAGACCAGGGGTCGGCAACCTGAAACAGCAAAAGAGCCACTCAGAACCGGTTCTGTCACACACACAAAAAACTGGGAGCTGCAAAATGTGTGCGCGCATGGGCGCACACACACACATGCACAAAACAATGCAAAACGTGCACCAACCCTGCCCCCTTCCACCTCTGGTATGGACGGCTCTGCCGTCCTGGCCTTTCTTCTGTCAGAAAAGACTGCTCTTGCCCTGCCCTGCGCGCTCGCTCTCTCTCTGGGACTTTCTTCTTTCCGCCTGAAAGAGGGAGGTGGTGGTGGGATTAAAATAAAACGGGCGGGGGGAGGTTGAGGAAACCCAGCAGAAGCCTACATCAGAGGATGAGCAAGCAAGGCAAGATCGGGGAGAGGAAGAAAGCTTTCGGGGCTTGTCCAGCAGGCAGCTGCTCCCCGCTCTGAGGAAATCGCCATGGCAGGAGTGGAAAGAAGCGGGGGAGCGCCTCTCTCCCCAGTCTACCAAGCAAATAAAAGTTGAATGCAGCGGCTGGCAGGCAGGGACCGTGAGGAGCAGCCAGGATTGGAGGAGCAGAAGTCCACAGTGCCAAAGAGGAGGAAGGAAAGGAAAAGTGGGGGACTTTAAATAGTCGTGCCCACTTTTCCCCTTTTTTATCTTATTTTTTGCAACGACCGGGTGCAGATATCCACGTGTATGCTTGTCAAGTTTGAAAGCCTCCGTTTAAGTCTGTGCGTGTGCACGGACATAGGCTGACTCCTCGTCTCCTGCCCTTGCTGACTCTCTTGTCTCTCTGCCACTTAAAGCCATCCTGCACTTAAAGCCAGACCCCCTCCTCTTTTTCCCCTTTCTCTCTCTCTCTCTTGTGTTTGTGTGTGTGTGTGTGTGAGAGAGAGAAAAAGAGACCAACTCCGTTGGTTTACCAGCGAGCCACCGCCACCTCCTCTTCGTCTCCTGCCCTTGCTGCCTCTCCTGTGGAGACGCGTTTGCGTCTCTCTGCCCCTCTCTGCCACTTAAAGCCATCCTGCACTTAAAAGACAGACACCCTTCTTCTTTCCCCCCCTTTTTTCCTCTCTCTCTCTCTGTGTGTGTGTGAGAGAGAGAGACCAAGTCCTTTGATTTTCCAGCAAGCTACCGCTGCCTCATTCCTGCCCTTGCTGCCTCTCCTGTGGAGATGTGTTTGCGTCTCTCTGTGTCTCTCTCTGCCACTCAAAGCCATCCTGCAGCAGTTTCAATCAGCCCCAATTGCCAAGCGTCCCCATGGAAGTCAGTGGAGGTCCACGGCGCCTTGAAAGGCCAGCCGCAGCACCTCCAAGTCTGTTGGTTTTACCGGTGAGCCACCACCTCCTGCAGCTCTGCACCACCTTCTTTCACTCTGAACCACGGCCCGAGAGGATTCCTCTCCCCACAGCTGCCACGCCGGTTCATCCCTCGCCCTTTGGGTGCTGTGAGCCGCGGGGACGTGTCGCTGGCCCGCCTCCGCTGGCTCCTCTGTGCTCATCGGGCCACCCGGCTTCCTGGCAGCACATCCCTCAGGGGAGGTCTACTAGGGAGGCGGCAGTCCGGCATTGTTTTCCCCCTCGTGCGTGTGTGTGTGTGTGTGAGACCTACAGGAACGGCTGGTAGAAGTGCCGGCAGTCCTGCGTTGTTTCCCCCCCTTGTACGTTTGTGTGTCAGATCTGCGGGAATGGCTGGAAAAGGGAGCTGGCAGTCCGTTATTTCTCCCCCTCGTGCATCTGTGTTTGTGTGTCAGACCCGCGGGAACGTCTGAAAGAGGCAGCCAGCAGTTCAGCATTGTTTCCCCCCCCTCGTACATCTGTATGTGTGTCAGGCCCACCTGAACGGCTGGCAGAGGCAGCCAGGAGTCCGGCGTTTCCCCCCCTCGTACATTTGTATGTGTGTCAGACCCGCGGGAACGGCTGGAAGAGGCAGCCGGCAGTTCGGCGTTGTTTACCCCCCTCGTACGTTTGTATGTGTGTCAGACCCGCAGGAAGGGCTGGAAGAGGCAGCCGGCAGTCCGGCGTTTGTGCTTCTCTGTGTGTCGAGCCCCATGAAGCTTTTTAGTAATGATCATCTGGACAATATATGTACCTGAAAATACTATTTGAAGTACTATGTGTCAGATCTGTCCCAGTCAAGTCCCTTAGAAAAGAAAGACCCTCAACTCCATTTGGGTGAAGTGATAGGTTCTTTTATTAAAGGTTGCTGGCTGCAGTAAAGTCAGGCTAGATGTTTTCTGTGTGAAAAGTTACAAATTTTTCCCCCTCATCCCAGCCCTACCCCCATGACCAGTTCGTCTTTAGCCAATGAAGAGCCGTATAGGTGTTTTGAGAAATGATGAGATGTTTGGAGAAGTCCTCATTCCATTCTCGGGGTGCGTGGCCTTGAGTGCTGCCACAAACTGGTTCCGTGATTCCCTGGTCTTTGTCAAGCTGTCATTCCCCCTCCCTATTTCCCATTGCATCCCCACACAGGTTTATTGCCCATATGTCCCCCCATGCCCTCTCCCCATGGTCTTTGATGGCAGGATGCCATGGCAGTTTTCTTTTCCATTGTGATCGGTAAGGGAGAAAGCCTAAACCCCTTTGTTGTACCACAGGGAAAAAAAAGATTAAAAGCAATTTGAAAAAAGTTGTTCTCCTAGAAGGACAGTACAGAAACACAGCATGATTCCTCAAAAGAATATCAGTCCTGCTGTCTTAGAATCCAAGAATTTGGTTCATGTACAAATCATTAAATGCCTTCTGTTTATAGATGATGACTTTGAACATCATAAGCCTGGTGCAGAAAGGTCTTGGAGAAGGAGAACTGGAGATGATGATTGGGATAGGTAAGTCTCTTTTTTTTTCTTTTATGCTGAGATGTTTTCTACTGTATGTCATTTGGTTTCACTCATATTCTAATTTACAGGGTTTTGAAAACGTAGAACTACATTAATGAGTTTATCTGCCATGTTCATATCTGATAGTTGTAAAGAAGTGTATGCCTGCTATGAAGAGTGGGCAGTGGTCAAGCACCACTTTCTTTAATCAGGGTTGAATATTGCTGTGGAATACATGGGGGGAATGCATGGAGCTAAATAAAAAAAGGAGCAGTGTATTACATTTTTCCCATTTATCTAACTACCCCACCCCTGGAAGCAAAGCCCAGTTTTCATCAACTGTCAGAATATCATCAGAGTGGGGGCCCTATGGATCTCTGGAAGGATGCTGTTATAAAGAGTGGGTGCTGCAACAGAGAAGACAAGTTTCCTAAGGCCTGACAGATGATGCTCTTTAACTGAAGGGACCTGGAATGTGCCTAGTCTGTCCAGTCTTACTGGGTAGGGAGATGCTATTGAAGATGGATGTTCCCGCAGATAAATTAGCCCCACGTGGAATTTTTATGCATACACAAATACTTTTCAGATTTAATAGGCCTTTAGTCTTATAAATACCCGCTTGAATCTTCCATTGAAATCAAGATTTTACTATAATATAATGTTCAGCAATGCTTGCTTTTGCAACTTGTTTACAACTGACTTCTATATTCTTCTATATTCCATTGGAATCAAATAATTCTGTTGAGAAATTCCATGAGATATAACTTATCTAGTTAAGAATCCATCTCTTAACTTGCTTACATTCTTCCTTACATTCAAATTTGCATTTGTCACTGTTCTTGGAATGCTGGTAGGAAGGATGAATACTCTTTTCTGCACATTTTTTAAAAAATGGGCTACTTTGATCTTGTGAGCTTTTTCGGCATAGAAAAGATTTGTTGAAGAAAAAGTCTTCATCATGGTTCAGTCCAAGCTGGGGATAAACAACATGGCGATTGCTTTAGGAAGAAGGTTACAGTTTATTGAAGAGGAGAGCCAGACAGAAGGATGGTTCTAGCAGAAAAAAGGACTGAGCACATGTAGGGAATGGGTGTTTATACCCTCTGGAGCCTTTTGTTTAGAGTTGTTTCCTGTTTCAGGCTTTGTATTTCCTGTGTCACGTATTCTGACCTGAGTCTGGGTGTGCCTTTCTGGTATTCTTGATGGTGGTAGGTTAATCCTGTTATGTCCCAAGGGTTATATCCTGCTTCCCTGGGGCTTTGCCTGATGTTGATTCTAGAGATCTTTCTTCCTAATCCCAGTTTCCTGACAAGATTATCATATCTGCATTCCTGCAAACTTGGTTTCTGCTTGGGACAGAGAGTCTTGGGGGCAGGGTTGGTTTCTGCTTTTTAAAATACTTTAGGGAAATATATTCTGCCCTTTTAATATTTCCTTCTCGGGCGGGGCTGACTTCCCACAGATTCAAGCAGAGAAAGGCATTAACTTGTACCATGCCTTTTTGAATAGGCAAGGCTTTAAGTTTCCTCCTCAGTGCTATCATTAAAGGCGATTATGATTATCCTACAGACATTTTAAGAACAATATATATTGTAAGCCTTCTAATGTAACATATTTACAGCATATTTTCTGTTCCTTGCCTTGCTTGGGTTTTATGCTGTTCTGTGAAATCAGAAACAGATGATAATATTTTAAACCCTCCTTCCCCAATATGATATCCTCCAGACTTTGGGGTATATAGGTCCAAGAAGTATCAATAATCATGGCCTGGATGTCATCAAGTTACTAGAACTTGATGTAGAACTAGAAGCCAGCATGGATTTGTTAAAAACAGATCATCTTATTTCATTCTTTGACAAAGTGACTAAATTAGTACACAAGCGAAATGCCATGGACATAATATACTTGGATTTCAGTAAGGCATTTGATATAGTAGTCCACAGCCTACTTCTTGGTAAGCCAGAAAAATGTGGGATAGTCAGCATTACCAGCAGATGTATTTGCAACTGGCTGACAAACTGTACTCAACAAGTAGTCCTTAATGGTACTACATCTACATGGAGGGAAGTAAGCAGTGGGGTACTTAGATGAGGGGATAGAAGGGGAACTCATCAAGGCTTCTGTTCTGTTCCCCCCCCCCCCCCAGGTACAAATAGACAGACAAGCAGGCACAACTAGCTAGGGTTAATTGCTCTGGCTGAAGAATTTGCCATCCGATAAAGCCTTGGCAGCAAAATACAAGCAGTCTGCCAAAATGGGTCCGGAGTACCTCAGGGATCACCTGCTGCCGGCATCAACTTCCCTCCGCCCTGTGCGTTCCCACAGAGAGGGCCTCCTCAGGGTGCCACCGGTTAGAGAATGTCGTCTGGTGGCCCCCATGGGGAGGTCCTTCTCTGTGGGTGCCCCGGATTTATGGAATCGGTTGCCGGTCGAGCTCCGGATGGCGCCCGACCTTCGCTCCTTCCGATGCGACCTGAAGATTTATTTGTTTGAACAAGCTGGCCTGGCCTGATGGGGGATGGGTTGGGATTTTATTGTTGTTTTTAATATATCTATTTATTGTTTTAGCTTGGGCATTGTGTTTAATTCTTTTTTAACTTTTGTATTCTTGTATTTTTATATGTTTGCCCTGTTCACCGCCCTGAGTCCCTCGGGAGAAGGGCGGTATATAAATAAAATAAAATAAAATAAAATAAAATAAATAAAATAAACTCGTTACCTCAAGCGTCCGCTGAAATGAGATAACGTCCAAACAAACAGTCCAGAAATACAGAAACATTGTCAAGAAGCCAGACCAGGGTTTCACACAGGTAGAAAATCCAATAGAGTTCCGAAGACGTGACCAGAAGTTGTTTGAATTATTGTTCGTCACAAAGTCCTGAGAGCAGCCACACCCCCTTTTGTACCTTGTGGGGTGTGGCTCAGTGACTTAGCTAATCCTTGGCCCTCCTACTCTTCTTACGCTGCTGTAAATGCTTGGCTCTGCGTCGTTCTGGGGAATCCAGCCATGATTCATCTTCGTCACTCCCCATCTGCTGGAGCTGCTCGGGCTCATTCCCACCCTGGCTAATTACAGGCTGCTCCTGTCGGCCTTCAGATGGAGACGGAAGCCTTGCCAGAAAGGAGGGCCCTGGAGAGGGAGACCTTGCCAGAGGGGAGGGTCCCGGAGAGGGAGGCCTTGCCAGTTACTTCCCATCATCCTCAGAGTCCTCTTCCTCAGGTAGGACAGGCTCGGGTCGGGGCCACAACGGCTTCCGGTTTGCCAACGCAGCTGCAATGGACGCTTGGAGGACGAGCTCCGTCTTCCACGTTCAGTTTCACATTGCTGGGGGACCCTGGTAAGGGTCAAAAGTCATCCTGTAGGGGTGACCAGCAAGGAGGGGGCCCCGCTGGATCGCGGGAGAGCGGTAGCTCTTCCACTAGACCCAACGTAGCCCTCCAAACCGGCAGACGAAAGACCGACCATAGAAATATGGCTCGTCACTAGGCTGCAGACAGCTGAAGTCACATCTACCACCAGGCACCTACAAAAGCAGTGCGGATGAGACTGGGTGAGATCTACCTCTATTAAATCCAACTACCTTTTCTACCTACATAAGCTGCCTAAAGTACTTTCCCCCCTGTGGAGAGAGGGAAGGGAAATCATATCCCACCCTCTAATAACAGCGGCAACTGACTATCCAGGGGAGTTTAAAACATTGAAAGTGTAAGGTTTTACAGGTAGAACTCAAAAAATTAGAATATTGTGCAAAAGTTCATTTATTTCAGTAATGCAACTTAAAAGGGGAAACTAATATATGAGATAGACTCATTACATGCAAAGCAAGATAGTTCAAGCCGTGATTTGTCATAATTGTGATGATTATGGCGTACAGCTCATGAAAACCCCAAATCCACAATCTCAGAAAATTAGAATATTACATGCAATCAATAAAACAAGGAGTTTACATAGAACAATATCGGACCTCTGAAAAGTATAAGCATGCATATGTACTCAGTACTTGGTTTGGGCCCCTTTTGCAGCAATTACTGCCTCAATGTGGCGTGGCATGGAAGCTATCAACCTGTGGCACTGCTGAGGTGTTATGGAAGACCAGGATGCTTCAATAGCGGCCTTCAGCTCTTCTGCATGGTTGGGTCTCATGTGTCTCATCTTTCTCTTGGCAATGCCCCATAGATTCTCTATGGGGTTCAGGTCAGGCGAGTTTGCTGGCCAATCAAGCACAGTAATCCCACGGTCACTGAGCCAGGTTTTGGTGCTTTTGGCAGTGTGGGCAGGTGCCAAGTCCTGCTGGAAAATGAAGTCAGCATCCCCATAAAGCTCATCTGCGGAAGGAAGCATGAAGTGCTCCAAAATCTCCTGGTAGACGACTGCGTTGACCCTGGACTTAATGAAGCACAGTGGACCAACACCAGCAGATGACATGGCTCCCCAAATCAACACAGACTGTGGAAACGTCACACTGGACTTCAAGCATCTTGCAGCCTGTGCCTCTCCATTCTTCCTCCAGACTCTGGGTCCTTGGTTTCCAAATGAGATGCAAAAGTTGCTCTCATCAGAAAAGAGGACTTTGGAACACTGAGCAACAGACCAGGTCTGTTTTTCTTTAGCCCAGGTAAGACGCTTCTGACATTGTTTGTTGTTCAGGAGCGGCTTGACAAGAGGAATACGATATTTGAAGCCCGTGTCCAGGATCCGTCTGTGTGTGGTGGCTCTTGATGCACTGACTGCAGCCTCAGTCCACTCCTTGTGAAAGTCCCCAACACTTTTGAATGGCCTTTTCCTGACAATCCTCTCCAGGCTGCGGTCATCCCTGCTTCTTGTGCACCTTTTTCTTCCACACTTTTCCCTTCCACATAACTTTCTATTAATGTGCTTTGATACAGCACTTTGGGAACATCCAACTTCTATTGCAATTATCTTTTGAGGCTTTCCTTCCTTATGGAGGGTGTCAGTGATGGTTTTCTGCACAACTGTCAGGTCAGCAGTCTTCCCCATGATTGTGATTCCTACTGAACCAGACAGAGACCATTTAAAGGCTCAGGAACACTTTGCAGGTGTTATGGCTTAATTAGCTGATTAGAGTGGGACACTTTGAGCCTAGAATATTGCACCTTTTCACAATATTTTAATTTTCTGAGATTGTGGATTTGGGGTTTTCATGAGCTGTACGCCATAATCATCACAATTATGACAAATCACGGCTTGAACTATCTTGCTTTGCATGTAATGAGTCTATCTCATATATTAAGTTTAAGTTTATTATATTTGTATACCGCCCTTCTCCCGAAGGACTCAGGGCGGTGAACAGGGCACATATAAGATACAGAGTACAAAAGTTTAAAAAGAATTAAATACAAAGCCCCAGTTAAAACAATAAATAATAATGTGAAAACCTCAATAAAAACCCCAACACATCCCCCATCAGGCCATGCCAGCTTGTTCAAATAAATAGGTCTTCAGATCGCGTCAGAAGGAGCGAAGGTTGGGTGCCGTCCGGAGCTCAACCGGCAACCAATTCCATAAGTCCGGGGCGCCCACAGAGAAGGCCCTCCCCCTGGGGGCCACCAGACGACATTCTCTGACCGGTGGCACCCTGAGGAGGCCCTCTCTGTGGGAACGTACAGGGCGGAGGGAGGTTGACGCCGGCAGAAGATGATCCCCGAGGTACTCCGGACCCATGCCATGTAGGGCCTTGAAAACCATTACTAAAACCTTGAATCTCACTCGGAAGACAACTGGCAACCAATGCAGCTCACAGTGCAGAGGTTTGACATGGGAGTATCGGGAGACCGCCAACACAGCTCTCGCGGCTGCATTCTGTACCAGTTGGAGCCTCTGAGTGGTCCTCAAGGGAAGCCCCATGTAGAGAGCGTTGTAGTAGTCCAAACGAGAGGTCTCGAGTGCATGAGTGACCATGCACAAGGCATCCCGGTCTAGATATGGTCGCAACTGGTGCACCAGGCGAACCTGGGCGAAGGCCCCCCTAGTCACAGCTACTATATGGTCTTCCAAAGTAAGCTGCAAATCCAGGAGGACTCCCAAGTTGCGAGCCCTATCTACGGGGGGTAATAGCTCACCCCCCATGGAAAGAGATGGAATATTCTGAATATCCCGGTATGCCGGTATGCACAGCCACTCAGTCTTGTCAGGGTTGAGTTGAAGTCACTTCCTCCCCATCCAGACCCGAACCGCTTCCAGGCAACGGGACATCACGTCAAGAGCATCACTGGGGTGGTTTGGGGTCAAAATGAAAAGCTGGGTACCATCAGCATATTGATGGTACCCAACTCCAAAACCACGAATGATCTCACCCAGCGGTTTCATATAGATGTTGAACAGGAGAGGCGAGAGGACCGACCCCTGAGGAACTCCACAAACGAGAGACCTTGAGGTCGACCTCTGCCCCCCTGCCAACACCTACTGCGAACGTCCCAGGAGGTAGGAGGAGAACCACTGGAAAACTGTGCCTCCATGGTTTTGAAAGCCGCTGAGAGGTCTAATAGGACTAGGACAGAGGAATATCCCTTGTCCCGAGCCCTCCAGAGATCATTCACCAGAGCGACCAATGCCGTCTCCATGCTGTACCCAGGCCTGAAACCCGATTGGTACGGGTCTAGATAATCCGCTTCATCCAGGGCCAGAGGAAGCTGATGTGCCACCACACTCTCAACAACCTTTGCAAGAAAGCGAAGCTTGGAGACCGGACGAAAATTATTTAACACAGCTGGGTCCAAGGCAGGCTTCTTGAGGAGAGGTCTCACCACCGCCTCCTTCAAGACGGCAGGGAAACTACCCTCACTCAAAGAGGCAGATATAACCGCCTGGAACCAGCCTCGTGTCCCCTCCCGAGCCGTATAAGCCAGCCAGGAAGGGCATGGGTCGAATAAACATGTGGTGGAGCTCAACCTCCCTATAATCCTGTCCACTTCCTCCAGAGTCACAGAATCAAACTCCTCCCAGATAACATCGACAAGACCGCCCGTGTCCTGATCGTCAGACTCTGCCCAGTTGGAGTCCAGACCGGTCCGAATCCGAGCGATTTTGTCCGACAGATGTTGACTAAACTCCTCGGCACGACCCTGCAAGGGTTCCTCCCTCACCTCCTGATTAAGGAGGGAGCGAGTCACCCTAAACAGGGCGGCCGAGCGGTTATCTGCGGACGCGATATTAGTTTCCCCTTTTAAGTTGCTTTACTGAAATAAATGAACTTTTGCACGATATTCTAATTTTTCGAGTTTCACCTGTACACTTAGCCTCACATTGCCCCAGCATTACTCAGGAATTTAAAAGAGCGAAAAGAAACTCGTGAGCCGAGGTTTCAGCAAGGAAGCAACTTTTATTTTGATCAAAATAGAGTTGGGTGGCCACATCTCTCTTCGTGGCTGGTAGAGAGATGAAGGCAACAACCAGGAAAGATGTCTTCTACCTTTTATACCCCTTCAGAACAAAGAGATCTGGTCTTGGTACTAGGAGCAAAAAGGTACAGAAGAATAATTCCTACATGATGACTCATACACAACAACCCAGGCTCCACCATAGCTCCTTTTCTAACATGAGGATTTTACTTTTCCAAAATACATAAAGCATCTTACTACAAAATAATGATTACAAATTACAAAACAATGATTACATAATAACAATACAAATATCAATATAAAATGGTTACTAATGGTTACTATATAAAATAGCTGCTAATGTCAAACTTATACTAAAATCATAAGCACAATAAAATCCCTTCACTCCTCCCTTTTTAATATAAAAGCCGAATAGGCACTAAGAAGCATGGAAAATGGGGGTATAATTAGAAGGTAAAGGTCTTAAAACCATAGCTTTAGCAGGATTATCATTAAAAACAGGAGTGGCAGCAAAAGTCAATCCAGATATAGTGGATCGAACAATTCTTTGAATAAGTGGAATAAGGCATGGTAAGCACAACAATCCTCTGAGGACCAAACTCACAATGAACAGGATTCTTTTCCAATTGTCAAACATACCCGAAAACCATCCTCCAACATCCAGTGCACCTGTCATAGTTTGGACAGGGACATGAGCCAACTTGCGCATTCTGTCTGTGATTTCTTCAATGACCTTGCCACTGTCATCAATGTGGAGACAACAATTGCTAAGGTTGAATTTTCCACAGACCCCCACCTTCCCTAGCCAATAGGTAATCCAGAGCTAATCTATTCTGGTATACAGCAGTTCTGAGTTGAGTATCAGTTTTTGCCAATGCCAAAAGGGCAGAGCTGGTTTCATTTGTGATGATTTCCAAAACTGCTTGCAGTCTAATTATCCTGTTAAGCATATAAATAGGCGTCCGGTATCCCCACATTCCATCCGGCACCCACGTCGCAGGACCATAGACCTGGATTATCCTCTCTGGTGGCCATTCATCATCTTTCCAATTTCTTATCTGAATATTTGAGACATCCCTTGTCTTTCTATCTGCAGGATCTCCAACATCAACATACACAGGAACACCCAACCGTTCACCTTGAGAGATGGGCAAAAGGAAAAAAACTAGGCTTAACATGACCCAGGACACATGCTCCAGCCCAGGCTTTGGGAAGTTCAGCATAGGCTGAATTTCCACAAATCCAATAAACATTATCAGGAGCAGGCCAAGGAATAAAAGCATCTTGTTTGTTGGACCATAAACGTTTCAACGGACCGGGTGGGAAAAATGTGGATGGTTCAGTCTCATTTCCCTGCCAAGTACAGTTGGTTGAAGTACTATTGCAGACCCAACCTCCCTCACAGAGAGTTTCACCAACAAATTCCTTATATGTAATGTCGGATTGTGGCCTAATCAATTCTGGCCCACAATGATGGAATGGAGCGCCCATTTGGTTGGACGGTCCTTAACTTTCCAAGTCAAATTGAAATGAGAAGTAATGTTGTCCAACTGAATCTCTCGAGCTTCCCATGGCCATTGTTCTCCCATGTTAGTGCCACCACAAACAAAGCAGTTTTTAACCTCTAGGGAAGAAGCAACACGCTCAGCTAAATCAGTAAACAAATTTTTGGTAACCTGTGGTATTTCAATTGGACTACTAAATTCATGCCAAAATTCAGTATGTACTTGAAATTGTTCAGGTTTACTATGACGCAGAGTGGTCTGAATAATTATCTGTCCATGAGGGTCTTGTCCTGTCCCATCAATGCCAATACCATACGACTCTGTGCGAGGGGATGCGTTTGAAAAGTCTAAACATATAGGCGTGCAGGAACCAGGGCAACAGGAGGTAGAGGCATCTCCCTCGGTCATGGTAAACCAAGAGGTTCCTCCCTTGCCTGGACCCTCACTTGGAGAATTAAAGGCAGTGTACCAATAAACATAGCCCGAAGTGGGAGAAGGGCGGTATATAAATAAAATTAATAATTAATAATAATATCCAGAAGACTTGGAAGCCAGTTTCTGGTATAGGTATTTTCTGTGCACCAGATAACTTCTTTCCCATGAAAGATCTCCACACAGGAGTCCAAGGGTCCGGGATGGACCCTGGCCTTGCCATATGGCTTCATAAGCATCAAAACAGACTGATACCTTATGTGACGTTGACCAGTTTGAGGCAACAGGATGAGTGAGGAGGGGGCAACAGGATGAGTGAGGAGGGGGCATGTATCAGAACCTCCCACATAAGGGTAAACTTTGACAGTAGATGTTACCTTCACCCCCTGTGGATTAAAGCAGGTTATTTTGTGAGCTTCTGTGCACATGGAATAAGAATTATTTCCATGCCTACATTGGGAAACATTCCCCTTACAGTCATAAAAGGAATGATAAACCATTGTTAGGGTGGTCTTTTCCGTAGTATAGGTGGTTTTAACACAAGGGGTACAGTGTGGTGTACCCTGATGAATGGGGGAAACATTCCTTGGTTTCCTACCAAGGACATCATTAGTCACATTCTGACTGGGACCAGTGACCGGGATCCAGACAAGTCCAGTCACCAAATTCAAAATCAAGGAGAGTGTCCCAGTCTTCTTCCAGCTCAGGCATCTCATCGTCTTCAGTATAGGTTTGTCCATTAATAGAATAGGTTGTTTCTTCTTCTTCTTCTTCTTCTTCTTCTTCTTCTTCTTCTTCTTCTTCTTCTTCCTCCTCCTCCTCCTCCTCCTCCTCCTCCTCCTCCTCCTCCTCCTCCTCCTC
>JAKJMR010016969.1:135852-164329 GCA_024449315.1 Daboia siamensis
GTTAAGAGGTCAGTTTAATATGTTGATGGCAGATCAAGTGGCAACCAGCCTACGGTATGTTAAACATAATACTTTTTGTAATGCTAATAAGCCGGGTAGGTGGTTAGCTTGTTAAGGAAGAAACAAAGCTCATGGAACATAGATAGAATAGTATATAAGGGAAAAGAGGTGTTTCAGCAAAATCTTATTAAAAAGGCTTTTGTTGAATTCTATTCTAAGTTATATGTTAGGGATAAGATTCAAGGTATAGATATAGATAGATATTTACAAGAAGTGAATATCACTGTTCTTACACAAGAGCAAAGGGAAGGGATGAATCAGCTGATAAATGCTGAAGAAATTATTTTAGCAATTAAACAATTAAAGGTGGAGAAAGCAGGAACAGATGGCTTGACGGTCGTTTATTATAAAGATTTACAGTTAGAAATGGTGGAACCTTTAAAAGAATTATTTAGAACAATTCAATCCGGAGGAGAAGTGCCTCCATCGTGGAAAACAGCTTTTATATCGCTGATTCCGAAGGAAGATCAAGATTTATTTATTTTTTTTATTTTAATTCCATTTATATCCCGCCCTTCTCCGAAGACTCAGGGCGGCTTACAAGCTTAGCAGTAGCCTTCATTCTATGTATATGCCTGCTTATTAGGGCTTTCACACACACCCCAAGCGGCATTATTACAAAGTCAGCTTAATTGCCCCCAACAATCTGGGTCCTCATTTTACCTACTTCGGAAGGATGGAAGGCTGAGTCAACCTTGAGCCTGGTGGGATGCGAACCTGCACTAATTGCAGGCAGCTGGTGTTACTTAAGGAGGCATTAGCCCACTGCTCCACCAAGGCTCTTCTTACCCAAACCAAAAATTATAGGCCAATATTGCTCTTAAATACTGATTACAAGATATTTGCAGAAATTTTAGCAAATAGATTAATGAAGGTAATGCAGCAAATGATTCATAGTGACCAAACAGGATTTATAAGTGGTAGACAAATGAAAAATAATGTGAGACATATTGTAGATTTATTGGAATTTTTAGAAAGAAATAACCAGGTCTCTGCAGCGCTGATTTTTTTGGATGCTGAAAAAGCTTTTGATCAATTGGACTGGCAATTTTTATTTAAGGTACTGGAGAAAATGGAGTTTGGGGATAACTTTTTGCAACCTATTAGGGCAATATATCAGAAGCAAACAGCTCAAATAATAATTAATGGTAGTTTGACAGAAGCATGTAACATTGAAAAGGGGACAAGACAGGGGTGTCCGTTGTCACCTTTGTTGCTTGTTTTAACATTAGAAATATTATTGATTAAGATAAGAGACTCAAATAAAATTAAGGGAATTAAAATAAGAGGTCAAGATTATAGATTGAGAGTGTTTGCGGATGACTTGGTTATTACATTAAGTCAACCGACTTACTCAGTTGTAGATTTGATGGAGATAATATTGTTATATGGAAAAGTTTCTGGATTTAAGATAAATACGCAAAAAACTAAAATATTGTCTAAAAATATGACTACAGAACAAAAGGTTGTTTTAGAAGAACTAACTGGATTTGAAATAGTTAAAAAGACTAAATATTTGGGGGTATATCTTTCAGCTTCAAATGTGAAATTATATAAAAATAATTATGAATTGTTATGGTTAAAAATACATAAAGAGTTAGATAGTTGGGAAAAATTACAATTATCTTTATTGGTAAGAATTGCAGCAGTGAAAATGAATGTTTTGCCAAAGTTTTTTTTTTGTTTCAAATGATACCTATACTTAAAAAGGGTATTAATAAATTTGGGCAGGGAAAAGACCAAGAGTAAAATTTAAGATAATGCAAGATGTACGTGAAAGAGGTGGTCTTAAAATGCCCAATTTTAAATTATATTATGAGGCTGCTGCTTTATCATCAGTTAGTGACTGGTTTAATTCAACACAAGGGAGATTATTGAATATTGAGGGTTGTGATTTGTTATTTGGTTGGCATGCATGTTTATTGTATGACAAGAATAATGTTTTTAAGACACATATATTAAGGTATGCTCTGTTGCGAGTTTGGAAAAAATATCGATATAAGTTTAATTATAAAATACCAATTTGGGTAATACCTAAACATGCAATAGAAAATATAAATGTGGGATTTAAACATGATGTGACTACATATAAAGAAATTCTTAGGATGGAAAGGAATGTATGGCAATTGAAGCCATATAATATTTTAAAAGAAGGGAAAATAGTACAAACTTGTTTCCAGTATGGGCAGTTACAAGCTAGATGGAAGGAAGATCAGAAAGTTGGTATTTCGATAACTGATGAAAATTTGGTAAAACAAATTAGAGATCAAGGTCAAGCACATATAAGAAGGATATACAATGCATTGATAGAAATAGACTCAGAAACGGAACTTATTAAAGAGTGTATGATAAAATGGGCCCAGAATTTTCAGGAGGTCATAACAATGGATATCTGGGAAAAGATATGGGTTAGAAATGTAAAATTTACACAGGCTCAAAATTTAAGAGAGAATTTTTATAAAATGTTTTATAGATGGCATTTAGATCCTAAAAAATTAGCAAGTATGTATCCGAACTGTCAGCCTAAATGTTGGAGGTGTGGTCGTGATGATGCAATGTATTATCATATATGGTGGACTTGTAAAAAAGTCAAAGCTTTTTGGATTAAAATTTGGTGGAATATGCAGAAGATATTTAAGAAAAAGATAAGGTTTGTATTTTTATACCCCGTATTTAGCTCTGGGAAGTCAGGGAGGGGGGAGGGGGAAGGGAGGGAGGTGTAGGGGAGGGTTGGGGAGGGGGGAGGGGGTTGGGAGGGGTTTTGTTTTGTTTTGTTAAAAATAAAATGTATTGTAAAACTTTTCAATAAAAAAAAAAGAGATAAGGTTTTCTCCACAGTTATTTCTGTTGGGTATTATTACAGATTGTACTGTTATAGATACTAAATTGATGCTGAATTTAATTACGGCAGCAAGACTTTTAGTAGCGTAATATTGGAAGAAGGAGGAACTGCCTACTATAGAAGAGTGGACTTTGAAAGTTTAAAACCTGGCGGAAATGGCAAAGATTTCAGCATATTTGAAAGAACAATCGCAACAGAGATATATTGTGGAATGAAGAAGATGGATCAAGTATATTCAGAATAAATATGGGACTAAAAAGTTTCATTTAGCATATGAATAAGTGTTAGTTTTATATGATGTATTATTAGGTAAAGGTAAAGGTTCCCCCGCACATGCGTGCTAGTCGTTTCCGACTCTAGGGGCCGGTGCTCATCTCTGTTTCAAAGCCGAAGAGCCAGCGCTTGTCCGAGGACTTATCCGTGGTCATGTGGCCGGCATGACTAGACGCCAAAGGCGCACGGAACGCTGTTACCTTCCCACCGCAGTGGTCCCTATTTTTCTACTTGCATTTTTACGTGCTTTCAAACTGCTAGGTGGGCAGAAGCTGGGACGAGTAACAGGCGCTCACTCTGCTACGCGGCACTCGGGTTGTGACCCGCCAAACTGCCAACCTTCTGATTGACAAGCTCAGCCTCTTAACCCACTGAGCCACCGCGTCCCTGATGTATTATTAGGTATTCATTGTTTGTTTGTTTGTTTGTTTGTTTGTTTATTTATTTATTTATTTTATATACCGCCCTATTCCTGAAGGACTCAGGGCGGTTTACAGGGCGAATTAAACAATACAAATAAATACAATTAAAATAGAATTAAATTAAGACTAGCCCACAATTAAAACCAATTAAAATTTAAAATTTAAGTTAAATTAAAACCCCCTCAATCCAGGTCAGAAAGATCAAATAACCAAGTTTTCAGGTCCCGGCGAAATGAGCGAAAGTCCGGGGCAGTACGAATTTCCATCGGCAGTTCATTCCATTGGGCAGGCTCTCCCACTTGGAATCACTCGCCGGCATTCCCTAACCAGCGGAACCCTAAGGAGGCCCTCCCTGTGGGAGCGCACAGGACGATGGGAGGCTGATCCTGGCAGCAGGTGCTCCCTGAGATAATCCGGGCCCATGCCATTTAGGGCTTTATAGGTCATCACCAGCACCTTGAATCTCACCCGGAGGGGAGCTGGAAGCCAATGCAGCTGACGGAGAAGAGGTGTTACATGAGAGTATCGGGAAACTCCCATTACTACTCGCGTGGCTGCATTCTGCACCAGTTTAAGCCTCCGAGTGGTCCTCAAGGGCAGCCCCACGTAGAGAGCATTGCAGTAGTCTAACTGGGAGCGCATGAGTGACTGTGCATAGGGCATCTTGGTCCAAATAGGGTCGCAACTGGTACACCAGGCGAACCTGGGCAAAAGCCCCCCTGGTCACGGCTCCTATATGATCTTACAAACTGAGCCATGAATCCAGGAGGACGCCTAAGTTACGAGCCCTATCAGCGGGGGGTTAACACCTCACCCCATCATTAACGATGGACAAAAATGGTTCACCCGAGATGCCGGTATGCCCAGCCACTCAGTCTTGGCAGGATTGAGATGAAGCCTGTTACTCCCCATCCAAACCCGAACTGCCTCCAGGCAACGAAACATCACGAGGGCATCACTGGGTTGGTTCGGAGTGGAAAGTAAAAGCTGGGTATCATCAGCGTACTGATGATACCCCACCCCGAAACCACGAATGATCTGACCCAGCGGCTTCATATAGATGTTGAACAGGAGGGGAGAGAGAACCGACCCCTGAGGAACTCCACAAACGAGAGGCCTCGGGGTGGATCTCTGCCCTCCCGTCAACACCGACTGCGAACGGCCCAGGAGGTAGGAGGAGAACCACTGTAGAACAGTGCCCCCCACTCCCAGTCCCCTGAGACGTTGCAGTAAGATACCATGGTCGATGGTATTAAATGCCGCTGAGAGGTCTAATACGACTAGGACAGAGGAACAACCCCTGTCCCGAGCCTGCCAGAGATCATTCACCAGCGCGACCAATGCCATCTCCGTGCTGTACCCAGGCCTGAAGCCCGATTGGTACGGGTCAAGATATTTAGTTATGTTTAAGGGGAGTTAAAGTGTGATAGAATTTAATGTGTGGTTTTTTTTAGTTAGTTAGCATATTTTAGCTTAAGTTTGTAAAAGTTAATACCCTGTATTCAGCTCTGGGAAGTCGGGGGGGGGGGGGGGGGGAGGGTTATTGGGGGGAGGGGGAGGGAATGAGTTTATGTTTTTAAAATTTATTCTAAAACTTTTCAATAAAAAAAATTTGGAAACTAATCAATAAATGTTAAATTTAAATATTGGGAAACTAAAAATTGGGAAAACTGATTGTCTTTAATTAATTGTCTATAAAGATTGAATGTTAAAATAACCGATATGTATAAGTTAAAAATTATTGATAACTGTAAAAATGTTATTTTTATTCAATTGATATAATAAGAATTGTATTAGTTCAATTAAGAGACAGTAAATGTTAAAGGGGAAAAGAGGAAATATTTAATGTGGTACTTTGAGATTTGTGTTATAGAAATTTGTATGTTATTGAATTCAGAGTCAACCCAGCCGCCGTGTTACTTTTGAAATACATGTAAAAACAGAAAATCAATAAAAGTTTTGTTTTTTTTTTAAAAAAGGGGAACTCATCAAATTTGCAGATGACAGTAAGCTAGCAGGAATAGCCAACACCCCAGAAGACAAGCTCAGGATCCAAAAAGAGCTTGGCAGACTTGAACAATGGCCCTATCCACCAAAATGAAATTTAATGTGGAGAAAAGCAGGGTTTTACCGTTATGCAGAAAAAAAATCCAAAGATACAAGTATATATTAGGCGAGACCTGGCTCAAAAACAATAACTGTGAGAGGGACCTTGGAGTGCTAATGGATGATCACTTAAACATGAGATAGCAGTTTGCGGCAGCAGCCAAAAAAGCTAATACAATCCCTGGTTGTATAAACAGAGCCATAGAAACAAAATCACATGAAGTATTAGTACTGCTTTATAAAACCTTAGTAAGACCACACCTGGAATACTGCATCCACTTTTGGTTACCACATTACAAAAAAGATGTTGAAACTTTGGGAAAAGTGCAGAGAAGTGCAACTAGGATGATTAAAGGCCTGGAGACTAAACATATGAAGAACGGTTGCAGGAACTGGGTATGTCTAGTCTACAGAAAAGAAGGACTAGGGGTGACATGATAGCACTATTCCAGTATTTGAGGGGCTGCCACAAAGAAGAGGGGGGGGGTCAACTTATTTATCGAATCACCAGAAAGACAAGAAACAATGGATGGAAACTATTTAAGGAGAGAAGCAACTTGCAATTATGGAGAGACGTTCTAACAGTGAGATCAATTAACCAGTGGAACAGCTTCCCTTCAGAAGTTGCAGGTGCTTCATTGGTGGAGGTTTTTAAGAAAAGACTGGACAGCCACCTGTCTGAAATGGTATAGGGTCTCTTACTTGAGCAGGGGATTGGATTAGAAGACCTCCATGGTCCCTTCCAGCTCTATTCTGGTTAAGTTGCTTTAGTAAATTAAAGAAGTATATAATTAGGCCACATCTGTACTAAGTGCTTTCTTGGAATTGGATAGTAAGGAGCAAAAGAACTGAATGCCATCATTTTATAGATTACACTCTGCAACTATGTTTACCTCTCCCAATTGTTCTTCTACAATAGTTCCCGGTGAGATGGGGTTGGGGGCATGGGCTTTTGGTTCCGTTGGTATTGGGGTGGGGTTGCAAATCCCCACGACGATTGGGAATGGCAGCAGGCGGTTACACAGAGGGCTGCATCAATATCTGGGACCGCACCCCTGCTGTCTTTGAGCAGTGACGTGTTCTGACCCTCCAGTTAGTACCCTTTTATCCGGGGGTGAGGGGGACCAGGACCCTGAGCTCAGACTTGTGTATTTTAATGCCAGATCCGTTGTGAACAAGGCTCCTTTTGTCTGGGAATTGATCGAGGAGGAACACGCGGATCTGGCATGCATTACGGAGACCTGGTTGGGCCCAGAGGGCGGTGTCCCTCTGGTTGAATTGTGCCCTCTGGGTTTCTGTGTGCTACACCAGCCTCGGGCTCAGGGCAGGGGCGGTGGGGTGGTGGTGGTTATACGGGAGACCTTATGTCCGCGGGAGACCACCGTTATACAGATAGGTGGGAGTGAGTCCCTCCTCATGAGATGTGGCCCTTGGGCTCAGTTGGGCCTGTTGCTAACATACCTTGTGCCCAGCTGTGTGGCAACGGCCCAGCCCGAGCTGCTCGACACCCTCTCAGGGTTGACGGTGGAGTTTCCCAGACTCATAGTTCTGGGTGACTTCAACCTGCCTTCCCTGGGAGAGTCGTCAGAGTTAGCTCGGGAGTTCATGGCTTCCATGATGGCCATGGACCTGACCCAAGTAATTCAGGGCCCGACTCATGGGGCGGGTCACACTCTCGACCTGATTTTTCTATCTGGGCAATGGTTGGATGATTTGGGAGGGGGCTTGCCAACTATTGTCCCCCTGTCATGGTCCGATCATTATCTCCTACGGCTGGTCTTCCGCTGTGTCACCCCCCGCCGCCGGGCTGTGGAACCGACCAGGTGGTTCCATCCCAGGCGCCTAATGGACCCAGAACGGTTCCAGATGGTGCTTGGGTCCTTACCTATCTCCCTCACTCACAGCCCGGTCAATGCCTTGGTGGATGCTTGGGAAAGGATGGCCACTGAGGCACTCGACCGTGTTGTACCCTTGCGACCCCAGACCCGGCACAGATCCCGTTGGGCCCCATGGTTTTCTGTGGAGCTCCGGGAGATGCAGCGTCGGAGACGGGGTCTAGAGAGCGGTTGGAAGGCCACCCGGTCTGAATCTGACCGATTGCGACTAAGAGCCTTCACAAGGTCTTACCTCGCTGCGATGAGGACGGCGAAGTCTAATTACTTCGCTCCCCTCATCACGCTCTCTCCTTAATCGGGAGATGAGGGAGGATCCCTTACAGGGACGGGCTGAGGTGTTTAGTCATCATCTGGTGGACAAAATCGCTTAGATCCGGACCGGTTTGGACTCTGACTGGGCAGAGTCAGGCATGGAGGAATCAAGCAGTCTTGAGCATGTTATCTGGACTGAGTTCGACCCCGTTTTCCCCGATGACGTGGACAGGATCATGAGGAGACTGAGCCCCACCACTTGTTTACTGGACCTGTGCCCCTCCTGGCTGGTTTATGTGGCCCGGGAGGAGACACGAGGCTGGTTCCAGGCAGTAATATCTGCTTGCTTGAAGGAGGGTGTCTTTCCCGCCGCCTTGAAGGAGGCGGTGGTCAGACCCCTCCTCATCAAGCCTGCCCTGGACCCGGCTGTTTTAAATAACTACCGTCTGGTCTCCAACCTTCGCTTTTTGGCGAAGGTTGTTGAGAGTATGGTGGCGCATCAGCTTCCTCTGTTCCTGGAGGAAACTGATTATCTTGACTCGTACCAATTGGGTTTCAGGCCCGGGTACATCACGGAGACGGCATTGGTCGCACTGGTGAATGATCTCTGGCGGGCTTGGGACGGGATGTTCCTCTGTCCTAGTCCTTTTAGACCTCTCAGCGGCTTTCGATACCATCGACCATGGTATCCTACTGGGGCGTCTCGGTGTTGGGAGTGGGAGGCACTGTTTTATGGTGGTTCTCCTCCTACCTCCTGGGCCGCTTGCAGTCGGTGTTGGCAGGAGGGCAGAGGTCCGCCCCGAGGTCTCTCGTTTGTGGAGTCCCTCAGGGGTCGGTCCTCTCTCCCCTCCTGTTCAACATCTACATAAAACCGCTGGATGAGCTCATTCGTGGTTTTGGGGTGGGGTATCATCAGTACGCTGATGATACCCAACTTTTTCTTTCCACCCCGAACCAACCCAGTGATGCACTCGACGTGATGTCCTGTTGCCTGGAGGCGGTCCGGGTTTGGATGGGGAGAAACAGGCTTCATCTCAATCCTGCCAAGACTGAGTGGCTGTGCATACCGGCATCTCGGGTTAACCAGGCTGTTTCATCATTAATGATCGGGCGTGAGGTGTTACCCCCCGTCGATAGGGCTCGCAACCTGGGTGTCCTCTTGGATTCACGGCTCAATTTTGAAGACCATATAGGAGCTGTGACTAGGGGGGCTTTTGCCCAGGTTCGCCTGGTGCACCAGTTGCGGCTCTATCTGGACCGAGATGCCCTACGCACAGTCACCCATGCGCTCGTGACCTCCCGGCTAGACTACTGCAACGCTCTCTACATGGGGCTGCCCTTGAGGACCACTCGGAGGCTTAAACTGGTGCAGAATGCAGCCTCATGAGTTGTTATGGGAGTTTCCCGATACTCCCGTGTAACACCTCTTCTCCGTCAGCTGCATTGGCTTCCGGTTGCCCTCCGGGTGACATTCAAGTTGCTGGTAATGACCTATAAAGCCCTAAATGGCTTGGGTCCGGATTATCTAAGGGAACACCTGCTGCCGGTATCAACTTCCCATCGTCCTGTGTGCTCCCACAGTGAGGGCCTTCTCAGGGTACCGCCGGTTAAGGAATGCTGGCGGGTTATTCCCAGGGGAAGGGCGTTCTTTGTGGGCGCGCTGGCCCTATGAAACCAACTTCCCACGGAACTCAGGACTGCCCCCGACCTTCTCTCATTTTGCCAGGACTTGAAAACCTGGTTCTTCAAGCTGTTTGGCCCAGACTGAGGGGTTTTAATTTAATTTAATTGGGTTTTAGTTTAACTTCAGGGACTATAATTTAATTAATAGTTTTAATTGATTTTAATTTTGTATACTATGTATTTTAATTTTCCCTGTAAACCGCCCTGAGTCCTACAGGAATAGGGCGGTATATACATTTAAATAATAAATAAATAAATAAATGTTGGATGGAAAGACACCACTCCTTTACTTCAGGATACATTTGCTACTGTCCCATACCCAACTTCCTATCATTCCCTGGCCACCTTTGTTAACCAAATTGGATAGAGATCTAATCCACAGGTGGCAGAGTTAATATCAGAGAGGAGCACGTCTGTTTAATCAGGATCCACAGGTTCTTACTGATCCCAAATAACTGAGAGATTGATTTGTTTGTTTATTTACCTCAAAGCAGTGACTCAGGGCAGCATATAAATTAAAACAATTCCTCAGTCCAAACATCCAAGGTTAAGACAATAATCCCATTTTATATAAAAACATTTAACCAACAGAGCTCACCCAACCTTCTGACCCAAATGCCTGGAGGGACATCAAGGTCCTCAGAACATTACAAAAGTTAAACACTTGACAGTGGCCCAGCTAAGAAGCTTCTGGCTCAATTTTCTTTAAAAGGAACTGAGTCAACTGTAAACAATGTTGCTGGATGCTTTTCCATGGATGAAATAAGAGTAGAGAAGTAATCTTGTTTTGCTTTTCTCACCATCACGGCATAGGATTGACATTGAAGTCTTGCCTGTGTTTGATCAAATTCATTCTTCCATCTTATACCAAGATTTTTTTTTAGGAGTCCCTTCTGTCACTCCATTTCCTGGAGCTCCCCCCAAAACCAAGGTGCTCCCATGGATTGGTGACTAGAGAGAGGCAATTTAGCAATCCAATGTAATGGATGTCCCAGAAGCTGCTCCAATGACAAGGAAGAGCCAGCTTCAGGAACTTTTTAGTGGGGCACAGAGGAGTGTCTGGAAGACGCAGGGGACTCTGAATCAAGTGGGATTGGGCAAGAGGAGGAGGAGAGGCCAGGAACCTCAGAAGAGGGTAGTGATGCAGCTGTAGCCAGGAGGCTCAGAAGACCAGCCAGAAGCAGAGGGCAGAGAAGGGGCGCAGCTGCAGTTGGTCAGCAGGGATGAGGAGAAAATGCCTCTTCCACTGGATCCAAGGGCACACAGGGCTGAGAAGAAGGAGGCACAATGGAGGTTGGTGAGACTACTTGTGAGGAGGCAGCCTTGTCCCTCCTTATGTGCTGCACTGGCTAGCAGCTATTTAGCCCAGCATGCAGAGCGAAGCATTGCTGGAAACATGCATTTCTTGCTGTGCGTCTGATCTGCCATTGTGACTCTTGCCTTTGGACTTAAGCCTTGACCCTGCAACTGGACTTTGGACTTTGCTTCTTGGACTTTGGATTTGGATTTTGGTTCTGAGATTTGTGCTCAGACTGTGGACATGCCTTGGGATTTTGAACCTGATGGATGACTTTACAGACTTGCTCTGAGTTCTTGGACTTGAGGATTGGACTCATTGGGTTTTGCGCTAGTTCCTGTGTGGGATGAATCCTGGGGAATACTATCTGGGGCTGGTGAAGTCTTAGTAAAGACTTCAAACCCTCATGGTGTGTGCATGTGTGAGAGGGACAGGACACCCATCAAGCACTGGTGTGCCAACCTCTCATTCCAGAACTAGCTACCAGCATTTTGGGAAACTCCCTAAATGCACCTCGGTAACTAAAGGGTTTCATTAGGCAAGTGGAGTGGACTGACTGACTAGAGGTAGTTCTCAAGTTACGACTGGTTGCTTAGTGTCTATTCAAAGTTACAACAGACCCCCCTCCAAAGTACTTATGGCTTGGTTCTGACGTTCTGGTGGCTGCCCCCTGGTCACATGATCACATTTTGGGCGCTTGTCAGCCGGCCTGCATTTACGGCCATTTGCATCCCTATAGGACATGGGTGTCAAACTCAATTTCATTGAGGACCGCATCAACATTTTGGTTGCCCTCGGGGAGCCAGGTGGGTGTGGCTAGCATGGGCGTGACCTACTGAGTGGGCGTGACTTACTGAGTGGGTGTGGCCAGCTTGACATTGCTCACGTCAGGAGCACCTGTGCAGGCCTGGGATGGTTCCAAGGGTCTCTGGCAGAGGAGGATAAGACCGGGGCAAGCGCTGGGACATGGTCCACTGGAGGAGCTTCACCGTCCCTCTCAGGCCGTGTGGGGGGCCCCCCCAGACAGTCGGAGGTCAAGTGCCCAGCCCTCGAGTTCAGGGACCCCACAGCCCAGCCTAGCCTAGCCCCACTTTCCCAAGGGGGCGCCCAGCTGCGCTTACCACCTCCTCGAGTCTGCTGCTGCTGTGCTCGCTCTCCTTGGCCAAGTTGCTCGTGGTGTTGTGGGAGGGCAAAATGTGTGGGTCAGAGGGAGGCCCACTGCCTTGCCCCGAGAGGAGACCCGGCTTTGTAACCAAAGCATCCTCAGTGACAGGATGGGAGACCACCAGGAGAGGTCAGGAGGAGGGGACAAGGGGATGGCGAAAGGGCAGCAGGGTTACTCGTGGCCAAGTGCTAAGGCAGGACTTCCCTCAGACCCTTCCTCCCTCTCATTATCATCTATCTTCCTTCATTCCTTCATTCCTTTCCCCCCTTTCTTCTTTTTCCTTCCCTCTTCATTCTCCTTTCCTTCTTCCTTCCCCTCTTTCCTTCTTTTTGTTTGTCTTTCCTCTTTCCCTTTCTCCTTTCCTGTCCCTTCTTGGATGCTCAAATGCAAAAGGGGAAACATTTCTCGATGCCTCTTTGCCTTGTGATCAAATGCCACTTTTGCTAGTAGTCTGTGGTCACTTAAAAGACCAAGAACAAACCAGGCTCAGTTTATCCCATGCTTGCATTTAGTGGGGGCATCCACAGACAACAGTACAGCAGAACTGTCAAAATGGTGGCTGTGATAGTTGATCAGAGCTTCTCTGTTTTTTATGTGCAACAGCTTTAGCATTTAGGAACAGAGGTAAGTTAGTTGCTTTTCTATTAATACACAGTCCTTTAAAGAGCTCTCCTGCAGGGACCCTGCCATGGTCTAATTCAGACTAGAAATATAGCAAAGGAAAATATTTTCCCCTACTCTGCTTTGTCCTGTTTTCCCCACTGGAAATGGCTGTTTGCAACACATAAGGAAGGGATACTTTCCTAAGAGTTCACAATTCAAGAATACCAATGTTAACTTGGATTGCCAATAAAGCCCTGTCTGTGACAAAAGAGAACACAAAATTGCTTTCTCCTTTGAGCCTAAGTCTCAATGGATCCAGTATTGAAGCAGAACTGCATGAACTGGGACATCTCCAACCAAGTTGCCTCTCCTTCCTTTCTTTTTTCCCTCCCTCTCTCCCTCCCTCCCTCCTTTCTTTCCTTCCTGCATTCCTCCCTCCCTCCCTTCCTCCTTCCGTTCCTTCCTCCGTTCCTTCGCCTTCTCATCTCTTTCCTTCCTCTGCGCTCAGGAAGGGATGATGGGAGGGGGAGAGATTGCCAGAGATTGCTATCCCACATGGGCGGGCAGGAGCTGTCCCAGTGAAAGAAAAGCCTTGTGGCTGTGAGGCTGGAGCTGCTGGTGGGAGGGGTGGCGGCACTGACCTACCTACAACCTGGTTGCATCCATCAAAGCCAGAATGTGCTCCACGGGGCAGCCCCGCCTCCTGGATGCATGCACAAGTGGAGTTCGGCATTCCCGCTCGCTGTCTTTCCCTGCAGGCTGACTTCACCCAGGATGCCAGCACTGGCTGTCTCTTGTGTGCACACCCAGGGGGCAGGACAGAGGCGGCGGGGCAGCTCCTTGCTGATTCCAGGGCTGCTCCATGGAACCTTTGTTCCTTCCTTCCTTCTCTCCTTCTCATCTCTTTCCTTCCTCTGTGCTCAGGAAAGGGTGATAGGAGGGGGAGAGATTGCCAGCACTGCCATGGTGCTCAGTCCATCAAAGCCAGAATGCTCTCAGCCTTAGCCTTGGAACCAGAAAGGAGCTGCCCCACTGCCTCTGTCCTTCCCCCCGGGTGTGCGCACAGGAGACAGCCAGCACCAGCATCCTAGGTGAAGTCAGCCTGCGGGGCAAGACAGCCAGCAGGGATGCCAGACTCCACTTGAATGCATGTCCAGGGAACCAGGCGGAGCTGCCCCGTGGATCTAACATTGAGCGCGTTCTCACTTTGATGGAAACAACTAAGTTGAAGATCAGCACAACCCCCCCTCCCACCAGCACCTCCAGCCTCACAGCCACAAGGTTTTTCCTTCACTGGGACAGCCCCCACCTACATGGGTTAGCAAGACTGGTGACAACATGGCAGCACTGGTAATCTCTCCCCCTTCCATCACCCCTTCCTGAGCGCGGAGCAAGGAAAGAGATGTGAAAGAAGGAACAAAGGAATGAAGGTTCCACGAAGCAGCCCTGGAATCATCAGGGAGCTGCCCTGCTGCCTCTGCCCCGCCCCCTGGATGTGCACAAAGGAGATGACCGGCACTGGCATCCTGGGTGAAGTCAGCCTGTGGGGCAAGACAGCCAGCAGGGACACCAGGCTCCGCTTGCACGTGAACCCAGAGGGCAGGGTGCGGCTGCCCCATGGATCTAAGGCTGAGCGTGTTCTGGCTTTGATGGACGCAACCAGGTTGTAGATTAGTGCCCATGATGTGCAGGTTCTGAGGTTTTGCTTGATATCAAAATACAGGAAACCGTAAGTTGCCTTCAAACGTACGTGTTTATTCAGCTGAATAGAGACAGGCTTCTCTAAAAACAGGAAAAGCCCCACATAGCAAAAATGTCCTATTTTTATACCCACTTTGGTTACATAAGCAATTCACCCAGCAAAGCTGATACACATAAGATTATGAAAAAGTACCAATATATATTAAATAATAAAATACCTATATGGGCAATACCTAGACATGCAATAGGAAATATAAATGTGGAGCAGAAACAAGATGTGATTACTTATAAAGAACTTCTTAGGATGGAAGGGAATATTTTGAAACTGAAACCTTTAAATGTTTTAAAGGAAGAAAAGATAGTACAGACTTGGTTTCAGTTTATACAATTACAAGCTAGATGGATAGAAGATCAGAAAATTGGTATAATAAAAGTTGATGAAAATTTGATAAAGCAAATTAGAGATCAAAGTCAATCGCATATAAAAAGGTTATATAATGCTCTTATAGAGATTGATTCAGAATCGGAGTTAGTTAAAGATTGTATGATAAAATGGGCTCAGAATATTCAAGAGCCCATAATGATGGATACTTGGGAAAAAATTTGGGTTAGAAATGTAAAATTTACACAAGCACAAAATCTAAGAAAGAATTTTCACAAGATGTTTTATAGATGGCATTTAGATCCTAAAAAGTTAGCATGTATGTATCCAAATCAACCACCTAAGTGTTGGAGATGTGGCAGTGAAGGGGCAACTTATTATCATATATGGTGGACATGTAAAAATGTTAAAGTCTTTTAGATAAAAATATGGTGGATTTTTCAGAAAGTTTTAAAGAAAAAAATAAGATTTACTCCGCAGCTATTTTTATTGGGGATTATTTCGGATTTTACTGTTATAGAAACTAAATTAATGTTACACTTAATAACGGCAGCCAGACTGTTGGTGGCGCAACATTGGAAGAAAGAAGATTTACCTACAATAGATACTTAAAGTAATGGACGTACAATGGATACTTAAAGTAATGGACGTAGCTGAAATGGCAAAAGTTTCAGCATATTTGAAAGAACAGTCACAAGAAAAATATATTTTGGAATGGAAAAGATGGATTGATTATATTCAGAACAAATATGGGACTAAAAAGTTTCAAATAGCATATGAATAATTGTTAACAATTATAGAAGTGTTATTATAATTACTTTAGTTTTGTTATAAGGGAGTTAAAGGGTGGAAGGTTTGTTAACGTTGTAATAGATATTTAGCATATGTTTGCATAAGATTGCTATATGTAATACCCTGTATTCTGCTTTGGGAAGTCCGGGGGGAGGGGGGGAGAAGGGGGGAGGGTTGATGGGTAGGGGGGTTTATTATTAAAATTTTGTAAAACTTTTCAATTAAAAAAAAAGATTATGACTTCGCCCTTTAGGGCTGGCACGTTATAGATAAAGTAGAAGTAGCTAGCATGTTCCCTTTTGGGTGTTTCCCCAGGACACCATCTGTTTGCTCTGGGTGTTTCCCCAAGACACTAGCTGTCCCTGGGTGGGTTAGAATATTGGGTGTTTCCTTTGCTGTCCTTTCATGACCCAGCATTCAGAGGCCTCCAAGTAACCAGAGAGAAAGGGGTCATCTGCATGTATTCACTATTGATACTGTCCCCTAAGTCCTGGTCATCACCCAGTGGGCCTCGGCCAAGCCAAGGTGCAGCGGGCTGGTCCTCAGATCTGCATTTCCCCGTGGTCTTGGAATTGGCGTGGCTCCGGACGCATGACCCACAGATATATTGGTCACAGAACTTGGTCACCTTCCCAAGCTTACAGTGTGTGAACCACACCCGCCATATCTGTGCCGGCTAGATGGAGGGTTCCCCAGGGTTTTCCTTGCCCTCCGAACTGACTGATTATGCTGATGTGTTCAGCGAGATGGAGGCGGATCAATTGCCCCCCGTACAGGCCCTATGAGTGCCCCATTGATTTAGTCCCTGACGTGCCTCTCCCAGTGGGGCGTTTGTACTTCATGTCAGACCTTGAGTTGGCTGCATTGCGGGACTTTCTGGACAATTTGGCTTGGGGTTTCATTCGGCCCTCGTCCTTGCCAGTGTCTGCACCCATGCTCTTTGTCAAAAAGAAGTCCGGCGAATTGCGGCTTTGCTGTGATTATAGGAAATTAAACGCCATCATGGTGCGCAATCGATAACCACTGCCCCTCATCCCTGAACTCTTGGATCGGGTCCGGGAGGCAAAGATCTTCACGAAACTAGACTTGTGTAGAGCTTACAACCTTGTCAGAGTTCGGTCGGGTGATGAGTGGAAGATGGCGTTTGGTACTCGGTACGGACACTTTCAGTACAACGTGATGCCGTTTGGCCTGACCAATGCCCCTGCAGTGTTTCAGCATTTTATGAATGACATTTTCCGGGACTTGTTAGATCAGTTTGTCGTGATCTATTTTGATGACATCCTGATCTACTCCCTGTTGCGAGAGGTGCACCATCAGCATCTCCATCATGTCCTGCAGCGACTCCGAGAACATCGGCTGTATGCCAAATTGGAGAAGTGCCAGTTCTACCGGGTGACCATCAATTTACTGGGTCACTGCATTTCTCCTGAGGGCATCGCCATGGATCTGAGTAAGGTCGAGTCTCTGCAGTGTTGGCAACCCCCATGTCGTGAAGGATGTCCAGCAACTTCATGGGTTTGCCAACTACTATTGGGCTTTCGTCTCCAGGTTTGCTACCATGACAGCCCCCCTCACTCGGCTCCTGCAGAAAAAGACACTGTTTCAGTGGGACGCTCCAGAACAACAGGCTTTCCAGGCTTTGAAGGAAGCCTTCATGAAGGAGCCCATCTTGAAGCATCCTGACCCACAACGGCCGTTTGTCGTGGAGGCGGATGCCTTCGACATTGCCATTGGGACGGTGTTATTCCAGGCGATGACGCCTGGCGGTGCCCTCTTCCCTTGCGCATACTACTCGCGGAAACTGAATCCGGCGGAGCGCAACTATACCTTCTAGTAGAAGGAGCTACTGGCCATCAAAGTGGCGTTCCAGGCCTGGAGGCATCATCTGGAAGGGGCATGGCATCAAATTGAGGTCCAGATGGACCATAAGGATTTGGAAAGCCTGCAGATCGCTCGGAAATTGAACCAATGCCAGATTTGGTGTTCTCTTTTCTTTGCGAGGTTCAATTTCCATGTAATGTACATACCCAGTGGTCGCAACCAATGAACCGATGCTCTGTCCAGGAAGCCCGAATATTCCCGAGTGGAAGACAAGTTTCTGCCCAGGACAGTGCTCCCCATCAAGTCTTTTGCTGCAGTGTGGGAGCCAATAGATGTATGGGCTTGGATTTGGGAGGCCCAGCAGCAGGATGTGTGGGTGCCTCAGCAGAAGGAGGAGGTGGGGCTAGATTCCCCATGGACTGTCACAGATGGACTCTTACACTATCGTGACCGGCTCTATGTTATGGGAGGGCCACTCAGGGGACTCATCCTTAGCCAGTGTCACAATAATCCAGCGGCGGGGCATTTTGGCATGTTCAAGGCCCTGAATTTGGTCTCCCGTACCTTCTGGTGGCCCCGAGTCCAACATGACGTCCAGGCCTACGTCACATCCTGTATCCTGTGTAGGCAGGCCAAGTCAGTGATGGGTCCCCCGCCCGGATTACTGCAGCCCTTGCCGACACCCAAAAGACCCTGGGGGGCTGTGTCCATGGACTTTCTGACGGATTTACCCCCATCTTCTGGATTCATGATGATGTTCATGGTGGTGGACATGTTGACCAAGATGGCGCATTTCATCTCATGTGGCTTACCGTCAGCCTGCGCCACCTGTCATACAGTATGTTCATCCAGCAGGTGTTTTGGCTGCACAGCCTCCTTGATAGGGTCGTGTCTGATAGAGGGGGCCAATTTACAGCTCATTTCTGGCAGGGATTGATGCAGGCATTGGACGTCAAGATCTCCCTTTCATCCGCGCATCATCCCCAAACTGATGGAGGGACTGAGAATGTCATTGGAATCCTTGAGCAATATCTGTGCTGCTATGTAAATCAGCAGCAAAACAATTGGGCAGACTAGCCGGTGATAGCTGAGTTTGCGTTGAACTCGCAGCACACCTCCACACAGTTGACACCGTTCTTGGCCAATGTGGGATATCACATTCTTTCCCCGCTAAAGTCACTGGTACCAGCAGCAAACGACTACATGGCAGAGTTACAGGCGATCCATCGATTGGTGCGGTGACAAGAGAAGGCCAAGGCTGACTACAAAAAGTTTGCTGATCGCTCGAGGCGGGATACGCCTCCACTATCGGGGGATTGGGTCTGGCTGTCCACCAGGAATCTACCGTCAACTCAGCCAGGCAAGAAGTTAGACCACCGATATTTAGGACCGTTACCAGTCGAGGCTGTCATCAATCTGGTCGCCTATCGCTTAACTCTACCACGTTCCCTGCAGGTACATCCGGTCTTCCACTGGTCTCTGTTGGTCCCTGAGCAACCAGCGTGTCCACTCCGCCGAGCAGAACCTCCCCCACCAGAACATCGTGACAGAGACAGCGTCCCTGAGTACGTGGTCGCCAGCATTCGGGACTCCCATTGGCTGAAAGGTCACTTTCAGCACCTGATCGAGTGGAAAGGCTACGGACCAGAGGAGTTCACCTGGGAGGATGCGACCACCGTTCATCCTCCTGCCTTGGTGTCTGCCTTCCATGAACAATTCCCATCCCAACCGCATCCAGATCGGCAGACCCGGGGGAAGGGCCCTGCGGTGTGGGATATTGTTGAGATTCCATGTCAGCCTGTGCTCCCAGCAGCTGAGTCTGAGGAATTTGAGGAGGAGGAGGAGGGGTTTGGAGAGCCTTCGGTGTTGGAGGGAGGCTCTGAGGCATTACAGGACTCTCAGTCAGAGGAACAGCTGGGCCCCTCCATTTGTATTCTGTATGAGGCTCAGCTGTGTGAGGACTCAGACTCGGACTCTTCACAGATGAATCTATTTAGAGACACTCGAAGTAGAAGGCAGCTTAGCAGAGCAGACCAGAGAAAGTCTATGAGGCAACTCAGCGAAAGGAGTAGAAGGCATTGAGAAGCCACGTCTTGGGGCTGCTAATAAAAGGGGAAGGTGTGGGCGGTGCTGGTTGCTGAAGGCAACCGTTCATAGAACTCCAAAGGAAATCCTGGTCTGTTTGTGTTCTTGCTGAACTTGTTGTTTACCTCTTGTTTTTGCTGTTTGAATCATTTATTTGCTAAGGAAAATATTCTGCTGCTTTTTGTTTTGAGGACTTAATTATTTTGAACTGTATATAAATAAAAGGGTTGGGGTTTTTTTCCAGCCTATAGATTTAAAAAGAAAAGGGCTTGTCCTTGACACGCAAACAGGAATGGTCTGGAACAGAACACTGCCCTTGCAAATTTTCCATGAGAACTCAGACTTTCAAGAGACTATGCAGGAGGGGGACAGCAGCTCTGAAGAGCCCATGGAGGAGGGGGGCACTAGGTTGGAGGGGGAAATGATGTAGGAGATGACCAGGCTGAGTCTGAGGGAGGGGTCAAACACTGCATCTGTTTGGAGTCGCTCTGCTCCTACAAGAGACCTAAGTCCAGCCCCTCTTGAATTCCGCTGACTCTTATCTAGTGTCAATTTGCCTTGAGCATTAATAGATCATATTCTTGTACATAGGTAGCATGGAACAAATTTGTAGTATTGTCAAGCCCCGTGGGCTCGACATCGTGTGGGGTATCCAGGGAAGGTCGTGCAAACCGCCTGCCCACGTAGCCCTATCGCTGTACTCACCAGGGGCCTGCAGCCGGATGAACGCTGGACGCCAGCCACGCGGAAGCCACTGCCATTTCACCGACGTGCAGCTGTTCCGTGGCCTTCAGGCGCGCCTGCGATGACGGGTCCTTCTAAAGGACCCGCAGGCAGTCGGGAGGGCGGCCACCGGGCCTACAGCGTCTTCTGAGCTGCCTGTTCTGCGGCAGAGACCAAAAGACTGTTCGGCTAGCAGGGTCCTTCGAAAGGACCCGCAGGCAGTCGGGAGGGCGGCCACCGGGTCTACGGCGTTTTCCGAGCTGCCTGTTCCGCGGCAGAGACCAACAGACTGTTCGGCTAGCAGACCGTCGTGGGGCATGCAGGAGGGCGTTGCTATGGCACCTCTGCACTGGGTGGTGGAGGGAAGCACGTTAGGGGGCTGGGGAGCACGTTAGATGGGTTAGGGATATACTCTTACCTGATACTTGGCAAGTGAGCAGGTGGGAGCTCAGGTGCAGGGAGACGGGAAACGCGTGAGGAGATGGAAAGAGGGTGGGATTTATTCAGAGCCAGGCGGATGCTGGTCTCCATGGGGAAGGGTGGGGCTAATTACCCACACTGTATTAAAGACGCGTTGGGGCAGCTAGCTCCCAACGCTGACTTTGTAGATACTTGGAGTTTTCGTGAGTAAAGAAACCCTCCTTGTCGACCGTACCACGTTTGTCGCCTGGTTCTTTCAGTGCGGACGGCTTTGACAAGTATTTTTGAACTCTATCCTGGCTCCTGATTTGTTGCACCTGACAGTCCCGCTAACACTTTACCTTGATTTACAAAAGATTTTCTGAAAACTAGTGTTTACTTCCAATTTTCAGCAAAAATGTCCAATAGCAAACAGGTTCACTTAACAACCATGGTATTCGCTTAATGACCGCTGCAAATAAAGTCTGTAAAATTGGATTGGTCACCTAGATGACCAGATTTACAACTGTCATAATTTATGACCGTAATGTGCAGGCTCTATTATGGTCATAGGTTGAGGACTACCTGTAGGTCCTTCCTCTAGTCTATATGGAATTCCATGATGCTTGTTAATTCTATGATAACTATTTATTAATCTGACTGTGGCAAGGTAATGATTGAAATGTCGCGCACTCTCAGATCATGTATCACTTGGGTTAATTAAGTTTAACAATCTTCCTTTGTCTGATCCTTGATGATGTGCCATCAAATCAGTGTTGACTGTTAGTGACCACATAGATTTTCTCCTTGAGAATCTGTCCCTAACCTGGTCTTTCAGGTCTCCCAACAGTGTACTCATATCCACTGTAACTTGAGTCTGTCCACTTTGCTGCTTGGCATCCTCTTCTCTTTCCTTCTAACTGTCCCAGTCTTATCCAGAGAACTAGGTCTTTGCATAATGTGCCTGAAGTATGCTGATTTTACCAACTATCTTTATGCAGAACAAATTTACATTTTTTCATTAAAAAGGTTTATGCTGTAAAAAGTAGGTTATCTTGTAAAGAATTAAAACAAATCACACTTTTGAATTAAACTCTGTTGAAGTTGCACATTAGGGCCCTTTTTGTTGACTTGGTACACTTCAGCTTTGTTAGGTGTTAGTGGGAGAAAATGTTTCAGAGAATTCAGAGTGAATTAGTGTGCTATTGAAGTAGAAACTGTCTTTCTTTGGAATTAATCAGAATTCTAACATGTTTAGCAGAATTACAGAATAACACAGTTGGAAGGGACTTTGGAGGTCTTCTAGTCCAGTGGCCCCCAACCTTTTGGGTACCAGGGATCAGTTCCATGGAGAGGTTTTTCTGAGGACTGGCAGGGGCGTGGTTTTGTGTGCTGCCTGCATCCCATGAATGGGGCTTCACTTGTTTGTGCGGCCCAGTTTCTGGCATGCCATGGAGTGGTGCCAGTCCACAGACCAGTAGTTGGGGACCCCTGTTCTAGTCCAACCCCATGCTCAGGCAATTCTGTTTCTCTGCTTTAGTTGACTTAAGTGTAGAAATGTGTCTCTTTCGTTTTCTGAAAAATGAGGTTACCCTCTTTTTAGTCTGCATTGCTGTTGAGATCTTCAAGTATATTTTGGGTAAAGTAGAATGGTACTGACAAACTGCTGCATTTTTGTGACTGTTTTGAAGAATTGATTACTGTATCTCTTTTTTTTCTAGTGAATTAGATGATGACTTACTAGGAGAAGATTTATTGACTGGCAAAAAGGTAAATCAGTCTGTTTAAAGTATAAAGGTAAAGGTAAAGGTTCCCCCGCACATGCATGCTAGTCGTTTTCAACTCTAGGGGCCAGTGCTCATCTCCGTTTCAAAGCTGAAGAGCCAGCGCTTGTCCGAGGACGTATCCGTGGTCATGTGGCCGGCATGAATAGACACCAAAGGCGTACAGAACACTGTTACCTTCCCACTGTAGTGGTCCCTATTTTTCTACTTGCATTTTTACGTGCTTTCAAACTGCTAGGTTGGCAGAAGCTGGGACGAGTAACAGGCGCTCACTCTGTTACGCGGCACTCAGGATTCGACCCACCAAACTGCTGACCTTCTGATCGACAAGCTCAGCGTCCTAACCCACTGAGCCACCGCGTCCCTCTGTTTAAAGTATAGGTTTGCATATATGGGAAAATAATTTGATTACTTAACTTTGTATTAAACTACAACAGTGCAGCTCCTGACTGTTTAGAATCATCTGTCTCCTGCTGTTCCAGTAAAGAACTCCAAATGCTCTGTTGGAGCCTTGGCTGTTTGTTATCAGTTCATTTTTATTAATTTGTGTCTAAGTATAGTACTAAAACTGTTTTTTCCCACAACAGCAACAAGTCTGTGAGGTGGGCTGAGTGAAGAGATTCTTGGATTCAGGACAGCTTTTATCTTGTCTGCCTACCACAGATCCCTTCTGGGAATTATTGTTTCCAGATCCAGAAGAAAGTAATTGAGGGAGACAGAAGAGGAAGAATCTAGTGTCAGATTTCCTCTTTCAAGACTGGATACTTCACAGATAATACTTCACGTATTGCTCCCCAGATGTGGAACTGATGACTGTCATATGTAGGCCTTTTTATCTCCCTAGAGAAATTACTGTGGTAATTATTACAGCTGTTTACATTGCACCTGATGCCAATGTCAGCAGGGCACTTTCCAAGCTGTATGACATCATCACCAGGCAGCAGCAAACTCACCTAGAGGGCGCTCTTGTCGTGGCTGGGGACTTCAATCAAGCTTGTCTGAAGACAGTTCTCCCCAAGTTTGTAAAGTATGTGCAATTTTCCACCAGAGGGAAGAACACTTTAGACCACGTGTACTCTAATCTGAAACAGGCATACAGAGCATTCCCTCTTCCCCCACCTGGGTACATCCGACCATCTTTCACTCCTGTTGTGCCCAAAGTATGTGCCTCTCAGGAAAAGAACTCGGGCAGTCACGAAAAGGGTCAAAACCTGGCCAGTGGGTGCTCTCAGTCAGTTGCAGGACTGCTTTGAAACCACTGACTGGAGTGTATTCAAAGATCAAGACCTGAATGCATACACGGATGCCATAGTCTCTTATATTAAAACATGCACTGATAGTGTGACAACAGAAAAGTGCATTAGAGTTTACGGGAACTGTAAACCCTGGATGACTGCAGAGATACGAACACTCCTGAGAGCCCGGGATTCTGCCTTTAAGGCAGGGGACAGGGACACATACAGAGAGGCCAGGGTAAATCTCAGAAGAGGCATTAGGATGGCGAAACAACAATATAAACACAAGGTGGAGAACCACCTAGCAGACAACAATCCGAAGCAAGTGTGGCAGGGACTGCAGCACTTAACCAACCACAAGGGCAGTATGAGGAACACGGTTAATACCGATGCCTTGTTGGCAGAGGAGCTGAATATCTTCTTTGCTCGCTACGAGCTGAAAAGACCAGACCCTGTAGCCTCTGCTGGCTGGCCTTCTGATTCTCAGCAACTCACCCTGTTTGAAGACCAAGTAAGGATTGTATTGAAGGCTGTGAATCCCAGCAAAGCCGCAGGCTGAGATGGGGTGTTGGGGATAGTGGTTAAGAACTGCCGACCAATTAGCAAGGGTCCTGACAAGGATCTTTAACATCTCCTTGCAAACGGCATGTGTACCATCATGCTTGAAAGCAGTTACCATTGTCGCAGTCCCAAAGAAAACTGCAGTTGAGTGCCTGAATGACTACAGACCTGTTACATTAATGTCTGTAGTCATGAAATGCTTCGAAAGACTGGTTCTCCAACATCTTAGGACATGCGTCCCACTGACAGACGATGCCATAGCTACTGCTCTACACTCTGTAGCAAGTCATCTTGAGAAACCTGGAAGTTATGTCAGGATGCTTTTTGTTGATTATAGCTCGGCTTTCAACACCATTTTGCCGAGCACTCTCATTGAAAAGCTGACTGACTTGAAATTTTCTCCCTCCATCTGCGATTGGATTCAAGACTTTCTCAGGGACCGGTTACAAACAGTGAGGGTTGGGTCTGCTTTATCCACCCCCCTGAAGCTTTGCACCGGCTTGCCACAGGGCTGTGTGCTTAGCCGCTACCTGTACTCATTGTACACATATGATTGTGTATCATCTGACCCATCTACTGCAATAATTAAGTTTGCAGATGATACTACTGTAGTGGGTCTTATTACAGGTGGGGATGAGACAGCATACAGGGGGGAGGTACAAAAACTATCCGTATGGTGTTTCAACAACAACTTGCACCTGAACATCGGCAAGACGAAAGAGATGGTGCTAGACTTCCGGAGGAAAAAGGAGGAACCTGCCCCACTTTACATCGGTAGGGGGGCTGTGTGGAGAGAGTTTCCTCCTTTAAATTTCTGGGAGTCTGCCTCTGTGAAGATCTGACCTGGAAAGTTAACACAACCCAGGTCGTAGAAAGACCCAACAGAGGCTTCACTTTCTTAGGGTCTTGCGGAAGAACAGGGTAGAACAACGGCTAATGACCCTCTTTTACCGGTCTACTATAGAGAGCGTCCTCTCGTACTGTATTGTGGTTTGGTATGCTGGTCTGACAGCCGTGGATAGGAAAGTATTACAGAGGGTGGTGAGCACAGCACGACATTTTGGGCTGTCCCCTGACACCACTGGATGACATCGCCAGGGCTCGCTGCCTTGGAAGAGTGAGGAAAATTCTCAGGGATGACTCACACCCTGGTCGGTATCTCTTTACTCTCCTACCATTGGGTAGGAGATATAGGAGTATAGCCAGCCGTACCAACAGGCTGAAGAACAGCTTTTATCCATGGGCTGTTAGGCTCTTGAACGGGAAATAATTTTATAAACTTTATGCATGATTGACTTGCGAGGCCGGTGTGTTGTGCAATTAGCTCACATGGTGTAATAAGATGGAGGGTTTGTGTCACTGTGAGTTGGTGGGAGCACAAAGGGAGGCTCAGCCAATCTCAATGTATATACATGGTTGTACTTTGACAATAAAGGTTCATTCATTCATTCAAAATAAAGGAAATGTATGGCCTTTTACAAGCTTCTAAAATCAGTTCAAGGGTTGTTTGTTTTTTCCCAATTTTAGACTCAGTCAGATATATCAGATGAAGAACTGAATGATGATCTTCTGCAAAGCGATAATGAAGAGGATCAACATTACAGGTTTGTGTTTTGCTGTTTGAACCAAATAATGTAACTTGTTTTCTAGATCAGTACATTCAGATTAGTTATTTTTATTCCTATGATAGAATAGCACATATAATGTGATATTAGGGATAAATGTATGAACATTTGAGGCTCCAAAAGTGATACATGAACATTGTTGTTTCTGTGCATTCAACTCATGTTTGGCTGAGTATTAAAACAGAAAATAATGGTAGTATAGGACCTGATTTCCCAGATGCATTTTTTCAGAACTGGTAAACTCCACAAATTTAATTGCTTCTAGGAAAAGTTTAGGAATAGCTATTTTAATGAAAAACTCTATTTATAGGAGTCGTGGTGGCGCAGTGGTTAGAATGCAGTGTTGCAGGCTAATTCTGCAACTGTCGGGTTCGATCCTCACTGGTTCAAGGTTGACTCAGCTTTCCATGCTTCTGAGGTCGGTAAAATGAGGACCAGATTGTTGGGGGCAATATGCCGACTCTGTAAACCACTTAGAGAGGGCTATAAAGCACTGTGAAGCGGTATATAAGTCTAAGTGCTATTGCTATATTCACCTTGTAGGGGAGATGGGTGGCATAAAAATTTAATAAAAATAACACAAATAATTATATAACTTTTCTTTCATGTAAGTATTAGGCATGTAATTGTTAGTAAGTGTAGCTGATTAAAAAAATACCTGTGCTAAAATGCCTCCAAGAAGAAACAGGATGCCTGGTCTGCTACATGTATGCATAATCTTAACTGCAAAGTTGAATTAACAACTGCTGTTTTATTCATTTGCATTAAGCATACATTTGTACAATTCTGTTTTTTAATTGAATTGTCATGTTGAATTTCTTGGGCACATTGTCAGTATATTTTATCTTTTTACCTTCTTGTTCATTTTGAATATACTGTATATCTTTTCCCATCTACTTGTTGGTGGGGGAAAATAAGTTCATTCAACCAGTCAACCTTTGCATGATTTTTCTTTTGAGGGCTTGTTTAAGAGTTTCCCCTAAAGTGTTCTAAGTTGTTTTCTGCTTTGTGTTAAGCAGTTGTGGCAGCACAGTGGGCTTCAGAACTCTTGTTGTATCAAAACACTTGCAATTTTTATGAAACATTATTATACAATCAAATGAACATACTGAAATATGTACAGTCATAGAGAAAAACAATATAGATCAATGTGATTGAAATTAGTCCTAGAGAATCAAGGAGAGAAGCAACCTGGAATTAAGGAGAAACTTCCTAACAGTGAGGACAATTAACCAGTGGAACAGCTTGCCTTCAGACGTTGTGGGTGCTTCATCACTGAAGGTTTTTAAGAAGAGACTGGACAGTCGCTTGTCTGAAATGGTATAGGGCAGGGGTGTCAAACTGCTGGCCCGCAGGCCGGATGCATCATCCGGAAGCCACGCCCACCCCATTGCCGGCAATGGCAAAACTGTCCCAATACGTTGCGCAATGTCACATGACGTCGCAAGTTTGACATGTCTGGTATAGGGTTTCCTGCTTGAGCAGGGCACTGAACTAGAAGACCTCCAAGGTCCTTATCCAAGCTCTATTCTGATTGATTGATAAGCAGTATCGCCTGATACATTAAAACAAAGAATTGATCTCACTTCTTTCTCCTTTGCACAATTGTTCAACCTCTGATGTTTTATAAGACGTTTAATAACTGTGGGGTCCTTGGTGCTCTCTGAGCTTGGTTCAACCAAGCTCTGAGAGCACCAAGGACCACATAGTTCAACCCTGAGCTACAAGTATTCTCTTCTATTGGTAGTTATAATTGTCTTTAATCAGTTCTGCCTGTTAATTAAAGTATACTGTAGCAAATGCCATATAAAAGTATATTTATAATTGAGAAAGTTATATAATAACAGAACAATTCTGACATTGAACTCCTTATTCAGGAATCAGCTTGCTCAGAGGGGATTGACAGGCACAACTCATTGTAACAGTTGAATTGTGGTCCCACTAACTTTACAGCCAGGACAGAACTGCATCTTTGAAACCTGTCTGGCTATTACTGCCTTCTAATTTGTTCATTTCCATGACTTGCATGCCATGTTTTTTGTGAATGACCAATTAAAATCGCATCGGGAAGATCCAAGTTTAGTTCCAGCCTCAGCTATGGCATTACGCTGGGTGACTTTGAATCAATCACACTGTCTCATCCCAACCTACCTCCCAAGGTTATAGTTGTGTGTGGTGAGGGAAATAAAGGAGGGAGTGCCCCATATGCTGCTTTGAGTTCCTGAAGGGCAGACAGGATATAAACAAACAAAAAAAGTATAGTTTTTGGACAGAGAGTAAAAAGAAACTCCTAGAGAATCATTACTTTATGCATTGAAAGTTGGTATGTTTTATTGGCAAACCCCCTCTATTCTTTTTTAATTGACTGAATTTATAGGTCTTTATGGACATTTTTGTCAGAAAACTTTTGATTGCTCTTCAAATTTTATATAGGACCTATTAAGGACACAATTCAAATTAGAGATGTTGATGCTCATAAGGACTAAATGCAAATTCCTCCATATTGAAGTATATTAAGGCAGGGCTTTACAACCTTTTCACCCATTGTACCACTTTTTGACAGCAAGGTGTCAAAAACTTGACCCGACCCCCCCCCCCCAAAAAGGGGAAAAAATGATAAAGTACAGGTAGTCCTCGACTTACAACAATTCGCTTAGTGACTGTTCGAAGTTACAACGGCACTGAAAAAAGTGACTTATGACCATTTTTCAAACTTACGACTTGCAGCATCCCCAGGGTCATGTGATTTACATTTGGATGCTTGGCAA
>JAKJMR010016969.1:172640-188088 GCA_024449315.1 Daboia siamensis
TCTTCACTGTAACCCACGTGGAGGCCAATTAAGGGGGTTTGGGAAACCTGAAGGCTGAGAAACCAAATTCTTGGGAGGCCAAATTCTGGCCGTTCCCACATGTCCCCTTTTTTTGTTTAATGACAGAAGCAGAATGTTCGAGATAAGCTTGCATAACGTGTAAATCTTTGGCATTGAAGGTAGAGGTGTGGGATCGTTTAACAATAAGCGAACGGCACAATGCTAGCAAAGAGGGAATACATTGGATACAGCAACACAAACTAATCAATATAACTATAGTTAAGATACCATAAACAAATAAATGTTTAAGCCAAGCAAAATCCGGCAGCCAAGATGTAAGCCACTTCCAAATACCCCATCCTTTGTCCTGACGAATTTGGTGAACTAGTGTTTGCAAAACAGATATATGGTTACGAATGGCATTAGAATGATCAGTTATATTAAAACAGCACATGTCTTCCACTGCTGCACACCCTGTATCATGTAAAAGCATAAGATAACCTATAGCAGCCCTATTTTCTAAAATTGCATGGCGTAACTCCTCCTGTTCATCATTTAACTGTGCAATTGCAGATGAAGTATGGTTCAAAGCTTTAGCTACAAGACATGCAAGAGAATTAATATTTCTGCTATTTCTAAAGCACGAGGAACAAACAAAGCCAATGCTAAAATTTCCTCCTTGTTGAAAAGGCGTGTGGAAGAATCACAGGTGGAGTCTAACTCATCGCCACTGTACGCACGCCTCTTACGATTGACAGGAGATGCTTGCCCGATGGTTTTACTGTCAGGCATGATGAGCGCTAGACGGCTCAAACAACATAAGGTTGGACTGGACAGATTGGCCGGAATATAATTAAATGTTCTCTGTCCACATGAAAAAAACCATCCATTGGGAAGAGGAATGTGACCCAGAGTGTAGGATGCATTAACAATCTTAACACAATTAGTTAAAGCTGAATCACCAAAATTATAACAGCTACGGGTACAATTAATGATTCTAGCACAAGTGATATTCTCATGATGAATGACATTTGGAGTAATCATAGAAAAATCATTTTTCCTAAGTCTATAGGTTGGAGAGCCCCAAGAATACATTGTATCATAGGTGGTAGATATATTAAAACTGGCAAAAAGAGTATAATTTTGAATAGTAGTAGCTGGAGCACAGACAGGAACAATGCAAGAGCTAGTAACTTCATGAGCAGAGGCAAACATTTTTAAGCAAAAATTACTCTGACCAGAAATATTGGCCAGTTGTAGCCACAAATTGAATTGTCCTCTATTTGCTAAATCTTCATGAATTCCTACAGCTGAAGGAATAAAAACCAAAAAACACAGCAACAGTCCAAGTGCTGAATTGGTGTTAAGTCGTGCGATAATTGCCAACAGGAAGAGTTCTGGGGTCGGCTCTAGCTGCGCAGTAGTAAGGTCACGAAGGGCATCTGCACTGAATGTTTTTAACATTCCCCATGTTACTGGTAGCTGAGTTCCTGCTGGCCGCGAAGGTCTTTTACGCCTTCGTGGTGTTTCACCCATCGGGTTCGGGTTCAATGTCAGGGCTGGATTGAACTCTGGGAGCGGACTGTTCAGCCTCTGGTGTCAGCTCATGTTTGGCTCGGAATGGCTTCACACACCTGGCAGGCACCCACACCGGTCCTGTAGAAGTAAGAACAGATGCATACCTGCTTCCCCAAGTAATCAATTCAGCTGGTCCCTTCCAGGTTGGCTCAGGCAGCTCCTTATATAGCACTTGTGGTCACTCCAGGGGAAGCTCCTTCCTAAAATGTCTCTCTGCAGGAGTATAAGCTTGATTAGTGATCGTTAAATGATTCAAAGTAAATAACAATACTGGAATCAAAGATTTTAGATCTGAGGGAGTAATTCCCCTTTCTTTTAAATGTTTAAATGACAAAGCTTTAAATGTACAATGTGCACATTCCACTATAGCTTGGCCTGAACTATTGTAAGGAATGCCATGTCAAAGAGAAATATCCCAAGTGCTGCAAAATTGAGAAAAAGCATTAGAAGTATACGCAGGAGCGTTGTCTGTCTTTAAGACAAGTGGTCATCCCATGACAGCCATGGCAGCGAGAAGGTGCTGAATAACATGAGAGGCAGTTTCGCCGCGAAGGGGGGTAACCCACACATCAGTTCCTCTTGGATTAACAGCATCAAAGGGAAAAGAGAGGGGGGAGGAGGAGCAAGAAGGACAGGCTGAGATAATATCACGAGCCTGAGAAAGTGGAATGTTAAAGGTAGCACGAAGAGATTTAGCATTCTGGTGAAAATAGGAATGGCTAGTCAAAGGGTCAGTAAAAAGTGAAACCACCTTAAAAGAGTGGAGAGCACGCAGGAGAGTTTGAAAAGTAAGGAATAGAGAAAGCAAGTCACGGTCCAAAAGTGGGGATAAATAAGCAAATGCAATATGGTTAAAAAGATTGTAAACATATTGTGAGTCCACAATAAGATTAAAAGGAGTTATATCATGTAATTCAAAGGCTAAAATCACTGCAGCAAGTTTAGCATGCTGAGCAGATGTTTGAGAAGCTGTGAACTTAGCTTGCCATTTGCCATTAACATGCCAAACAACCACCCCACGGGTACGAGACCCATCTGTAAATAATGTAATAGCATTAGGAAGAGGAGTAGAAACCTGTGCAGACTGAAAAACAAAAGGCAATTCCTGTAATAAAATTAAACGGTCCTTGGGGGGGGGGGTTAAACAATACAGCTCCCACATAATCTACAAAGGCAAGCACATAAGCATTAGACATTTGCATAAAGAAATCATGCTGATCCTTGGTGCAAGGCAAATGAATGACTAAAGGATCAAAGCCAGTTAACTGGAGCGCATGATGCCGTACCTTCATTAAAAGATCAGAATATAACACTTCAACAGGAGATACATTTTTAGCTGGTGTGTGTGGCAAATACAACCATTCTACAATGCATATAGATTTAAGCGTTTCAGGAAAGAATAAGATAGCGGTTGGCTGTAAAGGAGTATGGAAGAGGGCTGCTGACAATGATCCTAAAAGAGGAGCTCTGTTAACCATAACTTTGCGAAGGGCAGAATTGATTTGATGAAGGCAATGCCGCATCGCCGTGGAGACTGGAATCCACGCGTCAGGGGTTAAATGGCCTTGCAAGGCAATAAAAAGTGGACGCAACAAAGCAGTAGTTAACCCTAAAAATGGTCTCACCCAATTCCCAAAATTTTGCAATTGTACCAGAGTAAGATGAGATGGAATGCACAGAGCTGGAACAAAAGGAGAAAAAGAAAATTGAAGCATCCGATGACCTAAATATAGAAAGGGAGGTTTTATTTGAACCTTCTTAGGGGCAATGACAAGTCCAGATTTAGCCAAGATTTTCTGTAAGGTTAGTACACAGTTAACAGGCAAAGGCTTTCCAGCTAGCAAGATATCATCCATAAAATGGTAAGCAAAGCATTTTTTGTCTTTGGCTGGATGAACTACAGCTACAAGAGCTGTAGCTAAAAGTTCTGTTTTATGAGATTCAGTTTCAGTGTTCTGACACAATTTAATCATTGGAGCAATGGTAGTCTCAGGTTTGGAATAAATTGCTTTCAGGGCTGTTTTGCAGTACTGATTAGCATTTTCACATGCCAATTGTTCCATCAGAACGTCAGCAGCAGTTTCATTTTGAGCCTTCTCAGGGAAAAACCCTCGGGTGAAACTGCTTTGCAACCCATTTTCTGTAACACTTCTTTTCAGCTCTTTGTAAACTGCAAATGGGACAGACTCATGGACTTGCTGATTTTGAGTGTTTTGGACCACGGGGCAGACAGCCATTAATGGCAATGCCTCCTGGACGTCCTCTGAATTTCAAGAGGCCAATGCAGACTGCACCATTTGCTGAAAAGCAGTCTGTGTTTGAGGCTGTTGAGGGTCCAAATTTTGCTGACTCTCAGAGCTCCACTGCCGTGAAGAATTATTATCAGACAGTGGTGGCTGAGGGTCTGGGGGGTACAGGATTGTTGCCTCAGGAATTATTAATTTTGGGGGGAACAAGAGAGGATTGGAAAACTCAGTAATATCTTTACAGCAGAGTTGCCAAGTGTGTAGTACTGATACTGGAGTGGTTGCAGCCCGATGCAAATTTTTCCCAATTTCTTGCCAATCATTGGGATTAAGAGACCCATCTGCAGGATACCAAGGGCATAACTTACCAATAATCTTAACCAGCTCCTCTACATCCTCTTTATAGACTTTAACTGTTTGCGTAGTCCTTGTCAACAAATTGCAAAGGTCAGATACCTGTTTTTTCTGTCCTGTTGAAAGAGAAGTCCCCATACTTAACTCGTTGATGTTGTGATTCAGGGTCAGCCTGTGGGTTCGGCAGTTGGGTCGGACGATTCAGAGGAGGAGGAGGGGGGTGTTGGAGAGCTTGCTGAGGGTGTTGGAGAGCTTGCTGATGAGAGCCCTCAGCCAGGCCCCTCCCATCTGGTTACGACGCAGACCCAGCTGTGTGAGCCTGACAGCGTGGATGAAGATGATCCACAGCTGGCCCTGTTCAAGGACGCCCGATGCAGGAGGCAGTCAATCAGGAGTAAACAGAGGAAGGCAATGGGGCACCTCGGAATGAGGCAGAGAGAAGCCACGCCCTGAACTGTTTAAAAGGGGAATGCGTGGGAGGGCTGGTTTGCTGAAGGCAACCGTTTGAATAGCTCGTTTCATGGTTCGTGTCTTGTTTTGCTTTTTTTTATGTTAATAAATTTGGCAGGCTTAGTTCCAGCCTCTTGCCGTTTGTAAAGGGGTTGTCCCTGCCTTTTCTGCAGGGCCGGTAGTAGGCTGGTACAGAACAGTTGATTCCTAAAACAGAATGAATAGTTGAACACGTTTGTTTAGCTCCTGCCAAGCGAAGGTAAGCCAGAAGTTACAGTTGGCCTCACAGCATCACGTCGGGGTCACCAGAAGAAGGGAAAGGAATTCAGACCTGGGTCGATAGAGAGCTCTGAACCAGCCAGGCAGCCTCGTCTCCACAAAAAACTTCCTGAGCAACTGCCCGCTGAACTTTTATTCACCTCCCAACATTACAAAATCTCATACAACATAGGATACATAGATAATTGGATACATAGTGAGAATTTCTCAGGTGCCTATGAGATCATACAAAAACAAGATACTAAAGATATATGTGAAAGCTCTATCATAGCGTTTCCCAAACCTCCCACATGCCAGCCTGCCTGTGAGCCAGGAGAGTATGCTCTTCACTGTAACCCACGTGGAGGCCAATTAAGGGGGTTTGGGAAACCTGAAGGCTGAGAAACCAAATTCTTGGGAGGCCAAATTCTGGCCGTTCCCACAGTAGTGCTTTTGACACAAGAAAGAAATGCACAGTACTTACTTTCTTCCTTACTCTTCTTTGTGACCAGTAATTCAAAATGGCTTAGGAGTACTCCAGAGCTAGCTGTACCACATTGCAGCACCTTTTGCTTGATATAAAATCTTTGATTTTTTTACATTTTGTTTTGAGGGAACCAAGTCATCTCTTTCTAGCATTACTTATATGTAGTTGAAACAGTTTCATTCATTTGCTCACAGTATTGTCATGAATTATTGTTAATCCATAGAAGACATGACCTATCTGCTTGCAAATAAATGTTAAAAACCTCAAATAACAGCTCAGTTGTGTTTGAGTGACATTTTAGTAAGTCAGTCTTTGTCTACAGAGTTTTGTTGAAAGTTCTCGTTCTCTGCTTGATTTGATTTCCTTCTCCCCTGCACCAAAGGAGAAACAGTCATAGAAGTTAGTGATGAAGCCTAAATCTTGGCTAAAGGTGTAATATAAGTTCTATATACTGTAGTCTCCATTCCAAAAGAATTCTGATCCTTGACATTTCAAAACTTGCAGATGAACAGATGTCTTGTTAGAAGATAGAGACAAGAAATTTGGAGTGACTTAAGGCAGCCATCTATGAGAAGACCAGTTATTACCTGAGCAATTAAGTTCATTTTTCTGTGATGCATTTATTTTCTTTTATGCAAGAGGTTAGCTGCCACTCTTAGCTTTTACTGCCTGTATTTGAGGGAAGGGATTATATTTGGGTTTAAGGTTTACCTCATACTCAGTTTCTTTTGAAGTCAGGAGTGGGAGTTTTAGCTGGATTGTTTGACAGGCATTTTTTTTCTCTATCACCTTAAAATAAGGGCTCATCACCCAAGTTAGAGTTTTTCTTAGAATCCTAGTTTGTTTACTTGGTATTTAAAGCCTATGTTTTTATTCTTTTAAGCATGTTGAGGCACTTCCCGCAACAGAAAATACAGAACTCTAGATTGGAAATAAAATTGTGGGGATTGGAAAAAAAATCTTTTTTTTGTAAAAGTTTTATTAATTTTTAAAAATCACAGTCTTTAGTGCTTAGTAAACAACATGTTGTCTGAGTTCAACTATTTAACATTAACTTCTTCAATATAAATCTGTTCAATACTACACAATCCAGTACTTTTCCCCTGATCCTCCTTTCTTCTCCATATTTTTTTCATTTCCCCCTCATTACACCGTTACAATTTTTGGTACTGTTAATGTATACAGAGTTAAATATAAGCATCTTCATCATATTTTACTAACATACAAGTAATATCAATTCATAAGTCAATAATGTCAGTTCATTAATATCCTGTTTTTTGTGCTCTTGTTAAGGCTTGATTTCCTATCAGTATTTGAAATATCTTTATCAGTTATGATTTTCTCAATATTAATTACATTTATATAGCTAAAAGTTTTATTCAAATCAATCCTCTTATCTTCATATTTCCCATATCAAAAAAAATGCTATCTTAATTCTAAATCATATCTTTCATTATAAAAGTCTAATTGTATCTAAGGGTCATCCGTTCTTTTAATCGTATTCAAACAAGTATTTAAACATACAATGCCCCCTCTAAAAGGTCAAATCTTCTGTTTTTTAAATATGACTCTTTCTTTCTTTCTTTGCCAAGTAGCTTTCCAAGCCAGAGCAATTTGATCACCCAGGAATTTTCTTTCTATTTTTGTAAAAATTGCTTGGCATCAGGAAGACAATTTAGGTAGGGTATTTTTTGGGGGGGGGAATTCAGCCCATTTATATTCCTTGAACAGCTTCCAGTTCCTTTCTCCCTCCATTTCTCTTTTCATTCCCTGTCTGCCAAGTTGTGACATTTCCCCTAACAGCTCTATATTCCATTTTTAAAAATTATCTTTTTTGCCATCAGATATATTTTGCAGACCTAAAGGGTAAAAGGTCTTTTGCATTTTCATTGTTATAGCTTAGTCTTGCAGTATTTTGTTTGTATATAGTCATTTATATTTCCCTTCTTTTATTTCTTCTGTCTCTAAATCCATTTCCTCTGTTTCATCTTCTGATTTCTGGTTTATTTGTTCATACTTTGTAGTCGTTATCTGGGAACTTTCTAGTTGTAGATTTAATTTGGAGATTTGCTTATTCATATTGTCTAAATTGTTTTTAGTCTCATTATGATTTCTTTTTATTTCCTCTTTGCATTCAACAATTGTTTGGTGAATTAGTTGTACCATAGAATATATTTCTTTCTGAAAGATGTTTGTTTTTTCTTGAGGCATCATTCCTGGAGATCCTCTAGTTAGTATCACCAGTCTCAGTAAGAGTAGATCAAAGTTTCCTCTAGTTTTCTAGTCTTTATATGTATCCTTTATAATCCAATAGATTCCAAAGTATAGATTCAGTCCTGAAAGCAATATTTTATAGTAATCCTTTGTCTCAGGTATCCAAAACTTGTCAATCAGGCAAGGTTATAATCCACAATGTTCGTAGTGTTCAAAATGTTCAACCTCTCTGAAAATAGCTCAAAAGTCTCTCCCAGCCAGGCGTAGTCCAAGGTCAAATTTTTCTTTCTCACCCACTAGCTCTTGAAGTTAAAAGTCCAAGTTCAGTAGGTATTTATAATTCAAGAAGGTCAGGGTGATAAGTGTGCCAAAATATTTTCCTTTACTGCCAGCTGTTCTCCCAAGCTAGGAATCATGAATTAGCCAGAAAGCAAATTATAGTGCTATACACAGATCCACCACTAGATGTCATTCAAAGTCCATTTTCCACTCTTAAAGGATTGATTTCTTATATTTCGCCTCAATGGGGTTTTTTTCAAAGAGAAAATCTTGACAGTTATCTCAGTTCTCGAATTTATCAAAACTGTAGCTTTATATTACTTCCACTTCAGTATTGTATGTTGCTGTCCCCCATAAAATTAAAATGCTACTTCCATTTACATTTGGAGGTTTTTAGCTTCTTGTTAGCCTTTCCCAGGAAATTCAGTTGTAAAATAGTAGAGAAAGGATCAATATTCTCACCCAGTTCCAAACATGCTGTTTACGATGTATTAATTAGTGCTTTTTTCTCATTCGGTTTGCAGCAGCTAATGGCCGGCCACAGGAATGTAGCTGGTCTTTCCCCTGCTGGTTTGGAGGGCTTTTCTTAGGTCGAACGGAAAGACCGCTGTCTCTCCGTGTTCAACAAGGCACCCCTCCTCTTCATTGCCTCTTCGGGGCGACTTTAGGCCCTTTTTAGGGGCCCCAGCAGGGCAAAATCAGGCACGGAAGGTAGAGCCCTGCCTTCCTGCGTCCCGTCCCACCGTGATGCAAACTGGAAGCTGGAAAAAAAATCTTAAAGGCACCATAAATAATACTTAGCACTGATCTTTTTTTCTTGTTCAATCATTCCTAACATATTAATTTCAGTAATTTAACAAGGTAGCCTATGTGTATTAAGACAATAGCTTACATCATTTAAACTTTCTGTTCCAAGTAAGAGAATATTTTAAGGCTTTGACTGCACAGAGGAATCTTGCCAAAGTCACCCAACTGAAATTGCTATACTCCCCCTCCATTTAATTTAATTTAATTTAATTTAACTATGGGACTTATATGCCACACTATCTCCTGAAGGACTCAGGGCGGCTAACAACAATAAAACAACAATAAAACAATAAATACAAGTATTAAAAGAAATTAAATTTACAAAGCCCCACTAAAAACCAATAAAAGTTAAAACAAAATTAAAACCCCCATCTTCAGTACAGGTCGGCCAGTTGTTAAAGGTATGTCTTTAGGTCGCAACGAAAGGACCAGAGATCTGGGGCCATCCAAAGTTCTTGGGGGAGCTGATTCCAGAGGGCAGGCGCCCCAACAGAGAAGGCCCTCCCCCTGGGGGTTGCTAGCCAACAGTGTCTGGCCGACGGCACCCTGAGGAGACCCTCTCTGTGTGAGTGCACAGGGCGATGGGAAGTCGTTCCTGGCAGCAGAGGGTCCTGTAAATATCCCGGGCCTAAGCCATGTAGGGTTTTATAGGGAAGAACCAGCACCTTGAACCTCACCCAAAGGGCAACCGGCAACCAATGCAGCCCATGCAGGAGGGTTGTAATATGGGAGTATCGGGATACTCCCATTGCAACCCGCGCAGCCGCATTCTGCACCAGCTGAAGCCTCTGGGTGGTCTTCAAGGGCAGCCCCATGTAGAGAGCGTTGCAGTAATCTATACGGGAGGTGACGAGTGCATGAGTGACCGTACGTAAGGCATCTCGGTCCAGATAGGGGCGCAACTGGCGCACCAGGCGAACCTGGGCAAATGCCCCCCTGGCCACGACTCCTATATGATGTTCTAAATTGAGTCGTGCATCCAGGAGGACGCCTAAGTTGCGCGCCCTATCAACGGGAGGCAACACCTCTCCCCCCATAACCAAAGATGGTAAATCTTGGACAACACGAGATGCCGATACGTAGAGCCACTTGGTCTTGGCCGGGTTGAGTTGGAGCCTGTTCTTCCCCATCCAGATTCGTACCGCTTCCAGGCAACGGGACATCACGTCGAGGGCATCACTGGGTTGGTTCGGAGTGGAGATGAAAAGCTGGGTATCATCAGCATATTGATGATACCTCACTCCGAAACCACGTATAATCTCACCCAGTGGCTTCATATAGATGTTGAACAGGAGGGGCGAGAGTACCGACCCCTGAGGCACCCCACAATCAAGGGGCCTCGGGGTTGACCTCTGTCCTCCTGCCAACACCGTCTGCGAACGGCCCGAGAGGTAGGAGGAGAACCACCATAGAACAGTGCCTCCCACGCCCAACCCCTGGAGACGTCGCAGCAAGATACCATGGTCGATGGTATCAAAAGCCGCTGAGAGATCTAATAGCAGGACAGAGGAATAACCCCTATCCCGAGCCCGCCAGAGATCATCCACCAGCGCAACCAGTGCCGTCTCCGTGCTGTACCCGGGCCTGAAACCTGATTGGTACGGATCCAGATACTCAGTTTCCTCCAGGACCAACAGGAGCTGCCGTGCCACCACGCTCTCAAGAAAGCGAAGGTTGGAGACAGGACGAAAATTATTTAAAATAGCTGGGTCCAGAGCAGGTTTCATTCAAATGTTATTGCTACTACAGTTCCAAGAATTTTATTAACTGATTTTCTATTTGGTTATGCTTTATTGGAAGGTTATTCAGTAACAAGAAGTGAGCAGTGAGAAAGATTTTCAAACTTTTGTTAAAAGAGTTATGGCTGTGATCCTAAATATACTTACTGTAATGGTATGTGGCACCAGGTTACCTGAAAGATCGCCTTTTTTCAAGAGTCTCTAGCAGTCCAACTCGATCTAGCAGAATGGGCATGCTGCAGATCCTGTCAGCCACCCATAAGGTGGTTTAGCCATAATTGTTATCAGCTGAGTTTAAGCATGTGTTAATTAGATCAATTCTTTTCCTATACTATTTTAGTCCATTGGGTACAGAAATTTCACCTAGTACTATAATTTTGAACAGTGTGAAATTTAAGAAAAGATTGGTATTTTATTATTGCATGATGAAGTAAACATAAAAGCGTCGTGATTTAGAGTCATTTAGATAGCATATATAGGTAGCATACATGATGTTACATATGAAGGACTTCACACACTAATTTAAAGTTTTCTTTTAATTTGAAAGCCTTGTAAATGTGAAGGTCAGTATTCTATCCTGTCTTCCTCTGTTACAGGCAGTTATTGAAAATCTGGAGTTTCAAGAAGAGACAAAAGAAGAATCAGATGAGGAGGAAGAAGATGATGAAGAGTCTGGTCGGTTACGTTTCAAAACTGAACGGAAAGAAGGGACAATTATTAGGCTATCAGACGTAACAAGGGAGCGGAGAAACATTCCAGAAACTTTGGGTAAGACTTTTGAGAAATAGTTAGAAAACTAGATTCTTTTTTGGGTACAACAGCAAACTAACATATTACATGCAGAATTTTTTATGAAAATCACTGAATAATAATATAAACATTAAATAATATGAATCATTGTGCACAAGGCGTGAATTATAAGCACAATGAGGATGAAAAGTAAAATGTATGAAGTAAAAACAATGGTAATATGCAGTTCAAGAGCACCTTTATAGTGTTAAACTGTGTATGGCTAGTTGTCGGCTTACGTCCATTGGTTCAACAACAGTTACAGTGCTGAAAAACTGGATGTACAATTGGTCCTCAAAGTTCCAGCCATTATACTATCCCTGTGGACATGTGCTTGTGGTCTAGGCACCCAGGTGGCCGGCTTGCAAATATGACTTTACAGGGAGCTGTGGTCATGTAATTGCCATTTGTGACATTCCAAAGCAAATTCACTGGGGAAGCAAGCAAGGGAGTGTCACAGGTTGCTCTGGTAATTCACTCCTGCTTTTTGTCCTGCCTGTAGCACTGTGTGGCCTATGCTGGCCCTCTCCTGCCCTCCCCTGACTTCCGTATGGCAACCCTTGCATTCCTTACCTGGGACCCTCACTTCTTCCCAGTTGTTAAGCTGCACATCTTGGGGTTACAGCAGCAACCAGGACTGCCAGGATTGTCATTGCTAAGTAATGTGACATCACATGATTTCATGCTTTATGACCGCATCACTTAGCAACTGCAATTTTGCTCCCAATTGTTGTAACCTGAGGACTACCTGTATTCAAGATGGGAAGTTGTTAAAGGTCTTGCGGCAGTGTTATTTTTAGTTATTTATTCAACTTATATGCCACCCATTTCACCTGGAGGTGATGCTAGGCTAGAGGTCTCCAACCTTTCTCGGTTGGTGGACCAGAGGGAAAGGGAGGGGGAAGCATTTTACGTGTGCGCACACAAATACACACACAAACGAGGCCATGAGCACATGTGATGCAAACAGGGAGGTGGTAGTGCCCGTGTGACACTTGCTAGCACCGCCCCATTTTTGCTGCGCGAGGGCTAACTGCACTGTTTCACGTTTTTTGCGGCACCGCATATGCATAGCGGTGGTGCCCCGTTTTTGCTGTGCGGTGCCCTGTTTGCATAGCGGCGGTGGCACTAGTGAGGGTGAGTGCGGCACACACATTTGTGTGCACTGGCCAGGCTGTTCTGCGGCCTGGTGGCCAGGAGGCCACGGCCCAGTAGTGGGCCGCAGACCGCAGGTTGGGGACCCCTGCTCTAGGCAGCTTACAATAATTAAAAACCAATAAACATTAAACCTTCAAAGCTATAAATACAGTAGTAACATCAAACTAGCTTAAAATTTACAAAGATGAGAAGGAAGGGAGCAAGGTGCACATGGGGGGGGGAGGTGGGGTCTTATCTTAGATGTGCTCCCATTTGGACCCTAGGCCAGATGGCAGAACCAGATCTTCACACCCTTTTGGAAGGCCAAAAGGGGGGGGTGCAAATCTCACACCTGGGTGGGGTGGAGATGTTCCAAAGGGCAGGAGCCATGGAAGAAAAGGCTCTTTTCCTTGAGCCTGCCAGCCAGAATTCCTTAACAGAGGGTCCGCAGCAGGCCCCTTCTGCTAACAAAGTGGGGCAGAAAAGTCCCATTGGGGTAAGACATCTCCTCAGATAGCCTGAACCTATGCCATGAAGGGCTTTAATAGGGTTATATATGTAAAATAATATAATCTGGTAAATTTGGATATGCCTTATTCTTCCTAATATGGGAATAAACATGTTAAGGTGTCACATAGTGTCTGCTCAGCTTCACAGTCAAATCAGCATTTCTGGAAGGATTGGCTGATTAAAGATGATACTGAAAGAAATCTCAGTTTAATGTCATAGCAAGGTGGAATCAGGTTTACTAATGAATTAGTTAGAATCTCACAATCTCACAATTAGTTAGAATCTACACACAAATAGGACTTATTTGAAGTGTCCTGTGTGAGATCATCCATCACCATGGACTGAGATATCATCAGTATGCTGATGATACTCAGCTGTATGTCTCAGCCCGTGGTGAGTTAAGCGATGCTGTTACCTCCCTCTCGCAGTGCCTGAAGGCTGTTAGGGGCTGGATGGGGAGCAACGGGTTGAAACTGAACCCTGGCAAGACCGAGTGGCTCTTGGTTTGGGGTTCTTTGGCCCATGGAGAATTGCCACCTTTGGTCTTGGATGGGGTAGTACTGCATAATCTGGGGGTACTCCTGGACTCGTGACTACTGTTCGAAGAGCAAGTGTCAGTCGTGGCCAGGAGGGCCTTTGTGCAACTGTGGATTGTGTGCCAGTTATGCCCTTTCCTGGACCAGCGATCCCTACTCACAGTCACTCATGCCTTAGTCACCTCCTGTCTTGACTATTGCAATGCGGTCTACATGGGGCTTCCCATGAAGAGCATCCAGAAGCTCCAGTTGGTGCAAAATGCAGGAACCCACAAGATTTTGTGCACGTGTCACCTCTCCTGCAAGAGCTGCATTGTTTGCCGATTTGCTTCTGGGTGCAATTCAAGGTACTGGTTGTCACCTGACTTGGGACCAGGTTATCTGAAAGACCGTCTTCTCCTAGTCACATCTACTTGACCCACTAGAGCGGGGAGGCAAGGAATGTTGCAGGTCCTGTCCCCTAAGGATATACATCTGGCGGGACCCAGAAGAAGGGCCTTCTCAGTGGTGGCTTGAAGGGGAAAGAAATTCAGACCCGGGTCAATAGAGAGCTCTGAACCAGCCAGGCAGCCTCGTCTCCATAAAAACCTCCCGAGCAACTGCCCGCTGAACTTTTATTCACCTCCAACATTACAAAATCTCATACAACATAGGATACATAATTGGATACATAGTGAGAACTACTCAGGTGCTTATGAGATCATTACAAAAACAAGATACTAAAGATATATGTGAAAGCTCTATCATAGCGTTTCCCAAACCTCCCACATGCCAGCCTGCCTGTGAGCCAGGAGAGTATGCTCTTCACTGTAACTCACGTGGACGCCAATTAAGGGGGTTTGGGAAAGCTGAAGGCTGAGAAACCAAATTCTTGGGAGGCCAAATTCTGGCCGTTCCCACAGTGGCTCTCTGGAACATCATTCCCCCAGAGATTAGACTGGCCCCCACTGTAACACTCTTTCGGAAGGCACTGAAGACCTGGTTTTGCCAGTGGGCCTGGGGAACCCAGAGTGGGATGGACCCCATTAAATGGCTAGTTTGAATGTGTGTTGTCATGGGGGTGGGGGTTATTATTTTATTATTTTTCTTCTTGTTATTTTTTATTCTTTTTATATGGTGTTTTATATCCGTGTAAGTCACTTGAGTCGTTATGTGCGAGTAGGCGGCAATATAAATTTTCTAAATAAAAAAAATTTAAGATATGTTATAATTTTCTAACAGAACATGTTGCTGTGAAACTCTCAGAAGTACATTTCTTCTGTCATATTAAAGACATGGATGTTTCATTGTCTGGTGTGATGTCTCATGCAAAAGTAATGTACTGTAGGTGTTTCAGGTCTTGTGGATAGTCTCTTGAAGAAATTCTGCTGTTTTAAAGACTGATGTAATAATTCTGTGAATTATAATTTTCCTGTATGTATCTGTTTCTAAAGTACATATTAAATAGCAAATGTATTCCATTGTCTTGTTTCAAAGATATGTCTGAGATAGGTTCTCAGCTAATTAAGCTCCATGAACTTTGTTTTAGATTAATGAGGGATATAGAATTTATGGTTTTCTGGGTGTTGTGGGACTCTAACTCAGGGCTTTTCAACCTTTTCAGAGATTGTACCACTTTTAGGACATGACAATATTTGAGTACCACCAGTGTTTAGCAGGTGTCAGAAACTTGATGACTAAAAAAAAGGGGGGGGGGATTTTGGGTTTTACTGATTAGATTCATTTGTTGTTATACAAATGGCTAGTTTATAATATTATGGAAAAGTAAAAAGTTGAGGTTCAGTGTTAATGCTTCCTTCTACTGCAGCAGACAAAGTCAGAAATCAATGCCTTTTCTTTTTCCCTTCTCCCCCTCACTCTTTTCCTTTTTTCTTTCACCCTTCCTTTGCAAAAGCCCCTCGCTCTCTCTCACACACACTTCTCCCAGAAAACCTTTCCTCTGTCTCTCTCATACACTTCTCCCAGAAAGCCTTTCCTCTGCTGGTCTCTCACACTTCTCCCAGAAAGTCTTTCCTCTGTCTCTCTCACACATAATTCTCCCAGAAAGCCTTCCTCTGCTGGTCT
>JAKJMR010016973.1:2220-28059 GCA_024449315.1 Daboia siamensis
ATAATAATAATAATAATAATAATAATAATAATAATAATAATAATAATAATAATAATAATAATAATAGTTATGGGTTCCTGGCTATTTTCCTTCATGACCAGAGGCTAGCTCGCCTGACCAATAACCAGCCAAGACAAAGTGAAGACCTTTTGTTTTGTTTATTGCAATAAGCGGAGAGAGAAGCTATCAAAGCTTGGTTCTCTCCAAAGTTCCATCCCAAAATATTCCCTTCTTTATACAACCCTGTCCCAGCCACCAAATCCCTCCTCTTTCCCCTTTGGCTGAGGTACTATGAGGTTACACTCTTTCCGACCCCCTCTTACCTATTTCTGGCTACATACTAAATCATACATTGCATGTACATTTATAATATGAAATATTAGACATATTCAGTTATTGGTTTTTGAATTCTGGGCCCCTTAGAACAATAGGTTATTTCCTGTTTTTCAGTTTAGTTAAGTTTTCCTGGCTAGCCATCTTCTCTTATAGATGTTTTTATAGCTTGTCTTCTTCCTTTCCCACTCTAAGACCCAGCTCTCTCATTTTCATTTTTTTCTCATTTTCATTTTTTTCTCATTTTTCTTTTTTAATCCACTCATGGAAAAAGAAACTGATGCTATTGTGATCTGTAAAACATGTTCCATGTATATGCATATGCCCATAGAAGATCCAAACTATAAATGTGCCAAATGTAAACTAATTGTGTTATTAAAGAAAAAGTAAAAGGTCTAGAGGTAACTCTGGCCACTTTGAAACTCAACCTACAAAATGAGAAACCCGAAACCTTGCAAGAATAATGTGCCCAAATTAAACATAATAATGATCAAACAACTTCTAAAAGAATTGATCCCTTAGAAGAAGAAGACATATGGAAACCTGTCACTCATAGAAAAAAAACACAAACTTAGAACAGAAGTCCTGACCAACCCAACCCACTTTGATGTAGCTCCACTGGTGCTGAGCAATCGATTTCACAGACTGTCCCTGGAAAAAAACATGCAAACACCTAGAAAAGAAACATCATCAAATGTCCCTAAAATAGTAACAACAAGTGTGATAGATAGATGGATAAATAGATAGAAAAATACTACAAAACACCCTAGAAAAAAAAGGTGAGTGTTGGTAATAGGAGATTCAAATCTCAAGGGAACAGAATCAGCCATCTGTAGACTAGACAGTCAATCCAGAGAGGTATGTTTTTTTTTTTTTTATTGAAAAGTTTTTCAGTACATTTTAATTATTACATCCCATCCCCCAACCCTTTCCTCCCTTCCCAACCCTATCCCACCCTCTCACCCTCCCCTTCCCCCCTCCCCCCTCCCCGACTTCCCAGAGCTAGATACAAGGTATAAAAATAAAGTAACCAATCATAAACTCCCATATACTAACAACAATAAACTATTAAATCTCTCGCACTTTAGCTCTTATAAGTTGACTACAAGCAATATACTTATTCAAATGCTAGATGAAACTTTTTAGTCCCGTATTTATTCTGGATGTAATCAATCCATTTCTTCCACTCCACAATATATCGTTGTTGCGAATGGTCTTTCAAATATGCTGGAATCTTCGCCATTTCCGCCAGGTTGGAAACTTTTAAGGTCCATTCCTCTATAGTCGGCAGTTCTTCCTTCTTCCAGTATTGCCCTATTAAAAGTCTCGCTGCCGTAATTAAGTTCAACATCAGATTAATGTCCAGCACAGTAGTATCAGTAATAATGCCCAATAAAAACAACTGCGGACAAAACTTTATCCTTTTCTTGAATATCTTCTGCATATTCCACCAAATTTTAATCCAAAATGCTTTGATCTTTTTACAAGTCCACCATATATGAAAGTACGTTGCATCTTCACCGCCACATCTCCAACATTTAGGCTGATAATTCGGATACATACTTGCTAACTTTTTAGGATCTAAATGCCACCTATAAAACATTTTATAAAAATTCTCTCTTAAGTTTTGAGCTTGCGTAAATTTCACATTTCTCACCCAGATCTTTTCCCAAGTGTCCATTGTGATAACTTCCTGAATATTCTGTGCCCATTTTATCATACAGTCCTTAACAATTTCTGTTTCTGAGTCAATCTCTATCAATGCAAGATATATCCGTTTGATATGCGCTGGTCCCTGATTTCTAATTTGCTTTACCAAATTTTCATCATCCATTAAAAAACCAATTTTCTGATCCTCTTTCCACCTGGCTTGTAATTGTCCATATTGAAACCAAGTTTGTACAATCTTTTTTTCTCGTAAAAGGTTATATGACTTCAAACACCACACATTCCTCTCCAAACTCAAAATTTCCTTATATGTAATCACATCATGTTTAAATCCAACATTTATATTCTCTATTGCGTGTTTGGGTATTGCCCATAACGGTATCTTATAATTTAACTTTTGTCTGTGCTTTTTCCAAACTCGCAACAAAGCATATCTCAAAATATGCCTTTTAAACACATTGTCTACCTTTTTGTCATACAATAAATATGCATGCCAACCAAATAACAAATCATGCCCTTCAAGATTTAATAGTCTCCCCTGTGTCAAATTAATCCAATCACTTATAGCTGATAATGCAGCAGCTTCATAATATAATTTAAAATTGGGCATTCTTAGACCACCTCTTTCACGCGTATCCTGCATAATTTTAAATTTAACCCGTGGCCTTTTCCCTGCCCAAACAAATTTATTAATACCCTTCTGCCATTCCTCCAAATTTGAATCCTTTTTGAGAATGGGTATCATTTGAAACAAAAATAAAAATTTTGGCAGAACATTCATTTTTACTGCTGCAATTCTTCCCAATAATGACAATTGTAATTTTTTCCAACTATCCAATTCTTTTTGCACTTTGTTCCATAACTTTTCATAATTATTTTTATATAATTTAACATTTGAGGGTGTTAAATATACCCCCAAATATTTAACCCTTTCAACAATTTCAAATCCAGTTAACCTTTCTAAAGCTACCTTTTGTAATACTGTCATATTTTTAGATAAGATTTTAGTTTTTTGTATGTTAATCTTAAATCCAGAAACTTTCCCATATTGCGATATTAACTCCATCGATTCCATAACAGAATTTTCTGGGTGTGTCAACGTAATAACCAGATCATCCGCAAACGCCCTCAATTTATAATCCTGATCTCTTATTTGAATTCCCTTAATTGTTTCCGAATTCCGTATTTTAATCAGTAATATCTCCAACGTTAAGACAAATAATAAAGGTGATAACGGGCAACCCTGCCTCGTACCCTTTTCAATATTACACATTTCAGTCAAACTATTATTAACAATTATTCGAGCTGTTTGCTTCTGATATAATGCCCTGATTGGTTGTAAAAATTCATCCCCAAAATTCATTTTATCTAATACTTTCAGCAAAAATTTCCAATCCAATTGATCAAAGGCTTTTTCAGCATCCAAAAAGATCAATGCTGCAGAGATCTGGTTATTCCTTTCCAGAAATTCCAACAAATCAACTATATGTCTCACATTATTTTTCATTTGTCTACCACTTATAAACCCAGTTTGATCACCATGAATTACCTGTTGCAATACCCTCATCAGTCTTCCCTCTTTTGCAACTACGCACTTTCACTTTCAAAGTCTTCAATGTGGATTGAGCCAAAGATCAAAAGTTCACTTACTCCTTATTCTCTTGCATTGCTCTGCCTGCTTTCATTATCTTCCAAAGTCCATTCTTGTAAGCAGGGATGGTTGCGTTCGCCTTGTCTGCTCCAAAAAAAAAACGGAGCAGACACGCTGCGCAGCCCGGAGAAATCCAAGCTTCGGGGGGGCTCAATCCTTCAGCCGCCAGAACTTTAAGCCCTGGCGGCCCCAGAGAGCCCTTCCCCTACTTGGATACTCACCCCCTACTCTTCTCCCGAGGAGGGGGCTTCCGAACTGCCGAAACAGCTGATCGGCGCTGTTTTCGGCGGTTCTACAAAGCCGCGAAGCTGACAAGCTAAAAGCAGCTGTCGGCGGCGGCGCCTTGCCACCCGGAAGTCCCATCCAGAGAGGTATGTTGTCTCCCTGGAGCAAAAATCAAAGATGTGGCTGAGAACCTAACCAAAATAATAAAACCCACAGATTACTACCCTTTTCTACTACTACACATAGGGACGAATAAATGAAAATGGACCTGAAAACAATATTAAGTGATTATGAACAGCTAGGCAAGAAAGTCAAGGACTTAGGCGCACAAGTACTGGCAATGAAAGGTCAACATCCAGTAAGAGAACAAAGGATTCTAGAAGTGAACCATTGGCGAAAGATTTGGTGTCATCAAAAGAACTTTGGATTCCTGGACCATGGTCTGCACTATTTCCATGATGAACTTTTGGCAAGGGATGGGCTGCACCTCACAAAAACTGGGAAGAATGTTTTCGGAAAATGCCTGGCTCAACTTATCAGGAAAGCTTTAAACTAAAACTGAGGGGATCCCAATCTTTAGGATCTCCAGGACCTAATTACAAGCAAAGACCCCTAGAAAATAAATCAAATAATAAGGTAAGGAGGGATGGGAAGGAAGCCAAACCCAAACACCAAATAGAAAACATAGGAAGCATACCCAGAATCAAACATAAAGTTCTCAAATGCCTATATACAAATGCACAAAGTTTGGGGAACAAACAGGGTAACTAGAATTATTAATACATGTTGGTAGATATGATATAATTGTAATTACTGAAACTTGGTGGGATGAAGCCCATGAGTGGCACATACTGATAGAAGGATACAAACTGTTAAAAAAACAGACCCCACAAAACAGGAGGTGAAGTTGCACTATATGTAAAAGACCATTACAGTGCTACAGAAATGCATGAGACCAAAGATGAAAACCTCCTAGAATGCATATGGGTCAATATAAAAGAAAAAAAAAAGAATGCCATTCCCAGAGGTGCATATTACAAGCCACCCAACCAAGCAGAAAAAAATAGATGTATTTTTTGCTAACCAATTAATAAATATATGTAGGAAACAGAGGTTGAGACTCTAGAAAAAGTGTAGAAAAGAGCAACAAAGATGATTAGGGGACTGGAGACTAAAATATATTGCTGTGCAGGTTCTGAGGTTTTGCTTAAAAAAATACAGGAAATCAGAAGTTGCCTTCAAGCTTTACGTTTTTATTCAGCTGAACAAAGATGGGCTTCTCTAAAAAAAAGAGAAAAGGCCCCAAATATTAGAAAATACTTGTTTTTATACCTTCTTTGATTACATAAGTAATTCACCCAGCAAAGCTGACACACATAAGATAAAGACTTGGCCCTTTAAGGCTGGCACACTGTAGATAAGAAGGAAGAAAGCAGAAGTAGCAAAAATGTTCCCTTTTGGGTGTTCTCCCAAGACACCATATGTTCCTGAGTGGGTTAGGATATTGGGTGTTTTCTTTGTTGTCCTTTTATGACAAATGGCTAGCTCAGCAATTCTTGAAGTTGAAGTCCATGAGTCAAGGTCTTCTGCTTGAGCAGGGGTTGGACTAGATGACCTACAAAGTCCCTTCCAACTCTGTTATTCTGATTCTCATCCATATAGATTTTGAGGCACATATCCCTTTGGAATGAAGTGCACCAGTTTCCAGTACATTACCTATGACTGCAGTCTAAGTCAATAATGTGTACAATATGAAATATGAGTTACTTTAGTTCATTATCTTGAAATCCAAAGATTTCTCAAAAATTCTTATTTCAGTTGTTGAAACTAGCCAGCTCATAGGAACCAATTCATTAAATCACCATATTTTAGCATCCTTGCAGGAAGATGAGATATAGATGTTAAGTATAGTATTTCCAAACCGAATATGAAGTAGTCCTATTTTTTTTCAGAAATGTCACGTTGTAAAAACTGTTTATAATTTGAGGATGTCAAAGAGTTTTATTATATCATTAATATCATTTCATCTGAATAACAATACTCCATCGAACTACTCATTGGAAATATTTGTAACATCTGCCCTATGTGGACATTTTATTGCTGCATGGTCTGTCTCCATTACTCTGGAGCTGATCTGTATGCCCTCAGGGGGGCTTCTCCCTCCTGGGCACAACCAACCGCCTGTTTCCACACTTCCCTTAATGACGAGCCCAATTGTTGGGACTCCGAGAGGTGGCTGGGTTTAGATAGGGGCCTTGAGTTGAGACACGCTAAAAGGCCCCTTATACATTTTTTAGCCGGTTATTTTAAAAGATTAGGGAGGGGGAGGGGTAGGAGGGTGGGGAGGGAATCATTAACCGGCACTCAGTCTGGGCCTGTTAGGGGTCCTGACGGGACGGGGTTGGGGGAGGTGGTTGCTGGTTCTGTGAATGTTGGGGTGGAGCTTCAAATCCCCATGATGATAGGGAATGGCAGCAGGTGGTTGCACGGAGGGCCATATCAACATCTGGGATCGCGCCCCCGCTGTCTCCGAGCGGTGGCGCGCTCCGACCCTCCGGTTAGCACCCTTTTGCCTGGGGATGAGGGTGATCAGGTCCCTGAGCTTAGGCTGGTTTATTTTAATGCCAGATCCATCGTTAACAAGGCTACCCTCATTCATGATTTGATTGAGGAGGAATCTGCAGATCTGGTGTGCATTACGGAGACTTGGTTGGGCTCGGAGGGAGGGGTTCCTCTGACCGAGTTATGCCCTCCAGGTTTCCGTGTGTTACACCAGCCACGGGCTCAGGGCAGGGGTGGTGGGGTGGCGGTGGTTGTCCGGGAGACTTTATGCCCGCGGGAGACCACCATTGTCCAGATGGCCGGGAGTGAATCCCTCCTCCTGAGATGTGGTCCTCAGGCTCAGTTGGGCTTGTTGCTCACATACCTGGGGCCCAGCTATGTGGCAACAGCCCTGCCCGAGCTGCTCGACACTCTCTCAGGGTTGGCGGTGGAGTTCCCCAGGCTTATAGTTCTGGGTGACTTCAACCTGCCTTCACTGGGAGGGTCGTCTGAGTTAGCTCGGGAGTTCATGGCCTCCATGACGGCCATGGGCCTGACCCAAGTTATTGAGGGCCCGACTCATGTGGGGGATCATACTCTCGACCTGGTGTTCCTGTCTGGACAGTGGTTGGATGATCTGGGAGGGGGTTCACCAACCATTGTTCCCGTCATGGTCAGATCATTATCTCCTGCGGCTGGTCTTCCGTTATGCCACCCCCCGCCGCTGGGCTGTGGAACTGACCAGGTGGTTCCACCCCAGGCGCCTAATGGACCCTGAACGGTTCCAGATGGCGCTAGGGTCTATACCCATCACCCTTACCCACAGCCCAGTCAATGCCCTGGTGGATGCCTGGGAAATGGCGGCCACCGGGGCACTTGACTGTGTTGTACCCTTGCAACCTCTGACCTGGCACAGATCCCATTGGGCTCCATGGTTCTCTGCGGAGCTCCAGGAGATGAAATGTCGGAGACGGGGTCTAGAGAGTCAGGAGGTGAGGGAGGATCCCTTATGGGGATGAGCTGAGGAGTTTAGTCATCATCTGGCGGACAAAATCGCTCAGATCCGGACTGGTCTGGACTCTGACTGAGCAGAATCTGATGTGGAGGAATCGGATGGTCTTGAGCATGTTATCTGGACTGAGTTAGATCCTGTTTCCCCTGATGATGTGGACAGGATCATGGGGAGGCTGAGCACCACCACCTGTTTGTTGGATCCGTGCCCCTCCTGGCTAGTTTATGCGGCCCGGGAGGAGACACGAGGCTGGTTCCAGGCAGTAATAACTGCTTCTTTGAAAGAGGGTGTCTTCCCTGCCGCCTTGAAGGAGGCGGTGGTGAGACCCCTCCTCAAAAAGCCTGCCCTGCACCCGGTTGTTTTAAATAACTATCGTCCAGTCTCCAACCTTCGCTTTTTGTTGAGAGTGTCGTGGCGCATCAGTTTCCTCTGTTCCTGGAGGAAACCGATTATCTGGACCCATACCAATCGGGCTTCAGGCCTGGATACAGCACGGAGACGGCATTGGTCGCGCTGGTGAATGATCTCTGGATGGCTCGGGACAGGGGTTGTTCCTCTGTCCTGTTCCTATTAGATCTCTCAGCGGCTTTTGATACCATCGACCATGGTATCCTGCTGCGGTGTCTCAGGAGGTTAAGAGTGGGAGGCACCGTTTTACGGTGGTTCTCCTCCTATCTCCTGGGCCGTTCGCAGTCGGTGTTGACAGGAGGGCAGAGATCTGCCCCGAGGCCTCTCATTTGTGGGGTTCCTCAGGGGTCGGTTCTCTCGCCCCTTCTGTTCAACATCTATATGAAGCTGCTGGGTGAGATCATTCGTGGTTTCGGGGTGGGGTATCATCAGTACGCTGATGATACCCAACTTTTTCTTTCCACCCCGAACCAACCTAGCGATGCCCTCGCTGTGATGTCCCGTTGCCTGGAGGTGGTCTGGGTCTGGATGGGGAGAAACAGGCTTCGTCTCATTCCGGCCAAAACTAGTCGGGTCAACCAGACTATTCCATCTCTAACAATGGGGGGTGAGGTGTTACCCCCCATTGATAGGGCTCGCAACTTGGGCGTCCTCCTCATGATTCAATTTTGAAGATCATATAGGAGCCGTGACCAGGGGGGCTTTTGCCCAGGTTCGCCTGGTGCGCCAGTTGCAACCCTATCTGGACCGAGATGCTCTACACACAGTCACTCATGCGCTCGTGACCTCCCGTTTAGACTACTGCAATGCTCTCTACATGGGGCTGCCCTTGAGGACCACTCAGAGGCTTCAGCTCTGCAGAATGCGGCCGCGCGAGTTGTGATGGGGGTTTCCCAATACTCCCATGTAACGCCTCTACTCCGCGAGCTGCATTGGCTCCCGGTTGCCCTTCGGGTGAGATTCAAGGTGCTGGTGATGACCTATAAAGCCCTAAATGGCTTGGGTCCAGGATATCTGAGGGAACACCTGCTGCCGGCTTCAAGCTCCCTTCGTCCAGTGCGCTCCCACAGGGAGGGTCTTCTCAGGGTTCCACCGGTAAGAGATTGCCGGCGGACCACACCCAAGGATAGGGCCTTCTCAGTGGGTGCGCCTGCCCTTTGGAACCAGCTGCCAGTGGAGCTGAGGACTGCCCCCAACCTCCGTTCATTCGCCGGGACCTGAAGACCTGGGTCTTCGAGCTCTCTGGCCCAGGCTGAGAATTTTAATTTTAATTTAGTTTTAATCTTAATTTTAACTGGGGTTTTACCAATGAAGGGACTAATATAAGTTTTTTAATCTGTTTTTAACTTTTGTATCTGTATTTTTTAATCACCCTGTAAACCGCCCTGAGTCCTTCGGGAAAGGGTGGTATATAAATGTAATAAAATAAATAAATAAATAAAAAATAAATATCCATTTTTACGTGAACTGACCTTCTTTTTGTAAAGCTTTGTATAACTTTGTAAATCAGAGCAGAATTATTGCTTAGATTTTATTCTTTCCTGAAAGTTACAATGCAAACCACAGCTATGAAATTTAAGATATATTTCTATATTAGGAAATGTGTATTTTCTTAATATATGCATATATAAATATATTAAGAAAAATCAAGTCTTGCAATGTATACTGGAGGAAATATATACAGAAACATGCACGTTAGTGAAAGAGTTATATAAAATCTATATATTAGGAGAAATTGCCCAGGAAAATAAATGCACATTTTCTGATTTATTTGCTCTTTATTTGTAAAATGATGCAAAAATTTGATGGAACAAATTTTATTCTGTGATCTGTAGATGAGATTAATAAATCTGTAGAAAGTCTAGTCCTTTCTACAAATATTGCTGCTAAATTTGGGCATAATCAGGAAACAAAAACCGTCTTTGGATAACATAGACAATGATGGAAGGACACCATCTGTCTTCTGAAGTTAGCCAAAGAGATAAAATTAAACTTCATAATGTCACTCCGGACACTATGGGTAATGGTGGATGCCCATTGTTCACCAAGGCATAGAAATAGAGCTGTGATGTCAACAGCAATAGATAAATCCATGTTCCCATTTTAACATTGTCATTCCCACCAAGACTCCAGTGACATGTGCAGCTCTGACCTTTTATTTTCAAGAAGCTCTTGAAAGAAAAAGGAAAGCAAAACTGACGCAATGCAGAAAATAAATTATAATTTATTCCTGATATTTTTTACTAAAACCAATTCAAGCTTCTTTCAACAGGAAATTAAAGCCATTGAAAAACTTTAAGTATTCCTCTCAAAATGATGTTTGTTTGAAACAAATAGCAGCCAATAAACAGAGCCTGCAAAGGTTTATTCAGACTTGAAGCATAACATTTGCAGAGCAAAGAGTAGCATTAGAACAATGAGCTGACCTTGGCAAGCAGTGCAAATTTCAAAAACAGTCTATTCTATTACAAATGATGACTTTGCAAAACAGTTAATGTGATACGAAGACAATGTTAGACAGAATATGAAGGATCATTCATCATGTTAAAGAAAACATACAAAGTCATTTAATCAGATAAATATTTTTATTTTTCATAATTCACAAAATAAGAAATATATATGCCATTTCTTTCATGAATGAATACTGTACAAGAGAGAGCAAGATAACTAATAGACATGAGGATTCAAATAGCACTATTATAACTAGAAGCAACATTTATAGTGGGGGAAGTGTTAGGTCTGGATTTTCTCCTCTGCTCATTTCTGGAAGTCTTTTCGTCTTCATAGAGGCCAAGCAACTGCCCATTTGTTACTAATTATTAACATGTTGTTTTGCCTGAATCTGTTTCTTATCTGGTTCATACTGTAATTGCATTTCAACAGTGATCCTGCATGTTGGTTCAGTACTGCAGAAGAAAAAACAGAACTGAGTTTCCTCAGCACATTACAAATGAAAAAAAAAAGACTTAATTGGTTAGCTACAATTTTAAACCTTATGGGCAGACTGCACTGTATTGTTCAATAATAAGCATTTACAATTATGTAAAATGTAATTATAAAACCAATTGCTTATTTGTGGATGTGGATTAAACATATCCTTTTTCAGGGTACACAGAACTTGCTACTAGTCAAACATCTCTTAACTACTTCCAGTACAAATCATTAAACAAGTACAACATACCACTTGAGTTAATTAAAACCTACTTGCAAAATAAATAAATAAATAAATAGATGCCCAATTCTGGTAAAATTCTTCCTTTGGCATCTGGCATTACAAATAAATAGTTATGACAGACTTCCTTTCCAGTATCATTCTATCTTAATTAATAAACAGAATTCATACAACAACCAGTATATACCAGCCTGTATTATTTGTTTGTGTAGTTTACTCATCATATCCCATGGTGAGATTCAGCTGGTTCATACCACTTTGGCAGAACCGGTAGCTAATTTTTTGTTGCCTAGGCCCAGAATGTACTTCTGGAAGTGGCATTCACACAGAGAACCAGTTATTCACATATTTAAATCCCACCACTGATCATATCTACACTTAGCTCTAGATTGATAGTAGGAAATTGCAATAGCAGTAAGGATAGTGCAGATATAGAGTAGACCAACTCCATTAAAACAAATCAAAAGATATTTCCTCTTTCTCTACCACTTATTTGCAAATCTGATAAAATATGCCTGCAATATATCTGACCAATCTTTGCATTTGCTGGAACTATAAATCACTTTAGTTTGCTTCTAGTAAGAACTTGCTAAATCAAAATAAAGTGACTATAGTAATATATTCAATGATTTTTAACAGTTTTATTAAAGTGTCATTCACTTTTTTGAAAGTGCATACTTCTGTAAACTGTCTTCCATATTTGGTAAACAAAATCAAATAAATAATAAATGACCATGATTCAAAAACCTGTCTGATTTTAAAGAAGAACAACTGAAGGAGGCTGCTGTGCTTGGTTTATCTTGAAAAGGCAAGTGGACAAGTGGAGCATTAAAAGCAGCACTTCATGCACAAAAACTTAATTGTGGGCATATTTTCCAATTGCTGTTTACCCAATTGTAAATAAAATGAAGGAAAGAAAGACAGTCATATTACCTTAATACTGAATTTATTGACTAAAGAAAACAATCCTTGTTTAAGCCCCAATATTTGTAACAGAATACAAAATATTATTTTTATATTTCTACTGTTTATTTCATGAAAAATGGGCCGGTGTACCTTCATATCCCTATTGTACTCCAGGGAATTAAGCAGAACCAACTTGAGTTTCCTTTCAAAGCTTTCTTTGTTTCCCAGGTTTAAACATATTTTTGTAACTGTCAAAAGTCCAAGGTCATCACCAGGACTTTCTGCCTTTGCAATTCTCACTTTCACAATTTTTAAAATGTTGCTGGTTTTTTTCAAAAAAACCCTGTTCATTATTTTTATATATTTTTAACTGAAGCTGGTACAAATCAATTAAATTAATATAACATGCATTTCAGTAAAACAATTAAACACATGTTATAAGCTAATTCATTGGAATAAATGAAATATAAAATGATTAATTCCTGCAGGTTTGCCTCAACAATATAAATAATATTTAGTTACTATGTTGGTTTGTGTAGAGGTCAAGGCACCAAGCTAGAAACTTGGAGATCATGCATTCTAGTTTCACCTTAGGCAAAGTTGGACGACTTTGGGCTAGTTTATTTTATTTATTTTTATTTTATTACATTTATATACCGCCCTTTCCCGAAGGACTCAGGGCGGTTTACAGGGTAATTAAAAAACAGATATAAAAGTTAAAAACAGATTAAAAAAAATTATATTAATCCCTGCATTAATAAAAAAAACCCAGTTAAAATTAAGATAAAAACTAAGTTAAAATTAAAAATTCTCGGCCTGAGCCAGAGAGCTCGAAGAGAATTATTTAGGATTTAAATTGTGTCCATGCACCTGTGAAGGGAGTTGTAGTTCACAAAAACTTTTAAAATTTAAAGTCAGAAAAGGTGCTATTAAACATTATGATTCTTGATTACCATGAATTAACATACTCTTCTCTATTAGTATCTTTCTTATAGCAAGAGCATACTTGGAAGCTATAATTGATCCTTATTCTTTCATCATTTTTCTAAAACCTGATTCAAAATCTAAAAGATGTCTCAGTAGAATAGAATAGAATAGAATAGAATAGAATAGAATAGAATAGAATAGAATAGAATAGGAGCTGGAAGGGACCTTGGAGGTCTTCTAGTCCAGCCCCCAGCTCAAGCAAGAAAACCTATACCATTTCAGACAAGTAATCATCCAGTCTCTTCTTAAATATCTCCAGTAATGAAGCACTCACAATTTCTGAAGGCAAGCTGTTCCAGTGGTTAATTGTCCTCATTGTTACAAACTTTCTCCTTAATTCCAGGTTACTTCTTTCTTTGGTCAGTTTCCAACCTTTGTTTCTTGTCTTGCCCTCTGCTGCTTTGGAGAATATTTTGACCCCCTCTTCTTTGTGGCAGCCTCTCAGATATTGGAATACTGCTATCGTGTCACCCCTATTTTTTCTTTTTCTTTAGACTAGCAAAACCCAAATGTTGCAGCCGTTGTTCATACATTTTAATCTCCAGTCCTTGGATCATCTTAGTTGCTCTTTTCTGAACTTTTTCCAAGGTCTCAAAAAAAATTTGTAGTATGGTGACTAAAATTGGTTGCAGTATTCCAGGTGTGGTCTCATTAGGGTTTTATAAAGCGGTACTAATACTTCATGTGATCTTGATTCTATGTCTCTGTTTATACAACCCAGGACTGTATTAGCTTTTTCAGCTGCTCTGCATATTGCTGGCCACTAGGACTCCAAAGTACTTATCACAGTTACTGTTTTTAAGCTAGGTCTCACCTAACTTGTATTTATATATTTGTTTTTTCCTGCCTAATTGTAAAATTTTGTTTTTCTCCACATTAAAACTCATTTTGTTGAATAGGGTCCATTGTTCCAGTTTGTCAAGATCTTTTTGGATCCTGAGTTTGTCTTCTGGGGTGTTGTCTACTCCTGCCAGTGTGGTGTCATCTGCAAATTTGATGAGATCCCCTTCTATTCTCTTATCTAAGTCATTGACAAAGATATTGAGAGTACTGGGCCTAAGAAAGAGTCTTGTGGTACCATGTGGAAATAATGCCATTAAGGACTACTCATTGAGTACTCTTTGTCATCCAGCTACAAATCTATCTGGTGGTGATGTTATCTGTTCCATTTTTTTCTAGCTTACCAAGGAGTAGGTTGTGGTCTACTTTATCAAATGCCTTACTGAAATCTAAGTATATTACATCCACAGTGTTTCGCTGGTCTACTTATTTGGTCACTTTATCAAAGAATAAAATAAGATTGGTTTGGCATGATCTGTTTTTAACAAACCCGTGCTGGCTACCAGTTATAACTTTGTTTGCTTCTATGTTTTACATTTCTTCTTTGAAATATCTCTGTATGTGAAACGTTTGAGATTTCTTCTTGTATCTCTTTAGGAGGGAATGTTGCAATGTGTTTTGGCAGGGAATTGTCAGTTGCATTTATGTTTCATTGTCATATCAGTCAGCAGTACAACATGGATGGCAGAATAGAATAGAATAGAATAGAATAGAATAGAATAGAATAGAATAGAATAGAATAGAATAGAGCTGGAAGGGACCTTGGTGATCTTCTAGTCCAGCGCCTGCTGAAGCAGGAGAACCTATATCAGGGGTGTCAAACTCAATTGCACCGAGGGCCGCATCAGCATTGCCATTGCCCTCAAGGGGCCGGGTGGGTATGGCCACAGTGGGCGTGGCCTACTGGGTGGGCGTAGCTAGAGTACGTATGGCCTACTGGGTGGGCATGGCCAGCTCTACATTGTTCACATCAAGGGTGCCTATGGGGGTCTGGGCAGGAGTGGGACAGATCTGAGGGTCTCTGGCAGGAGGAGGGTCTCTGGGCCAGGGCCAAGGCAGTGGGGGCCGTTCCCTCACTGTTTCCAGGATGGCTTCGCGGGCCACATGAAACCACTTCGCGGGCCGCATCCGGCCCCCGGGCCTTGTGTTTGACATGTCTGACCTATATCATCTCAGACAAGTGACTGTCTAGTCTCTTCTTAAAAAATCTCCAGTGATAGAATGCCCATGATTTCTGGAGGCAAACTGTTCCAGTGGTTAATTGTCCTCATTGTTACGAACTTTCTCCTTAATTCCAGGTTGCTTCTCTCTTTGATCAGTTTCCAACCATTGTTTTTCGTCCTTCCCTCTGGTGCTATGGTGAATAACATGATTTCCCTCTTCTTTGTGGCAGCCCCTCAAATACTGAAATACTGCTATCATATCTCCCCTATTTCCTCTTCCCTATAGACGAGCCAAACCCAAGTCCCATAACCATTTTTCGTATTTTTTAGTCTCCAGGCCTTTGATTATCTTAGTTGCTCTTCTCTGAATTTTTTCTAAACTGTCAACATCTTTTTTTTGTGATATGGTGACCAGAATTGGCTGCAATATTCCAGGTGTGGTCTTACTAGGGTTTAATAAAGGGTATTAATACTTTGTGTGATCTTGATTCTATGCCTCTGTTTATACAATCCAGGATTGTATTAGCTTTTTTGGTTGCTGCTGCACACTGCTGGCTCACAATCAAGTGATTGTCCACTAGGACTCTAAGGTCCCTCTCACAGTTACTGTTTTTGAGCAAGGTCTCACCCAATTTGTACTTGTACCTTTGATTTTTCCTGCCTAAATATAAAACTTTGCTTTTCTCCACATTGAAACTCATTTTGTTGGATAGGGCCAATTTTTCAGGTTTCTCAAGATCTTTTTGGATCTTGAGCTTGTCTTCTGGGGGATTGGCTACTCCTGTCAGTTTGGTGTCATCTGCAAATTTGATGAGTTCCCCTTCAATTCTCTTATCTAAGTCATTTATGAAGATATTGAAGAATATTGGACCTAAGACAGAAACTTGTGGTACCCTGCTGCTTACTTCTCTCCATGTGGATGTGGTGCCATTGAGAACAACTCATTGCATATGGTTTGCCTGCCAGCTACAGATCCATCTGGTGGTGATGTTGTTTATTTCACCTTTTTCTAGCTTACTAAAGAGTAGGTTGTGGTCTACTTTATCAAATGCCTTACTGAAATCTAAGCATACTATATCCACAGAATTTCACTGATCTACTAGTTTAGTCACTTTATCAAAGAATGGCTACTAGTTATAAATTTGTTTGCTTCCAGTTGTTTGCAGATCTGTTTTTGATTTTCTAGGATCTTTCCAGTTTATTGATGTTAAACAGATTGGTCTCCAGGATTTATGAAAGATGTGGTGTAATGGTTTTGATATAACATCTGCCAGCTCCTTCAGAACTCTGGGATGTAATCTGTTGGGTCCAGGTGATTTATACTTGTCAAGGTTGGATAGGTATTCTCTTACCATTTTCTTGCTCATTTTAATTTTTGTTTCTAGTTTATTTTTTGCAGTGGTTTTTTTTTTTGGTATGTTGGGATATAGTTTCTTTTTGTGTGAAGACTGATGCAAAGTATGAGTTAAGCAGCTCTGCTTTCTCCCTGCTGCCTGTTATTTCCTTGCCATCTTCTCTCTTTAGTGGATCTTGATTTTTTTCTGTGTTGGAAGATTTTTTTATTATTATTATCCTTGATTTCTATTGCAAGTCTTTGTTCGTTCTGAGCCTTTGCTTTCCTGACTTCATCTTTGCATATTCTGGGTGTCTGCTGATAATTGGCTTTAGTTATGTGCCACTCTTTCCAATTTTTGTATTTGTCCTTTTTGTCTTTCAGTTTGTAAGAAAAATCTTTGTGCAGCCATGCTGGTTTCTTCTTGGACTTCTTTTTCAGTGGTATTGTGCTGGTATGGGCTTTTATGATCATATTTTTCAGTTTCCCATGCTTCTTGGGTTGTTTTCCCCTTTAGGATTTTCATGAATGGGATCTTTCCTAGGTTCTCTCTGAGTTTGTTAAAGTCAGCTCTTTTGAAGTTTAAGACACTGGTTGGATTGTCTTATATTGCTGGTGTTTGCATTATATTAAATTCCAGTATAATGTGGTCACTTTTGCCCAAGGTTCTGGCAATTTTATTTCCCTCTATCACTTCTTCTCTATTAGTAATGATTAAGTCCACTATAGCTTTATGTCTAGTTCCCATCTCCACCTTTTGGGTGACAAAGTTGTCAGCTAGGTTGGTTAAGAGTCTGTTTGATCTCCCACTCACTGCAGAATTTGTCTCCCAGTTGATATCTGGATAGTTGAAGTCTCCCATTACTATTGTGATGTGCTTCCTGCAAACATTTGTTAACTGATTGGCAAAGAGTTCATCTATTTCTTCTGATTGGTTGGGTAGCCTGTAATATATACCTATATACCTATGGCAATGTCACTTTTTTTCTCTTTTAAATTGTCCCTTATACATTCTGGAGAGATTTTATCTTTGATCATGTGCATTTCTGTGTTCTCTTACATATAGTGCAATTCTCCCTCCTCTTTTTGTATACCTGTTTCTTTTGAACAATTTGTATCCATCCATCAGTCCATTCCATTCATGGGTTTTGTCCCACCAGGTTTCTGTAATGCCAAGTATGTCATACCTTCCCTCGTGTACCATTGCTTCTAGTTCACTCTGTTTATTACCCAAACTCTGAGCATTTTTATTTAAGACTTTAAGACTTTGATGCCTGTCCATGGGTATGTTTCTTGCATCTCCTGAGTGTTCTTTGAGTTTTTCTTTTTTTTCTCATCACTGCCTACATCATTGTTTGATTTGTTTTCTTGGGATTTGTGAATAGTTTTGTGTTCTAGAGATTTTAGAGATTGGTCACCCTTCCCCTTCAATTTTAGTTTAAAGCCCTCCTGATGAATTTAGCCAGTCTTTTTCTGAGTACATTTTCCCCTGTTTTTGTGAGGTGCAGCCCATCCCTTGCCAAGAGTCCTTCGCATAGGAAATGCAGTCCATGATCCAGGAAACCAAAGTTTTCTTGGTGACAACAACCCTTTACCCAATGGTTCATTTCTAACATTCTTTTTCCCCTCAATGGGTGTTGGCCTTTTGTTGGGAGTACTGATGAGAACACTACTTGTGGGCCTAGCTTCTTAACTTTATTGCCTAGTTGTTTTTAATCTCTCACTATTGTACTCAGGTTCTTTGTTGTGTCATTTGTCCCAAAGTGGAGGAGGAGGAAGGGGTAGCAATCTGTAGGCCTAATTATTTTGGTTAGGTTCTCAGCCACATCTTTGATTTTTGCTCTAGGGAGACAACATACCCCCATGAATTGTATGTCTGGTCTGTAGATGGAAGATTCTGTTGCTTTGAGGATAGCATCTATTACCAACACTCACTTCCTTTTTGGGGGGCTGCAGTTTGGGGTGCTTTTTTGTTTATCTCAGGTGTGTTTGTCGATGTGGCATTTTTAGGGATATTTGAAGTTGTTTCTTTGCTAGGTGTCTGCATGTTTTCTTTGAGGGGGAGATTATGGGTCTGCGTGTTTCCATCTAAGGGGAGAAATTGATTGCTCAGTTTTAATGGGGCTGCTTCTGGTTGGGTTGGATTGGGCAGAAGGGGTTTGTTAGTTGTGTGCTGCTTCTTTCTTTGAGTATTGTGTTTCCTTCTATGTATGACATACCTCCATTTATCTTCCTCCAAGGGTTTATCAGTAGGGTCAAATCCTCTGGGAGTTATTTGTTCAATATTTGGTTCGGTTTGGATGGAGCTTCCTTTTGTACATTGGGGTTTGGCTAGAGTTGCCTCTAAGTTCCTTACTTTTTCCTGTAGCAGTTCACATAATTTACATCTAATGCATGTATAGCTTGGGTGTTCTTTGGTCATAAGCGCATACATGGAACATGTTGCATATGACAATAGTATCAGTCACAAGTTCCATGTGTTTGTTGTCTGAAAATCCCTCTTTTTGGTTAGTGGATTTGCTTTGCTGTTAGCATTGTTTCTAGCTTGTCTGTTCTAGGTATTTATGTCTATTTTTCTATCCTTTTTCCTGCCTATTTGTGCTTGTTTTGGGCCTTGTTATTTTGGTAAAGATAAAAGTATGTGGTAGTGTGCCCTTTGGTTTTAAGAGAAAAAAATTGCAGTTTGTATTGAAGTTAAAAGTTAATGTTAGGATAGTGTTATTTAATGGAGGTACTTTCTGCTTTTAGCTTTCTGCTCTCTGCCAAAAAAATCATAACTATCCTTCCTTTTCTTAATTTGTTCCTAATTTATCCTCTCTGCCTTACTTTTTTGACTGCCTTTCTATGCTCAGCCAGTCTTTCTAGTTGCCCTCAGTTGCCTTTAGCTGTTGCTCTGTCTTCGATGTTCATTCAGATTCTCTCCAGGTGCTAGTCGAATCCTCCACTGCTCCACCACCTCTGTCGTGCTACCTCACCTATGCCTGCAGGCCTGCCAATCTGCCACTGCCTTGTCGCCACCTGACAGACTCTATCTACCAAGGCAAATAGGTGGACGTGGAATGCTACAAATACATCAGATGGTTGAAGAAGAAAAAATGGAAAATGAAGCAGCACTGAAATTAGTATATCAGGAAGGCTTACTGACTACTGGAGAGACCAAACTGGCCTACAAGAAAGACCAAATGAAGAACAGAATAGAGTCATGGGAAGACAAAGCACTACATGGTCAGTAAATAAAAAAAAAATAGCTGGGAAAGCAGATAATAACAAGACATGGCAATCTAAAAGCAGGAAACTTGAAGAAAGAGACCGAGGGACTAATTCTGGCTGCACAAAACCAAGCCTTAAAGACAAATGCATACAAAGTCAAAATTGAGAAGACAGCAACAGACAGTATGTGCCATCTATGCAAAGAAGCTGAAGAAACAGTGGACCACCTGGTAAGTTGCTGCAAGAAGATTGCACAGACTACAAGCAGCGGCCTGACAAAGTAGCAACTATGGTGCATTGGAAGATCTACAAGAAATATGATTTGCCTGTCAGCAAGAACCACTTTCTCCCTGTTGCTTGCCACTTTCCCCCACTAATGGACCAATCTTGTTTTTTTTTTTATTTTTTACTTTCGTCGCAAGCCTTAGTTCATTTTGAGCCTTAGCTTTCCTCACTTCATCTTAGCAGGCACAGGCTATTTGCTAATATTCTGCCTTAGTTATGTGCCCCTCTTTCCACTTTTTATACTTGTCCTTTTTATTTTTCAATTTATCAGAGAGTTCTTTATGCAGCCATGCTGGTTTCTTTTAAAGGTTTGTGTAATGTATTGGGTTTTGTCTTACTTAAGAATATCACGTGGGGTTAAGCAGGAAAGGTTGCTTAAGCAGGAAAGCTGGCTAATGGCTCCCAGCTCCTCAGAGAACCCATCTCCAGCACCGCCATTGGCTGCCTCTAGGGTGGCAAAAGGTTGCTTTAAACCTATTGGCCACCACCTAGAGGCCAGGGTATAAATAGCTGCATTCACAGCCCTGTTTTTTAGTTCAGTTCTTGTAAGCAAATAAAGAATGATTCTTGCTGAACTCACTCGCCTCATCTCATCAATCAATCAATGAACCCAGTATATAACAATTTATTTTTCTTCTTTGTTGGTATTGTGCTAGACTGGGCTTTTATTATCTCACTTTTCAAAATTTCCCAAGCTTCTTGAATTGCTTTCCCTTTTAGGATTTTCATCCATGGAATCCTTCCCAAGCTCTCTCTAAGTTTATTCAAATTAGCTCTTTTAAAGTCCAAGATTGGCAAACTTATGGCACGGGTGCCACAGGTGGAATGCAGAACCCTCTCTGTGGGCACACATGCTGTCGCCCCAGTCCTAGGCCTTCAGCTGGGTTTCATAAAACCTTTTTGCTTTAGGCCTCCGCTGCCATGTGCAAAAAAAAGGTTCAATCAATCAATTTCAATTTCTTGCAGGGAAAAAAAGGTCTCGCAAAGTTGGAATTGATTGATTGAACTTTTTAGTCTCACCCAGTCTTCTGTTACCACCACAGCCATGTCCACCCAATGGGCCATGCCCACCCAATGGGCCATGCCCACCTGGCACCCAATGATACATAAGTGGGTTTTGAGTTGCAGTTTGGGCACTTGGTCTCTAAAAGGTTCGCCAGCACTGCTCTAGTTTGACTGTGTGCTATTGCTTGTGCTTTCAGAATGTTGAATTCCAATATTGCACGATCACTTTCCCCCCAAGGTTCCTGTGGCTTCAACACCTTCTATCATTTCATCTCTGTTACTGAGGATTAGATCCAATATGGCTAATCCCCTAGTTCCCTTCTCTACTTTTTGGGAGACAAAGTTGTCTGCTAGGTTTGTCAGGAATCTGTTTGATCTTCCACTTGGTGCAAAGTTTGTCTCCCAGTTGATGTCAGGGTAATTAAAGTCCCCCATTACTATTGTGATGTACTTCCTACATACCTTAGTTAGCTGGCAAGTAAAAAGTTCATCTATTTCCTCTGTTTGGTTGGATGGCCTATAGTATATACCTATGGCAATGTCATTTCTTCCCCCTTTTATATTGACCCAAATGAATTCAAGACACTTTTCATCAAATCATTGATGAAGATTTGAAGAGCACTGGGCCCAGAACAGAGCACTGGGGCACCCCACTGCACATTTCCCTCCATGTAGATGCAGTTCCATTGAGGACCTATGCTATGCTCAAAATATATCATTTTGTATCAAACTAGAGGGCTGGTTCATCTAACAATTGTTTAACACACTGAAAGTGACAGTTACTGATAGTCCAATATTAGTCATTTTATTTTAAAATAGAACTTTAGAAATATTTGGCTTAATGTAGAAGATTTCACATTAGTGATTTACAGTACCACCAAGACCTTATTGTGGTCATATAAAGCCTTCCTTCCTTCATGATATATCACCATAGTAATGGCAATTTATGAACTCTAAGAGGAATTAACTTGACTATTTAATTTTGTTCTTTGTTGCTTCGTTTTATATTCAATTTATAAAAATTATCCCTGTTGCATATTAATTAGTGGACTGAAGAAAAAACATCTGCAGACAATTAAAGACCTATGTTCTGTGGATGATGAAGGACAGTCTTTATACTGTACATTTCCATATATCTCTCTGAGGAAAAATACCATTGCATCCCAATATTCCCAGAAGCATTACTGCTATTATTTTTAATATGTGCAAAGAAATCATGCTTTCTCTCTGATTAGCTATTATTATCTGAAATAAAAAACTGTCTAATTAGCAGGATATTTTGATCCATATTAAACCAGGGGTTACCGGCTAAATTTGCTTTAGAAAGCAAAATCAGCTCTTAAGCAGTCCACTCTGATAAGATTAAATCATGTTTTGATGATGTTATACATTTGATTTATGCATTTTCTTCTTTCTTTTCCTTCTCTTCTTCATACAATGATGTAACAGGCACTTCTAGTATAAGCTTTTAGAAATTTTAAATGTATCAGAATGTATGTACCACTGTCACACAGAATAATCTTTACTTCATAAGGAAGCCTATGAGGGCCACTTGGTTAAATCGCTGAACAAACACAATTCCCCTTTGTTTAAAGTTGGATAACAAAGAAGGAATTTGCACATATTTTTGTACTCTGAATATCTTCAGCAGCATCAGCTAGGTGTCCAGAAAGAATTAGGCCCACTAAAAGAATTTAATCTTATTATGGGCTTCCAAGACTCAGAAAGGAATCCAGTGCATGTCTAATACTCTACAACCCTTAAATATAAACTGCATTATTTTTCTTTCCAATTCCAAAGAAAGGCAGTGCCAAAGAATGTTCAAACTATCGCACCATTGCACTCATTTCTCATGCTAGTAAAGTCATGCTTAAAATCCTACAAGCTAGACTTCAGCAGTATGTGGATCGAGAACTACCAGAAGTACAGGCAGGATTTCGAAGAGGCAGAGGAACTAGAGATCAAATTGCCAACATACGCTGGATCATGGAGAAAGCTAGGGAGTTCCAGAAAAACATCTACTTCTGCTTCATTGACTATGCTAAAGCCTTTGATTGTGTGGATCATAACAAACTGTGGCAAGTTCTTAAAGAAATGGAAGTACCAGACCATTTTATTTGTCTCTTGAGAAACCTTTATGCGGGTCAAGAAGCAACAGTGAGAACTGGACACGGAACCACTGATTGGTTAAAAATTGGGAAAGGAGTCCGGCAAGGCTGTATACTGTCGCCCTGCCTATTCAACCTATATGCAGAGCACATCATGAGAAAGGCAGGGCTAGATGAATCAAAAGTTGGAATTAAGATTGCCGGAAGAAATATCAACAACCTTAGATACGCAGATGATACCACTCTAATGGCAGAAAGTGAAGAAGAACTAAAGAGCCTCTTGTTGCGGGTGAAGAAGGAGAGTGCAAAACTTGGCTTGAAACTTAACATTAAGAAAACCAAGATCATGGCATCTGGCCCTCTCAATTCCTGGCAAATAGATGGGGAAGAAATGGAGGTAGTGACAGATTTTATTTTCCTGGGCTCCAAGATCACTGCAGATGGGGACTGTAGCCAAGAAATTAAAAGACGCTTGCTCCTCGGGAGGAAAGCCATGGCAAATCTAGACAGCACACTAAAAAGCAGAGACATCACCCTGTCAACAAAAATACGTATAGTCAAGGCTATGGTCTTCCCAGTTGCAATGTATGGCAGTGAAAGTTGGACCATAAAAAAGGCTGAGCGCCAAAGAATTGAGGCCTTTGAACTATGGTGCTGGAGAAGACTCCTGCGAGTCCCTTGGACTGCAAGGCTATCAAACCGATCAGTCCTAAAGGAGATCAATCCTGACTGCTCTTTAGAAGGCCAGATCCTGAAGCTAAAACTCAAATACTTTGGCCACCTAATGAGAAGGAAGGACTCACTGGAGAAGAGCATAATGCTGGGAAAGATCGAGGGCAATAGAAGAAGGGGACGACAGAGAATGAGGTGGCTGGATGGAGTCACTGAAGCAGTAGGCGTGAGCTTGGATGGACTCCAGAGGATGGTGGAGGACAGGAAGGCCTGGAGGAATGTTGTCCATAGGGTTGCGATGGGTCGGACACGACTTTGCAGCTAACAACAACAACATTTTTCTTTTTTCTCATATTTCTATCAAAACCAAAGTATATACTGTTACATACTTTTACGATAATTACAAACTGATATTTCATTTTTATGTTCAACTGTATATGTTTGTTCAGCTTAGATACTATTTTTCCATCCATGATTTTAATTTTCTGTCATTCAGCTGAGATTTTATTTTTCTTTTAACTTATTCATTTGTTGTTTTATATATTCATCTATCATTTTATACATCTATTAATCCTTCTCATTTCTAGTTGCCAAAACTGTTTCTAGAGAGAAACCTTTCTTGCATTTAAGTCTAACTCAACAATGAAAATTTTTAAACATTGGAATTTTTAATGAATTTTCAGAATTTTTTTTTTAATTTAAAATCTTTTTATCCTTTCAAATCTGGCAAAAAAATATTTTGAACATTTTGTTAACTTTTCTAATCTAGCAGAAACAAACATAGTTATGGGAAAAAGAGACTGACGCAATTGTTATTTGTAAACTATGTTCCATGCTTATGCCCATAGAAAATCCAGATTACACATGTGCTAAATGTAAAGTAACTGAATTACTGGAAGAAAAAAGTAAAAGATCTAGAGGCAACACTAACCAGTTTGAAACCTAGAAAATGAGACATTCCAACCTAAGCAAGAAGAATTCCAACCTAAGCAAATTGAACATAATAAGGAACAAATAACTTCTAATCACTCTAATAGTAATGATCCCGTATATGAATATTTAGAGGAGGATTAATGGAAACAAGTCACTCCTAGAAAAAAAAAAAACAGCAGCCAAGAAGAAGGTTTATGCTGTCTAATCCATCTCACTCCAATGCAGCCCTTCTGGAGTTGAGCAATCAATTTCATAGCCTTCCCCTGAAAGACAGTATGCAGATACCTTGAAAAGTGTCATGAAGTGCCCCTAGAAAAGTGTTTATCATCACGTGCTCCTGTGATAGGAAGAAAAGTAGCCCAAACTTCCCTAGGAAAAAAAAAAGGGTGAGTGTTGGTGATAGAAGATTCATTTCTCAGGAAAACAGAATCAGCCAATTGCAGACCAGATGTTCAGTTTAGGGAAGTATGTTGTCTCCCTGGAAAAAATCTCAGAGATATAGCTGAGAATCTGTCTAAAATAAACAACCCCACATATTACTACCACTTTCTCCTTCTTCACATGGGGATAACTGATATGACAATGAACCTGAAAAAGTATTGAAAGATTACAAGGTGCTAGGCAAGAAAATTCAGGAGTTAAAAACATAAGTGGTGTTTTCATCTGTACTTCCAATGAAAGGTTCATATCTAATAAAAGAACAAAGAACAAATCAACCACTGGCTTAAATGTTGGTGCTGCCAAGAGAACATTGGCTTCTAGACCATGGTCTGTACTATTTACATGAAGGGCTTTTGGCAAAGGATGGGCTGTGCCTCACAAGAACCAGGAAGAATGTATTCAGAAAATGATTGGCTCAACTTATCAGAAGGGCTTTAAACAAAAAAATGCAGGGGATTTTAGGATCTTAAAGACAATCATTAGGATCTTTGGGACTTAATTCAAAGCACAAACCCCAAGATAATCAATCAAACAATGAGGTAATAAGTGTATGAAGAAAAAAAATCCAGATATAAAGTAGAAGATATAGGAAGCATACCCAGGGTCAGCCATAAAAGACTCAAATGTCTATACACAAATGCTCAAAATTTAGGGAACAAACAACATGAATTTGAAGTACTAGTATATGAAGGCAGGTATGATATGGTTGCCATTACTAAAACTTGGTGGGATGAAATTCATGACTGGAATGTACTGATGGAAAGATACAAACTATTCAAAAGAAACAGAACTAACCAAAGAGAAAGTGGTAAGAGATCACTACCTTGACTTTTTTCTGTGAGAATGTCAGCATCAGAAGTCTGCAGCAAAGCTGGGGCAGAAGGCTCTTGGGTATTTAAATCAAACCTTATCTTCTTCACATGATCACCTTGGAAATGGATTATGA
>JAKJMR010016973.1:28159-45607 GCA_024449315.1 Daboia siamensis
TTTATTTATTTATTTATTTATTTATTTATTTATTTATTTATTTATTTTTGGGACTTATATGCCGCCCTATCTCCCAAAAGACTCAGGGCGGCTAACAACAATAAAAATACAATAATACAAAAGTTAAAAAAAATTAAACTAGCAGCCTCAATAATAAGTTAAAAACATTTTAAAAATCCCTGTCAGTCCAGGTTAGCCTGATGGAAAAGGAATGTTTTAAGGCCGCGGCGAAAGGACCGGAGATCCAGGGCCATCCAGAGCTCAAGGGGAAGTTGGTTCCACAGGGCTGGTGCTCCCACAGAGACGGCCCTCCCCTTGGGGGTCGCCAGCCGACATTGTCTAGCCGACAGCACCCTAAGGAGGCCCTCCCTGTGTGAGCGCACTGGGCGATGGGAAGTCGTTCCCGGCAATAGACGGTCCTGCAAATATCCCGGGCCTAGGCAATGTAGGTTTTCAAAGGTAAGTTCCAACACCTTAAATCTCACCTGGAGGGCAACCATTAACCAATGCAGCTCACACAGGAGAGGTGTAATATGGGAGTATTGGGATGCTACCATCACTACCCGCATGGCCACATTCTGCACCAGCTGGAGCCTCCAGGTGATCTTCAAGGGAAGCCCCATGTAGAGAGCATTGCAGTAATCTATACAGGAGGTAACAAGTGCATGAGTGACCGTATGTAGGGCATCTCAGTCCAGATAGGGGCGCAACGGCACACCAGGCGAACCTGGGCAAATGCCCCCCTGGCCACAACTCCTATATGATCTTCAAAACTGAGTTGTGTATCCAGAAGGACGCCTAGATTGCACACCCTATCAATGGGAGGTAACACCTCTCCTCCTATAACCAAAGATGGAACCTCTTGGACTAAACGAGATGCCGGTACATAAAGCCACTCAGTCTTGGCCAGGTTGAGCTGGAGCCTGTTCTTCCCCATCCAGATCCGTACCACTTCCAGGCAATGGGACATCACGTCGAGGGTATGGCTGGATTGGTTTAGGGTGGAGATGAAAAGCTGGGTATCATCAGCATATTGATGATACCTCACCCTGAAACCATGGATGATTTCACCCAGTGGCTTTATGTTGATGTTGAACAGGAGGGGCAAGAGGACCAACCCCTGAGGCACCCCACAACTAACGGGCCTTGGGGTTGACCTCTGCCCTCCTGTCAACACCGTCTGTCCGAGAGGTAGGAGGAGAACCACCATAAAACAGTGCCTCCCACTCCCAACCCCTCAAGGCGTCGCAGCAAGATACCATGGTCGATGGTATCAAAAGCCGCTGAGAGATCTAATAGGACCAGGACAGAGGAATAACCCCTATCTCGGGCCTGTCAGAAATCATCCACCAGCACGACCAATGCCGTCTCCGTGCTATACCCAGGCCTGAAAAGTGATTGGTAGAGGTCCAGATACTCAGTTTCTTCCAGGACCAAAGGGAGCTGCCGAGCCACCATGCTCTCAACAACCTTCGCAAAAAAGCGAAGGTTGGAGACAGGATGAAAGTTATTTAAAATAGCTGGATCCAAGGCAGGTTTCTTGAGGAGGGGCCTTACCACCCCCTCCTTCAAGGCAGCAGGGAAGCACCCCTCACTCAAGGAAGCATTAATAATTGCCAGGAGCCAGCCTCGTGTAACCTCCCAAGCCGCATAAACCAGCCAGGAGGGACACGTGTCCAACAAACACGTGGCGGCACTTAATTTCCCCATGATCCTGTCCACTTCATCCAGAGTCACAGGATCAAACTCCTCCCAAATGTTCTCGGCCAAACCCATTGCTTCCCTCTCGTCAGACACTGCCCAGTCGGAGTCCAGACCAGCCCGAATCTCAGCGATTTTATCCACCAGATACTGACTAAACTCCTCGGCCTGTCCCTGCAAGGGTTTCTCCCCCATCCCCTGATTTAAAAGGGAACGGGTCATCCTAAACAGGGCGGCCGGGCGGTTATCTGCAGACGCAATGTGGGTGGCGAAGTGCGCATGCTTCGCCACCTCCATTGCCACAAGATAAGACCTAGAAAAGATCTTAACTGTGTTTGGTCAGACTCGGACCAACTGGACCTCCAAATGCTCTCTAGGCCCCTTCTCCAGCGCTTCATCTTCTGGAGGTCCATGGAAAACCAAGGAGCCAACCGGGATGTTTACCGGGTCAGAGGCCGCAAAGGCACAATGCGGTCGAGAGCCTCCGAAGCAGCCCATTGCCAGGCGTCAACTAAGGTCTCGACTGGGCTGTGGGAAAGGGAGGTAGAAATCAATCCAAGCACCGTCTGGAACCTATCCGGGTGCCTGGGGCGGAACCACCTGGTTGGTTCCGCCTCCCAGCAGCAGGGGGTAGCATGACAGAGGCCCAGTCGCAGGAGATAATGGTCTGTCCATGAAAGGGGTTGAGAGGTTGGAGTAACCCCACCCAGACCATTAAGCCACTGCCCAGAGATAAAAGTAAGGTCAAGCGTGTTTCCCCCCTCATGAGTCGGACGCTGAATAATCTGGGTCAGGTCCATGGCCATCATGGAAGTCATGAACTCTCAGGCCACCCCCGACGCACTGCCCAGGGAAGGCAGGTTAAAATCCCCCAGAACCATGAGTCTGGGAAACCGCCAGCCCCGAGAGAGCATCAAGTTGCCCAGACAGGGCCATTGCCACGCAGCTGAGAGAAAGGTACGTGAGCAACAGACCCAACTGACTCCCAGGGCCCCACCTCAGGAGGAGGGATTCACATCCGCCTATCTGAGGGGCAGTGGCAGTGGCAGTGGTCTTCCAGGATTTAAATTCTTAATTGCCATATTAGGTACAGAGAAGTGGGTGGGAAAACATTTTCATGAAAGTGAGCCCATAAAATCTAGCAAAACAAATAAGTAATTATTTTAGTCCCATGCCTCTTGCTGTTCATTGATACAGTAAATAATGAACATGTATCTTACAGTAGATCAAACCCTTGATTTACCTCATTCAGAATAGCGGCAACAATCCAAATATTGTCATAGGAGTTTCTCCCAGCTCTAGCTCTGTCACTGCACATTTTTTTTGTTCGTCAGAAAAGTTCATTTCTAACTGTACATTTTCCCTGCTCTCTGCACCTGTTGTGATAACATATCTGGTAACCATAGTGAAGCCCATATGACTAGTTATGTTTATGGTTTCAGACTGTTTTGTGCGCATGTCTGGAAAAAGTTTCTCACAGTTTTCTTTATTGTCCTTCATTCTTTGCTGTTACTGTCTGTTACGTTAGGATGTAGTCAGCTAGCTCTCTTTATAATATATTTTAGTTTTTATATTTTTGTAATTAAAAGGTATTTAGTAAGATTATGCGTCGTGTTTTATTTCCTTCCTTCATGCACATCATGCATTCTCTGAAGCACGGTCCTTCGCCCTCTACTAAGGTGATTTTTACCTTAACAAGCTCTACCTAGACATCTCAGAAATGAAACAGTAATGATTAGATACACAAATTTTTGGTCACCGTGATGTACAAAAGATGTTGAGACTCTAGAAAGACTACAAGAAGAGCAACAAAGATGATCAGGGGACTGGAGGCTAAAACATATAAGGAATGGTTGTTGGAATTGGATATGTCTAGTCTAATGAAGAGAAGGACGAGGGGTGACATGATAGCAATGTTCCAATATCTCAGGGGCTGCCACAAAGAAGAGGGAGTCAAGCTTTTCTCCAAAGCACCTGAAGGCAGGATAAGAAATAACAGATGGAAACTAACCAAAGAGAGAAGCAAACTAGAACTAAGGAGAAATTTTCTGACAGAACAATTAATCAGTGGAACAAACTGCCTCCAGAAACTGTGAATGCTCCAACACTGGAAGTTTTTAAGAAGAGACTGGACAGCCATTTGTCTGAAATGGTATAGGGTTTCCTGCCTGAGCAGGAGGTTAGATTAGATGACCTCCAAGGTGCCTTACATCATCATCATCATCATCATCATCATCACCACCACCATTATTATTATTATTATTATTATTATTATTATTATTATTATTATTATTGTTGTTGTTGTTGTTGTTGTTGTTGTTGTTGTTGTTGTTGTTATTATTATTATTATTATTATTATTCTATGAGATATAATGCCCTGATTCTATAATTTAATCTGTAATGGACTAAAGAGTTGTTCTGTGTTAGTAAACTAAGATCAAGCCAGTTTTGCATTCAAATTCCAAAAACTTGTTCCCAGATTTAGAAGATATAACACTTTAAATTCAGGCATTTAGTGTTTAGAGATACAACAGTGCTGAAACATGGACCTTGGATTTTGTTGTTGAGTAAATGTTTTTGTAAAAGCAACTTTCCACATGCTTGTATAATCTCCTGTCGTACAATCTAGGTCTGGATTCTGCATATTTTGTGGAGTGATTGCATACCATACCTTGTATTCAGTAAATGCTACTTTATAGTTAGTTTTGGAACAAAAAGCTCCAAAAACCTCAAAAAGCTCCATGAGAAAATGTTTAAAAAATTGGGATAAATAGAACACAATTCTCTTTCTCTCTTTCTTTCTCCATCCCCATAGGTTGCTAGGCAGGGACTACTGATATTGAACATAGAAAATATTTGATAGTCACTGCCAAAATTACTTTGTGAAGTGAGAAAAATCAGAAACTAAGTGTAGGTTTAAAAATCATGGTAACTTATATTCTTAAAAGATTGTATCAAGGACCAATAAGATCTCTACTCTACATGACTATTGAATGGATAGTTTGGTCCCCCATTACCATTCAATATCATTAGCTGCTGCAATAAAGCAGTCTAAATTGCTAGAAACACTTCCCACAGATTGTAACTATAAAGAAAAATGTGTCTCAGCATCAGTTCATAAAAAAGAATCTAGCATTTGGCAGGCTTTCCAACACAAATGAGGTTCCTGCCACATGAGAAAACTGCACATGATGAAAATATTCATACTTCAACCTTGGCAAACCAATAAATAAAAATAAAGGTCAAGTGATAAAGCAGATATATTGATTTTTCACATCCCCTGGTAGTTTTAGCACTTCACAATTTTCCACACCATAACAGATCTTTCTGGAAGTTGGCACAATTAGAAATACAGCAGAATTCTGTCACATTTGCACAAGGTGGCTATCATTTGGATTCATAATTCTTATGTAGAGTAGGACATGTTTACATCTATCATATGAAATTCACAACAGGAAGTATCCAAGAGTTCTGTGTATCATAGAATTCTCTTTGGTCTATAAAACTAATTTACACTTTCCAATCAAGTATACAAATTAAAGCACCAAAACTTTTGGATTTCTCACTCTCCCTGGATCTTATGATGTAGTTCTTATCTCAATATATGTGTAAAATGTATATATTATAGGAAGATTCATATGAAAGTAAATGTGAACATTTTTCCATTTTTGTTTTAATTTGCAACTTCAGTAGGTATTTGATGGAGTGGATTTCATACATGAAACTGAGTACAAGCAACACTAAAAATGATAAGAATAAGACTGATTTAGAGAAAAAAATAAGTAAATCACATGTATAAGCAACATATACAAAAATGTGAAATAATTTAAAGGAAGCCACTCCAAATCTTTTCCCGATGTCTTATACTGATGTATCACTTGAAGGTGCTTTCATTTTATTGCCATTTCTAGGAGAGATATTTTGTCTATACATTTTATAAGTGGAGACTTAATTTACAGTAAAAACTGTTTTTTGATAAAAATAGTCATTTTCCTAGAGAAGATTCTGTAGCAATGTGTCCAGCAATGTTGTCAACCTAACAAAATGAGCATTGCACTGCATGCTGTACGCTTTACATATGTGCATGCAACATCATAGTGCACCTACAAAAGGGACAGAATTTGCATCATAAAGCCATAATGTTTTTTCAGCATTTGCCCTGCTGTAAGCTGTGATTTAAAGGAATATTTGTAAAGTGAGCCAAAGATTACAAATGGTTTCTTTGCATGCATTTTAAAAGTATTTCAAATCCTGAAGAGCTGTTTCCCTAAAACAGATTTAAACATGCAAAACATATATCCCTGTCCTCAAACAAATGAAATGTATTTTCAAGATATGAAACCCCACCCCACCCCATCCTGGTCAAGAAATGGAAGTCGATGGGAATTTTGGAAAGTAGTGTAATGTGATTAGGATTTTGTTACAAAATACCAAAACCTCCCAAAGCACATCTACTTCAGTTTCAGGGTTGACTTGTTTAAATTTCTTTTTTACCCTTTCAGCTTTCTCATGACTGTTTGTAATGGCTCCATATTCTTCTAATATTCTGTCACAATGGCTGGCCAGGGCTGTTGAAGTATACAACTGAATATATCCTATGCTGATGGATAGCTTTACTTAAGCAACCCAAAGAGGAACACACAATTGAATCATGAAACACCTTATAAAACAAAGGCATCTCCATCAACACTGATCCTAGAATAAATAGGAGAAACTACTGTTAAACTGCACTTTCCATTCTAATTTCCATAATTCAAATCAATAGTCTGAAATTTTGCTGAGGTATATCTGTGAGGGCCAGGATGGATGCACCATTTCCATCTCAGCCTCCCCAAAGATCACCAAGAACTGTGATCAGCATCCTCTAGTACTGATCCCAATCTTGAAACCTAACTGAAAATGATCGAAATAGGAGCTTTGGTGGAGCAGTGGGCTAATGCCTTCTTAAGTAACACCAGATGCCTGCAATTAGTGCAGGTTCGCATCCCACTAGGCTCAAGGTTGACTCAGCCTTCCATCCTTCCGAGGTAGGTAAAATGAGGACCCAGATTGTTGGGGGCAATAAGCTGACTTTGTAATAATGCCGCTTGGAGGGGGGGCTAATAAGCAGGCATATACATAGAATGAAGGCTATTGCTAAACACATTGGTTTGTGCTTAAATTGTAAGCCGCCCTATGTCTTCCGAGAAGGGCGGGATATAAATGGGATTAAAATAAAAAAATAAAAAAAATAAAAATTTTCCAGTAAAATCCTCTGAAGTAGGAGTCTGGTTATCTTCTCAACTCCTTTGAGTTCAGCAATATTTTCTTAAAGAAGGAATGGACCACTGCTTCCTTAAGCACAGGTAGAATAATCTTGAACTTCAAGACTAGTAGTGGGTTTCAAACAAACAATCACTGCTATACTGAAATCCATCTTCACTTCTAACACCATATGTTATTTGTTTATATGAAGGCAATGACTCTGACCAAATATCAACTTCCTCCCAGAACACATAAATTCTGGGATATCTTTGATTTGGTAAAAAGATTGTAGAACAAAGGAAATATTCTGTAATTAGCTATTCGGAGTCACCTGATAGTGAGATCAGCAGCATACGTACAAAAACAATAAAACTTCCAATAGAGTGGCAGAGTTGCCTACTTTATGGAGTTCAAATGTCCTGATTGATGACTCCTAAATTACCATAGAGTGAATTTCCATTCAATTGTAGTTTTCTCTACATTTGTGCCACTATATGAACAAATGTTATGCAGCTCTATGTCCTTTCTTTTAGCAATATGTCAAACATATCTATCCAATAAACCAGTCCAAACCTTAAAATGGTCTCCATTCACACTGAATAATTAATTAAGTCATGTTTCCAGAGTATTAACTAAATTGTGCCATTTAATCTTCAACTTCTCGATGCAAACATGGTGAAGACACATTCAGGTAATGGATTTACTATATTAAGCTTCAACCTTCCTATAGTTACTTGGGTTTAAAAACTAGTTAGTTCAAAATGCAGTAACTGGACTTTACCCAAGTATGCATTTAGGTTTTTTCCCCCAAATTCAGTTGTTTCTTATTTGTTCCCATGCACAGATAAAAAAAACTTTACAAAATCCAAAACAAATAGTGACAATCTGAACAATTGTCTCTGTCTACATGAAAAGTTACTATCTTGTCACCTAAGTCACAGGTCAGCAACCCATGGCTCCAGAGCCACATGCGGCTCTTTAAGCTCCCAGTCCTCCTCCACCGTTCAGGAAAAAAGTCCCATTGAGAGAATGGGGCAGCAGAGGTTTGGAGAGCTGGTGACTTTCGGGGCTGAAAGAAACGTGAATGAAGGCAGCAGCTCTCCAAACGGGGTGGTGACAGTTTGGAGAGCTGTGCGCACAGGTCTCCAAACCTCCTCTGCCCTGTTTGTAGGGATGCCGGCTTCATCCATGTTTGAAGAAGCCAGCAGATCTCCAAACGGGTGATGGTAGTTTGGAGAGCTGCATGCACAGCTCTCCAAACCTCCTCCGCTCCATTTACAGGGCTGCCAGGAGATCTGCCGGCTTCCTCAAACATGGACGAAGCCAGCAGCCATGCAAATGGGGTGGAGGAGGTTTGGAGACCTGCTGCCTTCATCCGCGTTTCTTTCAGGGCGGCGGAGGTTTGGAGGCCTCTCCAAATGGGGTGGTGGAAGTTTGGAGGCCCCGGAGGGAGGGCAGGGTGCTTGGGTGGCTCTGGCAGCACCCTGGCTGAAGGCAGCGCCGCGACCCAGCGCCCATCACCAGGAAGACCACTGCTGTGCAGATGCCTCCCATTTTGGGGGAGCCGTGCTGCAGGAGATGCTCGTGAGGCTTCCTTTGGCCGGGGAAGGGCCCGATGCCTCCGAGGTGGGACCGGGTGGAATCTTCTGAAAGAACGTTTCCTTCCTCATCTTCACGTGGCCCTCTGTGGTCGTCTCAGCCTGCGAGTCCCCCCCTCCCCCAGTAAGCTGGCGGCACCGGGCGGTGACAGGCGGCTCAGGATGCGGCGTGGGCATCGGGGCTGCCAAGGATCGGTGCATTGCAAGCGATCCAGGACAGGAGCTGATCCCGAAGCTTCACAAAAGGCGGAAAGAAAAAAGTCCCAGAGAGAGAGAATGCAAGGCGGGGGGAGAGCAGTTTTTTCTGAGGGAGGAAAAGTCAGGACAGCAGAGCTGTCCATACTAGAGGTGGATGGGGGCAGGGCTGGTACTCATTTTGCGTTGTTCTGCGCATGCGCATGCACATTTTGTGGCTCCCACTTTTTTGTGTGTGTGACGGAACTGGTTCCAAGTGGCTCTTTTGCTGTTTCAGGTTGCTGATCCCTAACCTAGGTTAATGCATGAGATAAGCCTTTTGGGGTTGCAGCATTCAAATTATGGAAACTGCTCCTGAAATTTTCGTCTATTTTCCTGATTCCTTACAGCTTGGATAAGAAATAAATGATTTCATTCATAATGCAAGGTCTTTTATTTTGTGGGGCTATTTTGCTTTTTTAGTAATAGGTTACATTTTGTTACATTCCAATTTTATTAGCAACTTTTATTTTTTGTTTGTTTTTACTTTCTTCTGTAATCTTCAATTTATTTACAAATGGTTAATATATGTTTATTGTACATGTTCCTGGCTGGATAGGTAAATTATATGATACAGAGCAATGATTGGATAGGTACATAGACCTAATACTCATTTTAATAAATAAATAAAAAGCCTTAGAAAAAAGCAAGTAGAAAGAAAAAAGAATATTGTTAAGAGGTTAACTTTGAGCAATTTTGTGCATTTAAAATAGCATAAATAACCTTCCCGGAAATGTGCAATAAGTTAATAAACCCTGGCTACTCTCAATTGTTAATTTCTATGTAGAGCAGGAAGAACAGAGAAAAAGGAGCAGAGCTGACAGTCTGGAAGATTTAACCTTTAACCTTAGGGAATGAGTCTGCCTCTCTCATGTTATTTTAATAGAAAAGTCTTTCCGAAGATAACAGTGTTGTAAAGATATTATCTAAAAGTCATAAACATTAAATAAATAAAATCCAAATTTATATAGCCTTGAATCTATGTGTCATTTTCCTCAAATTTATTACCATGGGACACATCTACAATTTATACAATTTCATAAATATTGTCCATGAGAACATTAAGAACACCTATCTTTCTTTCTATTAATCAGTCTCATAAGGAAATTTGTAAAGAAAGAGTAATTGATTTTACTAATTACCACATTTTGTTAACAAAATAGGCTCATAAACCAATTTCTTTATTTCAGTTAGAATGTAAAGATGCCTAGACACTAAATAAATATGTTTATTTCATCCCCACAAGAAATTCTACATTTTCTGCAAAATTCTTGAGCTCAGAATAGGCGACCAATTCTAGTGTAGCTGGAGGGACTAGGTTTTCTGCTATATCGAACATCACCTGGCCACATACGCACAGAGCGTTGCAGCCTTTAAGCCATCTTCGCTAACTTGGTTAGCCCTCAGATAGTTCTCAACTAATGAAACTTATGAGCTCCACCTCTCAGGATGCGACACATCAAACTCTGACAGCTTGCTGACCTTGGTCATGATTAGCTGCTACCGACCTCTCAATACCTTGTACTGCTAAGGGCTTCTGTGTTGATCCTAGGGACAGGTCCCTGGGATGGGGTTGCCTCCAGTGTGACTTGCTGGCAGGCAGAGGGGGGAAGCGTGGTTCCTACCAGGACGCTGATGCCTGGTCTTACTCCTAGTGACTTTTGGCTCTCTCTTCCTTAGCAGCACATCCCACCTTCATTGCCACTGTTAAGTATTGGGATCGGTGAGGCATTGACGAGGTGGTGGTGAAAAGCAACAGCACATTTATTAACACAGAAGTGGCATGAACTGCCACTTAAGTTTTATTTATACGGGCCACTGCTAGGTATCGGCCAATGGAATTAAAGCAGTATTTCCCACTCAAAACACAAGTAACAATTCTGGAGACAAACAGTCTGGAGTTTAAACAGACACAGTGGTTAATTATCAATAATGGTTTCCAAGTAATTTGCATCAATATATAACAAACTACTTAACACAAATTCATCTCAAAAGCTCATGATATTTAATTTTGTTTGAATTGATTCATAAGGATACCCATAATCAGTCAAAACAAATTTCAGATTCATATCTTAGAAAAAAGACCTTGTAAATATTCTTTTGAATCAAATCTCAACAACATTTAAATTACCATTCTGGATTAGAGTTCAGAGAAAAATAGGCTAATTACATTGCTGTTTCTTTTCCACAAATATTTCTGTAACCAAATCTGTGTGGATTATATATTGAGTATAAGAAGAGAACATATATATTTATTAATACCCATGCAAAGCATATAATCATGTGAGGTGCATCCTGAATAATTTACAATCTTTTCCTTGCCTAGAATAAATCATGTAAATATATTTTTATATGCTTCCTGAACAGACCTGTTCATTCTCCTGTTTATGCTATATATGTTATCTACTTATGCAGCAAATGGATTGTGTGCAAAACTGTAGCAATAAGTTATTATGCCATTATATATTCCTTAAGATATTTCTATACAGAAACAAAACTTTTCACAGGGTGGCAATATTCATCCAGGAAAATTCTCAAATAGCTGAAATTTTCCAGCTCTCAAGTGTAGTGCCCTTTCTATATGCACAAATGTTATTGCATGTGCTAACTATTGGCCTCTCACTTCATAACTTCATTGAATAATATCCAAAACTTTGGAAAATAGACTCAGGATTTAGAAGGACCTTGAAAGACTTCAGCTTTGGGCCCTATCTAACAAGATGCAGTTCACTGGGGTGGGTGGGGAGGAGTAAGATCCTGCACCTAGACAGGAAAAACTGAATGCACAGATACAGAATAGGCATTACCTGCCTGAACAGAAGTAATGTGAGAGGGATCCAGATTTTCTAGTGGACCAGCACTTAAACCGAATGTAGTGGGTGCTCCATTGCTGAAGGTCTACAAGAAAAGATTGGAGGTTCCATTTCCGGATTTTGGTGCAGCCAGATGTGCAAGGGAATCACTCCTCACGTTGCCTGGATTTCTTCATTGAGGGGCCTCTGTAAAGGGGTCAAAAGTCACCCTGGAGGGGCAATGAACAGGGGAGAGGTCTCTCCATGCAGCAGTAGAAGGGTGGCAGCCCTCCCGTCAGCTTGGAGCTACTCTCCAAGCCGAAGAAGAAAGGATCAGCCACTCTCATGGCCCATTGTTTAGCTGTTTCCTGCCGAAGCCAAAAGCACAACAAAGCATTTGAAAGCACTTGAAAATTTCTTGTTTTCCTAATATCTACTTTCCCTGCCAAAAGCTTCCCGAATTTGCTTTCCCTTGTGAGGATAGAAGGAAGGGATTTTTTCCCCACCCTCCTTAATAGCAGCCTTTGCCTACATTGGGAGAGAAAAGAAAAAAGCCTTGTACTAAATTATACTGATTAATTGGACTTACTGCCTTTCTACTTTTGGCCCAAAGTTAACATATTTGCAGAAATGGACTATTCTACCTATTGGTCTATAAAAGGGGACAAAAAAAAAGAAATAAATAGAAAGACACAGTCTGAAAAGGATTTGAAGTACTCTGGGGATATCTAGTGAATACTATTGGCAAACAAGCTTACTTACATTTTGGACTGACCTTGGCATTAAGATAAAAACCTGAAACAGCTGGAGATGAATTTGGCTTAGACTTGTGGAGGTGGACACGTACTGATTTTTGTTTGAAAAATAGCCTCCACCAAGGACTATTTATAATTATTACAAAATGGAGAAGGATCAGCCACAAACCTTGCTTGACTATAACCTTATACTTGAAACAATCTACAGAGTCACTGAGATGTCTATCTCCATATTTAATAATTTACATGCCAACCTTAAATCACAAATTGAAACCCAGACTGCAACTAAAGAATTTACACTTCAGAATATAACAAAATTGGAACATATCACTATTGAGACAGAGGAATATAAGCAACAACATCAAAGTACTGAAAAAACTAATATCTAAAACCTGACTTTACTCAAAGAACCTACAATTTTTAAAGTACAAGGAACCACTACTATGACAGATAATCTTAAAGGCCAACAACAAACTAGGGAAAAACTTAATACTCAACCTCTGACCCTCTCTGAGGAGCCTACAATTTCAGAAGTAAACTACATGCAAGATAGTAATGCCAATATAGAGGAAGTTGAAGACCAATAAAGACAACCAGTGGAAAGCTTGGACAGTGAATTACTAGCTATAAAACTGGTCTTCTGGGTGGCAAGGCTCCATTGCCAGCAGCCATTTAGGCTGTCAGCCCCGTCATTCTGTAGAACCGCCAAAAACAGCACCAATCAGCTGTTTTGGCAGCTTGGAAGCCCCCTCCTCGGGAGAAAAGGAGGGGGTGAGTGCCCAGGCAGGGGTAGAGCTCTCCCGGACCGCCAGAGTTGAAACTCTGGTGGTTGAAGGATTGAGCCCCCCCAAAGCCTGAGTTTGCTCTGGACCTTGGGAAGCCTCTACTCCAGGGCTTTGGAGCAGAGCAGGACGCAGCAACCATCCCTGCCAGTGAGAGTGAACTTTGGATTACTTGGATGCAGGCAGAGCTGTACAGGAGAATCATGTCAGAGCAAGTATATGATCTTTAACTCAGTGGATTTTGTGGAGATTTTAAAAAAGTGAAAGTGCGCAACAGAATTAAGTGGGTGAAAATGGCTGCCAAATCATCTAAAGTTCCCAGAAGCGTGGGGGCTTCCCCAGTGCAGCAATTTTCATTATAGGCTTTAATGCCCCCTCCCCCTGCACCTGCACCTGCACCAGCTTTGACAATAAAAGATTTGCAGGATGCTTTGCAAGAGGCTTTGAAAAAGCAATCCCAACAATTAGCTGAACTTATGGAGGAGAAGCTTACAGAAATGAGGGCAGACATCTTACTTGCATTTCAAGGCATGGCTAAACAGCCACTGTATAGAGTGCTTGGATGAGAGAGTGGAAGATCTCAGCCAAAATAACATCAGATTAGATGCTAAAATGACGGAGGCTGAAATTGTGATGGATAAGATTGATGACGATTTAACCTTGGTGCAGTACCGAGAGATGGAGTTTGCTGTGAGAATCAGAGGTTTAAAAGAGGATTCTAAGGAAAATTTGAAAAAAGTAGTTTCAGAAGCTTTGGAAGGTGTTTTGGGGCGTTCAGCAGAAGATATCATGGAGAATATAGATAAAATATTTCGTGTTAATTCATGGATTGCAAGACAAAGGAAATTATCCAGAGATGTGGTGGTTTATTTTACAAAGAGAACAATTAGAAATGAGGTTATTCAAGCTTTTTATAATAGCAAATTCTCAATTACAGAACAAGACGTTTTAATCTTAAAAGAGATCCCTCCAAGAATTTTAAGGAGAAGGAAGGAGTTTGCTTTTTTGGTAGAAGAATTAAGAAGATGGGATATTCAGTTCAGATGGGAGATCCCAGTAGGTCTGGTGGTGATGTATGCAGGCACGAGACATCGTCTTCTCATGGTGTTACAGGCACGTGATTTTTACGCTAATGTTCTAAAGGCACTCCCTATACCACTTTTGGAATCTAAAAAGAAGAATGGCGAAGGAGAGCATCAACCACAAAGTGAGAGCACACAAGGTGCTGAAGGAGTTATGCAGCTGAAAGATGGAGAATTTCAGAAAGGTACAGGAGTGGATCAAATTTCAGTATCATCGGAGGAGGTTAGAGACCAAAGAATGACACATGCTGCTGCTAGATGAATGAAACAAGAGCAAGAACAGCAGAGAGTTATGACGGCACCTCAAAAGCCTACTTATAGTGAAGCAGTGGGAGGAGCGCGACCTAAGAGAGTGCAGGTGATTTTGGAAGAGGCACTCCAGAAGCTTCAGGTCGCAAAAGATGGCAACAAAGCTCCTAACCTGGAATGTTAATGGTTTAAATTCACCACATAAGAGAAAGAAAGTATTTCAATATTTAAAGCAATTTAAAAACAATGTTATTTGCTTACAAGAAACACATATTAGAGCGTCAGATCAAAAGTATTTGGTGAACTTGAGGTTGGGTACACAGTTTATTGCTTCTGCGACTGATAAGAAAAATGGAGTGGTCATTTATGTTAAGAATACTTTGACAGCGACTTTAATTGAAGCAGATAAACAAAGAAGATATGTTATGATTGAACTGTTAATAGAAGGCAAGAAAACGCTTTTGGTTGGACTATACGCTCCTAATCAACAACAAGGCGATTTTTACAGCTTATTACACAGCAAGATTATTCAGTGGGATTATAAATCTTGTATTTTTATGGGAGACTGGAATGGTGTTTTGGATGTACAAATGGACGAAGGGGTTTTTTTTAAAAAGCATTCCAAGTCATGCTAAACTGCCTAAATCTTTTTTTGAGATGAAGGATGACCTGGAATTGAGAGACGTTTGGAGAGAAAGGAATTTGCAAGAAAAAGACTTTACTTTTTTCTCCGACAGGCATCAATCTTTTTCTAGGATTGATTTTGTATTAATTACTAATGATTTCTTTTCTAGGATTAAGAAGATCAAGATTTGTCCAAGAACTATATCTGATCATAGTCCAATATGGTTAGAGATAGAAAAAGATAACAGAGATAGACTTTAAATGAAAATTTGTTTAGATATCAGGAAAATGTGGAAGAGTGTAAAAAACAGATGAAGGAATTTTTTGAAATTAATATGCATAAAGAGATGGTTTGCATCTATTGAGATGGTTTGGGATGCAAGTAAAGCTTATATGAGAGGTGTATTAATATATTTGAACAATAAACATAGACATAAATTGGAATTTAGGAGGAAAGAATTAGAGGATGAAATTAAGGAAAAAGAAAAGGCTTTAATTCTGAATCCATCTGATGGGAAGATCAAAGAGGTAATCACTTTACTAAGGGGTCAGTTTATTTATTTATTTATTTATTTATTTGATTTGTATACCGCCCTTCTCCCTAAGGACTCAGGGCGGTTAACATAAATAACAGAATACACAAATACAGATATAGATATAGAGAACAAATAAAACCCTAATTTTGTCCAAATGAAGAAGATAGTTATCTTAAAGCAATTATTACAACAGGACCCATCAGACCAGACCGGATAGCTCAAAGAGATATGTTTTTAGGTCGCGTCGGAAGGAGCGAAGGTCGGGAGCCATCCGAAGCTCAACAAGTTAATGGCAGATCAAGTAGCAACTAATTTGCGATATGCTAGACATAATACTTTTTGTAATGCTAATAAACCAGGTAGGATGGTTAGCTTACTTGTTAAGGAAGAAGCAAAGGGCTTCTAATATAGATAGAATAGAACATAAGGGTAAAGTAGTGTATCAGCAGAGTCTTATTAAAAAGACTTTTGTGGATTTTTATTCTAAGCTATATGCTAGAGATAAGATTAGAGATGTAGATATAGATGATTATTTGACAAAAGCTAATCTTCCTGTTCTTATGCAAGAACAATGATAAGGTAAAGGTAAAGGTTCCCCCGCACATGCGTGCTAGTCGTTTCCGACTCTAGGGGCCGGTGCTCATCTCCGTTTCAAAGCCGAAGAGCCAGCGCTTGTCCGAGAACTTCTCCGTGGTCATGTGGCCGGCATGACTAGACGCCAAAGGCGCACGGAACGCTGTTACCTTCCCACTGTAGTGGTCCCTATTTTTCTACTTGCATTTTTACGTGCTTTCGAACTGCTAGGTGGGCAGAAGCTGGGACGAGTAACAGGCGCTCACTCTGCTACGCGGCACTCGGGATTCGACCCGCCAAACTGTCAACCTTCTGATCGACAAGCTCAGTGTCTTAACCCACTGAGCCACCGCGTCCCTTAAGAACAATGATACCTATACTTAAAAAGAATTTAAATTTGGAGGAATGGCAAAAGGGAATTAATAAATTTGTTTGGGCAGGGAAAAAGCCACAAGTTAAATTTAAGATAATGCAAGATACGTGAGAAAGAGGCGGTCTTAAAATGCCTAATTTTAAATTATATTATGAGGCTGCTGCTTTGTCATCGATAAGTGATTGGTTTAATTTAACACAAGGGAGATTATTAAATATTGAGGGTTATGATTTGTTATTTGGTTGGCATGCATATTTATTGTATGATAAGAAGGTGGACAATGTGTTTAAGATGCATGTTTTAAGGCAGGCTCTGTTGCGAGTTTGGAAAAAGTATAGACATAAGTTAAATTACAAGATATCTATTTGGGCAATACCTAAACACGCAATAGAAAATATAAATGTGGGATTTAAACATGATGAGACTACATACAAGGAAATTTTAAGTCTAGAAAGGAATGTATGGCAACTAAAGCCATATAACATCTTAAAAGAAGAAAAGATTGTACAAACTTGGTTTCAAGTATGGGCAACTACAGGCAAGGTGGAAAAAGGACCAGAAAGTTGGTTTCTCTATGATTGATGACAATTTGGTGAAACAAATTAGAGATCAAGGTCAAGCACATATAAAAAGGATATATAATGCTTTGATAGAAATTAATTCAGAAACGGAATTAGTTAAAGACAGTATGATAAAGTGGGCTCAGAATTTTCAAGAAGTTATAACAATGGATACTTGGGGAAAGATTTGGGTCAGAAATGTAAAATTCACACAGGCCCAAAATTTAAGAGACAACTTTTATAAAATGTTTTATAGATACTAAAAAATTAGCAAGTATGCATCCTCACAACCACACCTCCAACATTTGGGCTGACAGTTCGGATGCATACTTGCTAATTTTTTAG